>CM035591.1:15220169-15330499 GCA_020423425.1 Chrysopa pallens | reverse complement strand
TTATACTAGAAGCGTATAACATATCAAAAGGATAATGTATAAAATGTTATCGGGAGCATATTATAACATTAAAATTTTGATAGATTGTCAAAATTTCCATGACGAATTTAAATGCGTTCAAATGACAATAAACAAACAAACTATGGATATTTTCAGGTTATATACACTGATTTTATCTATTTGTATTTACAATTTAATCCCTGCTTTAAATGAAAATGTTGATTGATTTATAACCAAATAAAATTAATGTTTTTGAAGTTATACTTCTTTTGGCGCGTTTGGATGAGAGTGAATTTGTGAGCTGCACGCGCACGATCCCATAAAAACGACACGATGAAGTTGGCTACAGAATAGAATATATTTATAATAACATATATTTCTTTAAATGACTAAGTTAACTTATATACTTGTCACTCACATGCCTATTCAATCATTGCCAGAAGAACCTATGGATATACCTTAGTATATTTTAAATGTTTAACAAATATATTTGATTCGTTTACATGATAATTAATCAATGATTATTTTGACTGTAAATCTATTTTTACAGAAATAAAACCCTTTTGATAAATTTTAGTATTTTTCTTCGATCTTTACTGCAGTTTTGTTTTTTTAAATTTTTTTCACACGCCAAGAAAATATAACTTCTAACGCGTGTACATAAGTACACACATACATTTTTTTTACCAAATGAATTCAATTTGATTGCTTTTTCAAATTTGCTTCTTTTTACTATAATAAGAGTTCAAGCATATGATTTATTTTCTAAATATAGAAAAAATTTGAAAAACCTTAAACTTAAAAATGCTAGGAAGTTGAAATATAAAATGTATAACTGATTTATTTTAAGTATTAACTTAAAGAATGGGGAATATAAGTTTAAGATAATAAAATTTAGTTAGCCTATGCGAAAAAAAAAATTATAATATTTAATTTTTTTTTTAATAATTTCTGAAAATGCTTAATGCTTAATCTCAATTTCTTTCTTTTTTTTTTAAGAACTCGTATTACTTATATGAATAATAACTTATTATATGAATTCTTATAGGTTTAAAAATTGACTATTTTATAAAAAGTGAATTCAAATAAGAAAGTTTTAAAATTATAAAAATATAATGAAAATATTATATATTCCCGCAAACGCTTGGAGATCGTTATTATTTTGGTTGCTGGCGAAATTTTATACACATTTTCCAATAGGCTAAAAAATCGTTTAATTTTTAGGGCCACCAGCAGAAGCACATGCCCGTGTTGCATATGCATTAGCTGAAGTACGCAAGTACTTAATACCGGATAACAATGATAACATACGGCAGGAACAAATGCGTGAAATGGAAATTATATCAACGATTGATCCAACAACCGGTGAAGAAATTGAAACAGCGCTTCCACGTGGAATAAAACGATCAGCTCCACCTATTGGTACATTAGCTCGTGGTATTTTTAATGAGATATATGCCATTTATTGAAAATAACATTATTCTTATGATATGTTTATAGGAGCCCATAGTTCCGCCGGTTTTCCACGCGCTGCACGACCAGCAACAGCTGGTATACGTACAGTTCCTGTTGCAGCCGTACCAAGTCGGTCTGCTTCTGCTGTACCTCCTCCATCCGGTACTCGGGGTGTGATGCCTGCCAAGACAAAAATCCTATCAATTTTAGATCGAGCTCGTGTTGCTATGGAAGAAAGTTATGGAGCTGTTTACGATGACCCTGCATATGAAGGACCACCACACCATGGCGTACATGAGCGTAGTTATGTAGAATACGTAGCTCCTAGCTCACATGCATATAGTAGCAGGTATAAATATTATCTTAAACAAGTTTTAACAATAATTTAAATTTCTATTCATGGTAGAAACTAATATTTTAATGTCTGTCCGTCACAGATTTTTAAAAAAAATCTGGCTAACAAAAATGAGTCGGCAATGATGTGGGATATGAAAAAGCAAAATTTATTTCGTAAATTATAATATATTTTAGATAACGAAACTATAAAAAAGTAAAATTTTATTGTTTTCTTACATTTTTTATTTTTTCGAGTAATAAAAAAAAAAGAAAGAAAAGGAAACGAGGCATCACGTACAAAAGTTATCCTTCAACTCGAAAATTTGTATCTCGAATACTAGAAGAGTTAAAGTGAAATTGAAATTACAAATTTATTCCTTTTAAAAGTAAAGGGGTGTATATTTATAATAATTTGGCATGGTATCACTTCAATAAAGTCTGATTTGAATTTACTTTAACACAATTTCAATCCATGCGTGTGGCGTAATGATTCAACTCATTGATCACATACATCACAGAATATAACTGCTTTTAGTCAATCAATTTAAAGATTTCATATATGTAATAATGATATCGAATGTTTCTTTAGATAAAAAAAATTCGAATTAATCTTCATTCTGACACCATTAAGTGTAGCTTACTGACAGGCATAATTTTTAAATAGTAAAAGGTAGATCTGTTAATAGTGGTTTTAAATGTAACACGAAATATATGTTATCTTATAGAGAATCAAGTCCGTAAATTTTTAAACAAAGAACACTCATTACATTTTAATTGAAACATTTTGCTACCAACAGAATGAATTTGATCAAAAATTGAATACATTTATTTCTATTTAAATATTTTATTTAGTACTACGTAAAAATTAAAGGTAAACATGTTGCAATCGATTTTTTGGAATTCATTTTGTTTTAAGTATTATATTTTGAAGAAACAATTTTTTTAAACTAAAATTTTACTAAAATACTTCTTACCTTTTCCACAAATAATTTGAGACGTATGAATATTAACAAAGATTTTTGCCCCAATTTCGTAGTTAAGCCCCAATCTCCTTAGACGGAGATGTTAATCGGTGCTAATTTTCTGACGATCTCTAGGCCAAATTAGTGACAGTCTGAAAGACAAATTACCGACATTCTTGAAGAATTATTACGATTAGCTAATCCATACTGATAATGTCTACTTTGTATTCGAAATACGTACTTAAAAGTTACAATGTTGAATGTGCTAAGTAGATGCGATCATCGAGTAAACTTCAATTTTCTCAGTTAATGTACATTTTTTACAAGTAAATAAAATATATTACCAAATCCAAATTTTTAACATTTCACAAAATTTTTTTAATTTAGTCATCATTACGATGAATATGATACCGAATATTATCCAAGTTCAAGTCGACATCATGAAGCAGCTGATCCTTATGAAGGTAAGCATAGATCGATGTTCCTCTCTTTTTAAATTATACTTCCAATTAAATTTTAGTTATTTTTATTTTAATCATTTCTTTCAGATAAAGAAATACAATCCTATATTTCTCATCTATTTTCCTTACGAATCCGTCTTCTACATTTTCCATGTATGTATTTCCTTCAACCAATTTTATATTTTTTTTCCATAATTTTTTAATTAATGATAGATTTTTATTTCAGCATTAAAAAGTATTCTTACATTTTATATATTTTCATATTATCTAATCATCATCTAATGAATAATGTCTTTTATATTATAAAATTAGTGAATTCGCGTTTTAGTGTTGTCTGAATAAATTAACCTAGAAAGAGTTTATCCCATTTATAGAAATTCGATGATATATATTAAAATTTTGTTAATTATTTTAAAGTACGTCCGTAATTAACTTAAAATAATTAGTGTGGCAATATTTTAAATGTTTGATTTCTTCAGTATGTAATTGACGTGATTATAAAATTAGCAAAAAATTTAATACTAATTAAAAATATCACAAATTGATTCAAAATAAGTGCTGTGATTTAAATATTTTAAATAATTCTAAGTTTTTTTTATGAAGATTTTCAACGTATTAAGATGATTTGTTTGGTCAAAAAATACTAAATACTGCTAGATAATAATTAATTGCCTCGGTTTCGGCATTTACTTGGAATTGTACTTATCTGTCTAGTATTTTCTGAAATATTAGTTAAAATATCTGAATTATGTTATGAAAAAAACTGCGGACTATGATTCGGGTTGATTTAGGACTTGAAATATTCGGAGATGATCTTGGATTCCATAAAGCTGAGTAATGATCTATCAATTTATACTGATTCCAAATAATCTCATAAATATGCAATTGCTTCATCTTCTTTCGTTCTGTATTTTCTAGTCAAAAATAAGGATTAAAAATTAATTAGATCATCAAGAAATTGCCCTCATACTTTTTGGAGCCCAAAGTGTGGTAACCAATAGATAACTAGTTTTATATTGTTGAAATTCTTTACTTATCCTTGAACACTTAATAAATATTATCTTTTTCTAATAATTAAAAAGATAACTGTTTATTAAGCAAGAAAGACTATAGTTATCTTATTTTATGTTTTTTTCGTATAAAACAGTGTACAGACGTGCAACAATCGTTCGTAATGTAACACCGTAGCGTAAATTTGTTCTGTTACGTGTTACGAGACAAATGGTCGGTAGATGGATGTTGTGATGTTGCTGTGTGTTGCATAGTGTACCAAGCAGATGTATTGTACTTTGTTCGTTCCACTCCATATCAAAATATTTAAATATTAGAATAAAACTGAATAATGTTTACGTTTTAGCAATTCTTACGCTATTGAGTCCATGCTTTTCTTAACAATACTCCACATACCAATCTTTTGATGCGCTTCAAATTTATCGACAATTTGTGGGACGCAATGTAGCATCGTCGCGTATCAACTTTGTTCATTAAATTTTTACCGTAGAAATATAATATGAAACATTTTTTATGGTGTTATGTAGTATTATGTAGGGTTAGTTTTTTTATACACAATTTTTACGCAATGTAATACAATCAGAAACGACTTAATAAGCACGATATTTTGCTTTTTTTTCGGTGAACGGTAATACACGTAAAAATTTTCTTCTTCTTTTTTCATATATTACAGCTACAGTTGCTAGAAAATAATCACTATTTTATAAGTGGGAAATTATCTACATTATCGATGTTCTACTTTTACGTCACCAGATATTTGCAAATTATTAAATAATAAAAAATTTTACAAATCATCCAAATATGTTGAAATTCATATAATTTAATTGAAGATAATGGATAAAAAATTACATCTTAATGTTAGTTTTAATCATTTGCTTTTAAATATTTAATTTTTAATAAATAATAAAGCTAAACATCAAAGCAAAAAATCAAAAAAACAAAAAACAAAAACTGTAAAAATCAAAAAATCAAAAAAATTTAACGAAAACTTTGATTAGAATCTATTATACATTATTTTAAATAATTTATATAAATAGAAAAACAATCAAACGAAAAATCAAAGATAAAAAAAT
Organism: Chrysopa pallens; assembly: GCA_020423425.1. Lineage (NCBI taxonomy): Eukaryota > Metazoa > Arthropoda > Insecta > Neuroptera > Chrysopidae > Chrysopa > Chrysopa pallens. The sequence continues at coordinate 15,325,201 of CM035591.1, read as the reverse complement.
TAATAATAAAATATATCCTTTGAACAAGCAGAACCATCTTCGCGATCGTGGAAGAATAATTATAAACCGTCCTCAAGTTCCAGTTCAAGACATCATGAATCATCACGTTATCGAACTTCCCCATATACCCGTCCATCAAAATAATCAGATGGTCATTTAAACAAAAAAAACAAAAAACAAAAACAAAAAAGTAAAATGAAATAATTAAAAATAAATAAATAAATATTCACATAAATAATTATTTAAAAAAAAAAAAACTCACACCTCATAGTGTGTATTTGGGCTTACACATTTGTTGTTTGTTTAGGACTTAGAATAGTGTAAACACGATTTTTAAATTTAAATTAATCACCAAAAAAATAATAAAAATAATAATTTGAATTAAATATTTATTTTCATTTTTAAAATATTTTCCATTTAAATCAAGTATTATTTCATTTTAAAAGAAAAAACAAAACTGATTACATACATATATTTAAAAAAATTTTTTGTAAATTGTAAATAAAAGTTATGTGAAAAAAACGAAGACATTAGAAAAAAAAAACATTTTTAAAAGAAAAAATCTTTGTTTTTCAACATAAGTTGTTTTGACACGTAGTTGGTTTTTCGTATCAAAAATTAAGAAAAGAAATAACCATAACCTTTTGATTGTTCATCACACACAGATTGATTTCCTTGTGTATTTAGTATTTTGTTTATAAATTTAATGATAATTTTTTTATTTGCCTTTGACATTCTTCGTGATTTTACGCAAGAAAATTATTTTTGAATAGTTCATTTCAGCGTCCAGCATCAAAAGCTGAAAGTTAAAAACAACTTTTTAAATTTTTAAACTTTAATAATAAAAGAATTGATAGTTAAATTATTAAACAAGATCGAAATATCTTAATTTTTAATCATCTATTTTGAAGCTTATAAAGTTTGTCCCTATAGTTTTCTAAAATTTTATAAACCTTAGATGCCATAACAAAAATTTTACGCATAGTGCTTAAAAATAAATCTACCAACTTAACAAATTTTTTTTTTATCGACGTGATTCAAAACATCGAATTGTTGGATTTTATTACTTTGTTACTTACCATTTAATTCATTCAAGCTTCTGTGCTGATAATCTAAGAAGAAAGGCTTCACAATAACCGATTCTGAACTGGTAGTTGATTTTAATTGTGAATAAATAATTTATTGACGGAATAGAACTTGAAACACTCTAAAACAACATAAAAGTGTTATCAATTGTAACAAATTAATTGAATAAGCAATAAAATTAGCTCTCATTCCCTTTTCGAAATTTTATTTCGAATTTAATTATCATTAAAATTATGTAATAAATACATCCGCACATCTATCTTTATGTGTATACAATAAAGCATGTGAAATAAAACACTTATCTTAATCAAAATGGACAGAAAAGCATTTAAACAACCACCGGGATTTTTTTTCGTATTAATTTATACAAAAAACGGAAAACGAACTTAAATATATTTTCATTAAGTGTAACGTGAGAAACATTAGCTTAGAAACATTTTAACAAAGAGCTTAGACTTTTTGAATTAAATACTAATTAAACATGCAATTTAAAATAATAAATTATATTTATTGTGGAGAAAATTTATTGTGAAAAATAAAACTTTAAGAAAAAAAACATTCAAAGAGTTTTTTTATAGTATTCTACGACAAAAAAAAAAATGATACATATTTTTTTGAAATGTTTGTGTGTTTATCCAAGTATAAATTAAAAAATAAAAACTTTAATTTTTTCTTTTAAATAATTTTACAATAATATTTTATGCCGTATATGTGTGTTTCTAAACTAAGTAAATGTTTCTTTTTTTTTGTATGAGTAATCTTATATTCATATAATAATCAATAAATAATATTCATATAATAATCAATTGTTTAAACTCGTGTATGTGTAATCGATATATTGATAAATAAAATAGTAAAACAAAACAAATATTTAAAACATCTTCGCATAAAGAGGTATAAGTTTACCATATTCGATGATTTAAATTGTTTGAAATTTTTCTTCTTAATCAAAAATATAATTTATTTAAAATTAAATTTTGAGAATTTATTGATAATTTTTATAGGAAAAATTTCACTGAACACATTGTGGCATTTAAAAATTTATATATATTTGTCTATATTGCTTTATACTTTTTTATGCGTGATATATATGTTTATTAAGAATTTTCGACTTTCCCCTAAAGATTTTCCCGATAAATTTTCAGATAATAATAAATGTATAATGATGCAGTGAGGTTTTGTCACCAATTACACATTGATTACACCAAAAAAAATTTACTTAAATCATGGAGCCTCTTATTGATTTAATTAATAATATTTAAATGACAAATTCTATTATCTTGTGCCATTTTGTTAGCATGTTGATATGAATTATAATATAAAATTATAGAATAACATTAAAGATATTCAGCTTAATTACAATATAAAATATTAGCTGTTGTAATTATGTTCTGCTTATTTCGGAATGCAGCAAAATCGTATAATTTTATAATATTCAAAGAGTGTCGTTATGATTTAGGTATACATTATTTAATGCTCTTTAAATAGTTTAAATAAAAATATAATGACTTCTATACATTTCACAGAATCGAAAATAGTAATTATATTTGGTTTTTTGAATCCCTAAAAAATTCAAAAAGGTTACGTTAACAGAAGTGTATAATAATTTAACTTATAATTTTCTAATAAATCCTTTTGTTTTAATAACTGATTAAAAAATTAAAAAAATTTTTTTTTTAAACTACATACTAAATCTCATTTAATTTTTATACTCGATATATATAGTATATGCAAGAGTATATAATATTTAATCTTACGCTTTTAACACTAGCAAATATTGACTGCCCAAATAAAATTTTGATTCGTCCGTATGCCAGCCATCAAGATAACTCAAAAACTAAAAAAGATTTTGGTGATCTAAATCTAAAAAGTAAGATCATGTTTGTAAATTACCAAAATCGGTCCTTTAGATCCAATGGATCCACAACCCTACTGTTGAACCATTAAAGATAGAATAAAAATTTCTTTCATATCTTTCATTTGGTGGTCGGTGTTTGAAACTTTTAATGAAAAGTAACAAACCTTAATAAACAGTAATTAGATTAAATATTTTTAAGTTCCCTTAATGCCAAAAATTTATTAATTAGACAGTGTTTGCTACAAACTTGTTGAAAAAAAAAATCAAATGTATATATCTTAAAAGAATTCTGCTTTTAGCTATATATACTATAAAATTGTATTAGTTTACAATACTACTGTCATATTAATAGGCCTGTCCATTTTAAACCCCTGACATCAAAATGACGGGGGTTTTTTAAGTTTGGCGTGTCTGTGGCATCGTAGCTCTCGAACGTATGAACATTTTTTTTAAAATGTGAATTAGCCGGGAATATCCTTAGCTATATTTGATGAAAATCGGTTCAAAATGGCCGCCACCAGAAAATGGTTATAATGGAATACATATTTTTTCACAACTCCATCAACGTGTTATAAAATGAAAGGCCTTAACTAGTAGAATGTTCTACACTATGACAACACTATACACTTAGATAAATTTTAAATCCAAGGTGGTCTCCACCACAAAATGGCGAATTACATTATTTTTAATCGTCTGAGGTTTTTTAAATTTTGTAAATTTCATTTGTAATTAACGCTTCGGTTTTGTTTCGGGTAGTCAACAATAAGATTGAAAAAGATAAAAGATAATTATTCTTATTATAACACTGTTTTGACGTTCAGTTCGAACAAAAGTTAGTCATATTATTTGAAATGAGAAGGGCTATTGGCATTAATTTTTTCAATATGTAATAATATATTTTCAAAAAAATTCAAGGTGTTCGTATATTCTGGGAAGAAGAAGATTAAGAGGCATTGATACTTGTGTAATTAGTTTACTCTTTAATGTAATATACATTATATTTCTTTCAATTTTCGCGCACACATAACTCAAAACATAACTATGTAAATGGTTTGACATGAAATCGGGCGGCGTGCCGAAGAAGAAATATAATGTATATTACATTAAATAATGTACTTATTATAGAGGTATCTATCGCCTTTCTATTTATGTTCAATATAAATTTTCAAGGACATATTTCTAAATTCATTATAAACTCTTACTATATATTGAGAATCATTTAAAACAAATACATGAAAATTAATTGGACAGTAATCTAATTTTTCCAAAATGAAAATATAAAACATAGATCTTTTAGGATTATGTAGTTCTAAACAAAACCAATTCGCATTGTTTAAACAATATTTCTCACACTTAAATACCATCAATTTGTTCCAAGAAAATTGTAGGTTACAATGTGTCTGTTTTTAAGATCTCAATGGACATGTTACCATAATGTAATTTAAATAGTAAAATAGAAAATAGCGAGCCGTAAATCAACAAACTAGTGAAATGTCTTATTAAAGAAAATTTTATTTGGAAAATAAGTACTAAGTTCTTGGTGTTTAAATCTGCGTTAATTTTCTTGACGGCAGGTGATTACTGGCTAAGACTAGGTGGCTAAACGAAGAGATTGTTTTGAGCACTCATACAATGTGTCTATTTTTATGATCTTAATGGCCATGTTACCATAATGTAATTTAAATAGTAAAATATAAAATAGCGTGTCGTAAATCAACACACTGGTAAAATGTCTTATTAAAGAAAATTTTATTTGGAAAATAAGTACTAAGTTCTTGGTGTTTAAATCTGCGTTAATTTTCTTGACGGCAGGTGATTACTGGCTAAGACTAGGTGGCTAAACGAAGATATCGTTTTGAGCACTCATACCGAGTTTGGAAGAATTCAATCTCGAGAGTAGGTAATTCATTTTGGTTGAATTCGTCATAAAATTTCCGTAGATTAAGAAAAAATCCTTTTAAACAATTATTCGTCAGTTTTCGTTTATTTTCCCAGAAAGGCAAAAATTCTATGGCGGGAGAAACAGAGGTAAGTCATTTGTAATGAAACTCATCAAGAAATCATTAACCTCAACGTTTATCACAAAATGCAATCAAAATTAATGAAAGTATTAAATAAAAAGACAATAGCGTGGTCAATACCAAAAGGTGACAAAATAATTATCTTTCAAAATGTTAAAGATTATATAATAATTTAAACATAAACAATTTTCTTAAGGAAAATAATAATATGAGCTAGTAAGTATAATTAAATTTTATTATTTAATCTAAATTTTGTAGAACTTGATGATAAACTTATGAATAGATAAAATAGTGTTGATTTGAACTAATTTGATTCACTATGAAGAAATAGTTAAGAATTAGTTATTTCGAGCAATGTTTTCTTGAATTTTATTTCTTTAATACACTTAAATTCACTAGTTTGCAAATTAAATCAATAAAAAAAACTGCATTATTAAAATAATTTCGATTATATAGTACTATATAATATATATTACTTAAAATATGTATTATTTAAAATATATAATTTATGTTCCTATTAATTTTTAGCAATTTGTTTTGTAAATCCATATTTTTTTATTGATAAAATTTGCAAACCTATTTCAATTAATATTCATTAATCATAATGAAAATAATGATCATATTGATAATTCAATAGTTACTAAAGTCATCTGTAAATTTAATCAGTACATGTGAAAATAACAACTTGCATTCGCATTCATAAAATAGCCTAAATGCTGCCCAAACAGTAATAAATACATATAATAATGTGTTTTGCGAATATATGTTCCGATTAGCAAATTTTGAACTGAAATTGTGTTTCATATAAAATCGAAAACTTTCTGCCTTTGAATATTTCTTCAATCAGTTATGGTTTCAACTTTGGGTCATAGATCCAATGAACCGATTTTACTCATTCACGAACTTCAACTCAATTTTTTGACTTAAATACGTCATCAACAATTTCAACTCGCTATTTTCGTTTTTTGCGTTATTAAATGGCGGGCGGATATATGGAAGTGGACTAAATAGGTGTTATTCTAGAAACACCAATACAAAAATTTATTAAGTGGCTTCTATATTTTCTAGTTACAAACGTTACACTAAAATTAATATACCTACCTACATATGTATATATATATATATATATATATATATATATATATATATATATATATATATATATATATATATATATATATATATATATATATATATATATATAAATGTATAAAAGTTTTAGAACAATGATAAAATTTGCTAAAGAACCAGATGACAATATATAAATAGTATTGTCATCTTGTTCTTTAGCACTGATACAATCTGATTAGAACAAATTAATATGCATTTCGATGAAATTACGCTCCTAAATTCACATTTTTGTGTTATTAATACCTATTAAGAATTTGATCATTGTTCTAAAACTTTTGTTTTATGACCTTAGTGAACAATTTGAATGGAATACCTGAAAGCTTCGAATCCACAATGGGCAATGACATTGAATGTAAACAATGAAATATATTTAATGTTATTAATAAAATTAGGAAGATATTTATTTTAAATAACATCAAAATAATTGTTTATGTACCTTTAATTGGTCATTTTTTGGCCAATTTTAAATCGGATAGCATCATCGATTTTAACGTAAAAAATTCTAACAAGGTATCGGAAGGTATTAGGTTCCACTTGTAATATCTATATACAAAATAAAATGACCATTTCAATCATGACTGAAACATATTGAATAAGCTCAACCGATCACCAAAGATAAGCAACATCAGACACATTCAGTACTTGGTTGGGTGACCCCTTTGGAATTCTGTGTGCTGTTTTGTATAGAATATACACACCCACTGTATGACCTTAGAAATCGAAAAGTGACTTAAATAAAAAAGGAGAGTTTTTTGTTTTTTTATAATATTAACGGTTAAAAAAAAACTTGGTCCTATTAAAAAACACCCTATATAATTAGGGATAGGGTTTTCCCACAATTCAAAAACCTCGCAAATGGTCTACGAACAAAAAAAAAACGTATACACTTTTGGAGCCAATAAATGTGACTTGATTTTATTCTATTAAGCCCAACACTAATGAAAGCAACAAAATATAGTAATAAGTATATCAAATATTAAATACGCAAAACCATTTCCATATAGGTACAATATTATGATTATACCCCAAATAGACACTATGTTAATATTTATTCAAGTAAATTTAGTTTTGGTTTTCATCATTATTATATTGTTGCTTAAGTTATACTGTTTATGCCATATAAAATACACATAATACAATACATTGTCTGTATACTCTAATTCAAAACTTGAACTTGTGGGTATCTCGTGGGATTTACAAAATTTTAAGATCTTGTTTTGTATTCTATAAGTTATCATATTTAATTATACCCAGAATGTGTTATATGAATCCGATCAATTATTTGAAAATTAATTATATGTTTGGTATTATTTGTAGGTACAATGATATCTACAAATCGAATTTTAATTTATTTATTAAAATAGCGACTCGGGGATAATATTCAAAATTTGTTAATTTATTTATTAGCTATTATAAATTATATTAGTTATGGAAAGCAATCGAGTTATATAATTATAGAATTATAAGAGGACTAACAGTACCTAAGCATAGAAAATAGTCCTCTGCAATTATGCACCTATTTATTATTTTTTTGCATTTATCAAAAAATTTTGTTATGATTTATTGCATATTATTGACTGTAGCCAATCAAAATTATTTTATCACGAATTATCAAAAAAATTCTTATTAATAGTTATTTAAGAATAATTAAATTTTTTTGGAGTCCTAATATTAAATATACCTATTGATATTTGAGATTGATAAATTTCGATGTGTTGAAAAAAAATAATTTACTAATATACTTTAGACCCTGATGAAAAAGTCATATTTATTCCTTTTCAATTTCTATATGATTAAATAGGACTATTATTGTTTTATATAATTATTGTATATGTTTCGAAAACCCAATGGTATTACTGGGCAGTAACGTATGATGCTATCAAATTTTACATTCCTAATACACAATATGAATAACATCATACCTAACTGTCCAGTAACAACATTATATTTTGAAGTATAAACAATTAATTATACACGACATGTATAGAATATGTCATACTATATTAATTAGAGTCTAAAATTTGTAAGGCTAGAAAATATTGAAGCTACAAACAAAATTTTAATACAGGAGTTCATTAAATCACCTAATTAATCCATTTCCACGTGTCAGTTCGTCCGTTCGTCTCTCCGTTATCAAAATAACTCAAAAACGAAAAGAAATACCGAGCTAAAAATTCAATGGCGTATTTCAGAAATAAAAAAAGAATTTTAGTTCGTGGATGAGCAAAATCGGTTAATTGGTAAAATTTTCAAACAAACAATTTTCGTCCATTGAAAATTTACAATTTTTGTTGTTGTTATTTTCATTTTTTAGTATAATAAAATGTTTGGATTTGCCACAATTTTAAATCAAATTTAGCTAATTAACACAGCATATTAGTATTATGTGTATTTATAACTGTATAGACTGGATATTTAGAGTGTTTTATGATTGTTAATGATCATAAATAAAAATATGTCGAGTATCTAAACTTCTAACTCTGTTAGTTGTTCATTTGTTTATTAGAAATTTAATTTTCTAATAAAGATGGCCAACTTATGGAGACTACTTACTACGTTCAAAACTTAAAACTTAAATTCAAACTCCGCAACCAAGAAAATTCTTTTGCGTATTAATTTCTGAGTTAACTAGAAAAACCTTATTGATAGTGCTGGACTTACGATTAGACTCGTTATACGCGGGTTTTAGAATGCAAAATTTTACTCCAAAAATGTATAAGACAGTTCCAATTAGTGCAGCAGTTGACCTAGATCGGTCCCTAAGTGGAATACTTTTACAGAATGAGACATCTATTTCCCGAAAAATCCTTCGACACGTCCGCTGGTTGACGGTAGACTGTTTTATTACACCCGTGGAAACCTTTATACATAAATTTAGTTCATTTATCCTATAAAGTAAGGAAATCCGGAAAAAATTTGACAATGTTTTTTTTTTTTTTATCTTTAAGGTCTCTAGTAATACTACTCACATACCATAAATTGTCCTGGTATCTGATCCATAGCACTCTTAATCATCTGGCACTACTACTAAATGTTTTATTTATTCAAATGATATTTAAAAAAAGTGTATATTATACTGATTTAGTTTTTTGTAGCTATATAGCGAGCATATACCAATTCTCTATAACACATGAAGACAGGTATCATACGTAGAAAATTTAATTATAATGATGCAATTTACGTATGATGTAGGTGATAAATTTCTCAATTAAACGTAGTGTATACCTGCTACCTAGTTAAGGTTTCATTATTATTCATGGTACTATTCATCACGTGAGGAGCTATAGCCGTACCCTGACTACTATTGTATAATCTACGATGGGTTATACAAAACAAATGAAGCTTATATTAACTCTGTCACACAATTCAACCACAATATTCTAAAATAAATTAGTTATATTTGTCTCTGAACTCTCTATGTTAACAATAAACTGAACAACTAATTCGACTGTGTACAAGGTATATCAAAATAATTTGTCATACATGGACAATTATTCTTGCTTTAAAGATTATCAATATAAGATATATCGTTCTCCTCAACAGAGAGAAACTAAAAAGTAATAATGTCTGACTTTAAATTCAGAATAATTCTAAATACATTTTTTATCACAGATTAGTGGCGGCCTATCGATCTTTGTGTATATGCAACTAATTCACAATACGAAGTGATATAAGTTAAAATTAAAAAAATATTCCTTTTTAAAACGAAATGGAGTGGGTAATTTTTAATAAGAGCATAAGTTTTGTTTATTTCTTTCTAGTTTACATAGAAACAAAATTTGATATTTTTACAGATTTTTACCTAGACGGAGGTCAAATACAATAAAAAATACAGTTTTCCTATTTTCTCTGATCGTTTCACATTAAATAGATAAAGACGCATCTGCCTACACTGCTTAGGAAGAAGTTCGTATTTTTCAAGAAGTCTGCCAAGTGGAGGAGAGAATGATATTTCCCAAAAAGCTACACAGCATTTATAAATTTGATAAAATGTCTACCAAATTTCATCGCAATCACACGAAAACTCATACATACATGGAAGATTAGATAGATGCAGACAAACAAAATGCAAAACTTTCTGAGTAAAACATAGATCTCATTTCGTTTTTTAACAATCAATTCGAAGAAGAAAAGAAAATACAGTTATTTTAAACTACTTTTTTATTCCAAATCTCGAAAATAAGAAAATAAATTTCAAAGAAATAAAATTATAAGCTGACTTCAAAAATGTGCTTTTCAGTGTACAAAACAAGAAAATATTTTTGTCCGAAATTAGTAAAGGGATGTTCAGAAAATACTTGTTACATTCCACCTTACCGTTAGAGTTGTTTGTACTATTTATATTTTCATGTTTTATACTTTAAGAACACATTTAGTAGTAGGGTTTTAGTTCTTATAAATTTATTTTTTTATTTTAAATATTATAATATATATTATGCCACTTGCTTTACTATTACCATTAGAGCTAACATTTTAAAACTGTAATCACTCTTTGTTCCCACCCTAGAACACTAACCAGTGGCGGATTTACCAGTAGACTGGGTAAGCTGTATTTAATGTCTAATTTGAGTAGCGATTTAAAAACAGTTATTTTTTAAATATTATTAATATTTTCTGATCATTTATTTATTGTTGTTACAGAATGGTCATTATAATTTAATGTATACTTATTTAGTCTGGATCATTTTATCCAAACTTGGAAATAGAAGTTATGTACACCAGCAATAACTGTTCGGGTGGGAGAAGCTTTTCTTTCTTAAAAAGGGGTGACTTATTTTCTTCTAAGATCTATATTAACCAAAGAAAATTTAAACATATTGGCAGTTTTGTGCTTAAAGCCAGAACTAATTAACAAGATTTAGTACGACAATATAATTGACTTTAAAACTTCTTTAACTGTATCCAATCGTCACCATCAGCTGGATTGTTGCCAATTAATTCATTTGTATATATTTTTAACTGATTGAAAGCTCAATAAAAATTATTTAATTACGTTACTGAATGTATATTATTGTGTAAGTAGTATTAAGTTATCATACCCCTCCCCCGCCTGATTAGTAGTTCTTGACAAAATTTTAGAAATATACCTAGAATGTATATTTTGTACAATATTTCGAGACATAGTTCATAATCATAATATTACGGCTTCGTAATAACAAATTTACTAGCCCGAATCAGGAAGGAAATAGGACTTGAATTTCTATTGGAGTGTAAGCAAGGTTTTAATGATAAGTAGAAGAGAGATGTGCTAATAGTTACAAACAAATTTCAAACCAACGTAGCTATTTATTAAACTTTCAGAGAATTTCAGGGTTTTAGCAAGGAATACCTGAACTATTTAGTTATAAATTGTCTGTACAACAAATATGGAAATTATGCACTGGTAAAATTTTAAAGCATTTTATTTCGATCATATCGGACTTCAACATTTAACTCACCGGAAGAGTCAATTGTGACAGTATCGCGAGTCAATTGTTACACACTATTACACAGTATTATGAAGTGTAAAATTCGACTTTCAGTTTTAATAAAAAAATTAATTTATTGTAAAAAAGTTTAATATATCTCTTGTTATTAAGACAAAATTTAATTTGCTATTAGCAGAAATGCAATACAAGTCTTATTCTACGGTAAACACCTTGTAATATGGATTATAGATTGTACGGTAGGGATCCCGTTTCTTTATATTTTATCCTATCTTGTGACCGATACATGACACACCCTGGCTTTTTTACAACGGATCTAATTGACTCGCAACCCGCGTATAATATCCCCAACTACTATATGCTTACATCCTGTAACAATTGGAACTTCTAGGTTTGTAACAATTGCCTCATTTCACAAAAATTTTGTATTAATATTTAGAAAATTTTTAGTTTTGTTATAATAACGTTATTGGCTTAAGTCACTACCTCACATTAAAGCCCGTTAATTAATGATAATTTAAATACCACTATCATTCATTTATCTTTAATAATACTCGCATAAATAAAAAAATTATCCTTTTTCTTATTAAAAACACAAAAATTCCAAGTGTCAAAAAAATATTCTAGCTACTACAATATACAATAATTGTGGTATACGTGAAATGGCTATAACAAAATCTAATTGTGAATAATGGATAGCTTTATTTTTCCAATGTACAACAATTGACATCCTGTAACAATTGACACATCTCCCTCCTACCTACTTAATTAATAGTCATAAAATAACTATTAAATAAAGTAAAATTTCTTGTTAAATTTTGCTGTTCATATTTTAAATACACCTTGTATAAGTGTATGTAAAATATACTATATCCTTATTGTGTATTTTAACAACATTTGAGTAACATAATGTTGGAATTACTACCTATTAGCCAGTCCTTGCCTGTAATGATCCATTATTATTAAAACTACCTGTGCTTTACTTATAAAAAATATTAGAGCTCTAACCAATACATATGTGATTTAATTTTTATTTGAACATTAGGGTTTGTCTACGACTTCATTCGCGCTAAATTTAACATCGATTGATCAGTTTAAATTGTTATCCTTCAAGTTTAATGTTTTCGTTTTTGATCCAAAGAATATAAATAATCTTAAAAATAAGTTTGATATACCTCTTCGCATTACACTTTGCATTTCGGTCACAAATTGTTCTGCAAAAATCAGGTTTTATTTTTTTAAAACAGTTGAAGAATTACCAGAAACCTTCATTAAGTCAAGCAAAAGCTAAACTTCTTGACTCTTATCAAATACAAAAGGACAAAGTTATCGAACTCCATAATATGAAAACTATAAATCCACTGTATATGAACACTATTATCTCTATTATAGACAACTTTTCCAATAAAAAAAAACCCGTATAAAACTTTAAAATATTTTATTTAATTCGTCTTTCTCTTTACTTTTTCATTCTATGTCTAATTCATTGACTTACGAAATAAATTCTAGATAATACAAACTTAGTAGCCTATACATTATACATACCTACTATACTATTCTACTTAAGAAAAGTGTAAATCGGTTACGGCAAAACATATAACACATAATTAAAGAATTATTTTAGTTATATACAAGTTTTTAGTTGTTGCATTAATTTTTAGCGGTATTTCCCATAAATATAGATATTGTATTGTTGAAAGTTATTATCATACCTTCCAGAAGTTCCAGCTTTAGGTCAAATGACCTTACAATGGGCAGTGGTATACAATCGATGAGCTGAAAAGTGTGGGTAGATTTAATTTGGAAGAGAAAGTGAAGAGAAATTTTCAGTTGTTAACTTTGTTCACCTCTACTTTGTGGTAAATTGAGTTGGAAGTTTGAAATCTGTATGTATTTGAATTTAGTAGCTATTGTTTAAAAATGAACTTTTTGGAAGTTTTATTTGCATAATCTTTTCCTTTCTTCTAAATTGAATTGAATTTTGTTTCAAATACTGTTTCAAAGCCACATATCGCTTTTTAAGTGCTTTTAACTGCTAAGGCCATACAGTGACTACAGTAATTATTAATCTTTGTTTTGCAATTAATGATAAGTGGGGATTGATAAATATGTTTAATATTTGTAGTAAATTTATTTGAAACTATTATGTGCCTGAAATTTCTGATATAAACCTTTAGATTCTTTAATTCGTGTAATGACAACATGATCAATTAACCACGTCCTGAATTATAGTTATATAAATAAGGTAATAGTAATGTAATGTAAATAATGACAACATGATCAATTAACCACGTCCTGAATTATAGTTATATAATTAAGGTTAGTAGACTAACCACTGTTATCCGAAGTCATGACCTAAAGGCACCTTAATTTGCTCAAATCACTTGCGGTTTTAAATTGAATGTGCTTTTCTCAATTGGTAAGATTTTTTAGGTATGATTGAATAAAAGTGTATTCTTGACCGCAACCAGTAACGAATATTTTCAAGCTCAAAAGCTGAAATATTGGCAGCGTCTAGACATAAAGACTTAAAGGTATTAAATGAGCAAAATCAGTCCATTGGGTCCAATGGATCCATGACCCAACTTTTAAACCTTAAAAGATAGAGGAAAAATTCAAAATCAATAAATGTTTGTTTTCTGAAAACAAAATACTTTTTTTGAAACATTTTTTTCGTAAAATTTTTGGATTCATCACAATCTTTGGTTTATTTAACAAATTTAACTAATTAATACATATATAATAACAATACATATTGCTATAATAAATGTATTTATAACTGCATAGACTGAATAGTTTTTTTATAAATGGTAATGATTAAAAATAGTTCAAACATGGATACTCATGTGTCTAGTTATTAACTCTATTAGTTATTTCTTCACTTGTTCTTAATGTTTCATAAGTATTCATTTTAAATTATATAAAACAAGTGAATGTAACAACTAACAGAGTTAATTATTTGGAAACTCGACATATTAAGTATCAATGTTTGAACTATTTTTAATCATTAGCATTATTAATAAAATTCTCTTCTTATATTAGAATTATTAATATTGTAATTATACATGGGTTTTTTAGCTAAAGGGCTTAAAAATTTTGGTGAATTCACACTTTTTATGTCCAAAATTCGTCCCCAAACTTTGAGCTAACAATCTCATTTCGTTTTTGAATTATCTTGCTATCAGACATGCGGAAATTAATTAATTAGGTGATTCTATGAAAACCTACACAAAAACTTTGTTTGTGGCTTCAATATTTTCTAGCGTCACAAATTTTACATTAAAGATTAATATTCTCTGACATATTGTATATATGTCAAGTATAAAAAATAAGGCAATGAATATAGATTAGAAAACAGATGCTATAAACTTATCGGATCTAGTACCATCATATCATTGACAGAGTGATTGCAATTGTTATACTTTAAAACTAATTATGTCGGTAATAATACTTGAAAATATTTGTTGCCAGCAGCGGTGCCGGGGGCACAGTTCCTTATATATATATATATATATATATATATATATATATATATATGCACTTTTATTCAAATGTTGCCAATTATTAGAGTAAGTAAGGTCAAATAATTTAACAGAAAGCACAAAGTTCAAAATATATATTTCAAAAAACTAAAGTGTTCAATTTAATGCTTATTTACATATTTTAAATTCGACAAAATATGTAAGAGTATATAAATATTAGTCTAAAATTTATAACACAAGGATATATTGCCCGCACAAACATAATTTTGGTATAGGTGTTCATACTATCGTCAAATTTGCCAATTTCCGCAAGTCCGTTTGTCCCTGACCAAGAAAACTCAAAAACGAAAGCAGATATCTAGTTTGGTGACGTACTTTAGGCATAAAAAGTAAGAGCAAGTATGTGAATGAGCAAAATCAGTCGCTTCAATCCATGAAGATCTATGAGCCAAGTTTTTAACCCTTAAATATAGAAGACAAAAAAATGTTTAATTTACAAAAAAATTTTGTTTGTAACATTTTTTAGTAAACTCGTTTAATTCGCAACAATTTCAGTTCAAATTTAGCTAATAAGCACATTTTCAATTGCATTTCATATTATTATATATGTGTTTATAACTGTATAGACTACATATTTAGAGTATATAAACAATAGACTGAGTTGTTATCTTCACTTGTTTTTTACTATGTATGATTACGCATGCGTTGTTATTTAAAATTAAATAGTAATTAATTTGAATATCAAAGTTTAAAAAATATAAATATTAAGGACAATTATTGTAATAAACTTTATCATTTTAAGCTCTTTATTACGTGTATTTCTCATTTTAAAAGAAATTATATAAAAAGCATTCTATTTTTCTATTTTGTTGTGTACACCACGAGTTATTAAATCAAAGTCCAAAGTTAACACCAGGGTCGTAGTGCAAATGGGAAATTCAGGGTCAGGCAACAAAAATTCATTTTAAACTAAAATAATTTTGAAATTGTTTGCATTTTTAAGATCAATATAGAAATCATACTTACTTCTAATTAATTAATTTAATTGTTTAGAACATTTACGATATTGAAATTAAAATAATTTCTGTGAATCAGTAAGGCTTGATGACAAATTTTAAAATATGCTTCTAAACTGTAGGTAATTGTATACTATTTTTGAAAAAAAAAACATTAATTCAACAAAAGACTAATTTTTTAAGTAAATTATTGAATTTATTTCTACTAAATTTGAATTTATATAATGGTGTCGATCTTGTGACGTACAAGTACAGTCATCATTTTGATTATAGTCGAGTGCAATTAGGTTTTTTTTACGTGTATGGATTTCAAGTCTGATGGTTTTTGAATTCTTTATATTTAAGTTTTTTCCCCAAGATTTGTTTTTCTATGAAAATGACATTATTTTTAATATAGTATATTCCTTTTACAACTAAATTTGATTGGTTTTTCAACGATTCCTTTCTTAATCTTTAAGCTATATAATCGATTTAAAAATCATTTTGCAGATTATTTTAAGAACTATAGAAATGCCTAAAATTGCTTAGAATCCTTAAGTTTAGAAAAAATTCTTTAGAAACGTTAAACTTTATCTATTTTTGGTACTTGGATACAAAAACTGAACATGCTTTGCGATAAATTTCAACATTTAGAGATAACTCCTTTTGAATGGCTTTTAATGTACCAAAAATAAACAACGAGTGATAATGACGACATGTCAGAAATTGACGAAAAATTAACAGCTTACAATCAAATTAAAAACTATAGCAATTCTTTCTAGACAATTCGCAGTTGTGTAGAATAAATAATTATTAATATTTATATACATTCATATCCTCGAAGTTTTCTGCGGCAAAATACAATTAAAGTTTAAATTTTTAAATTATGAACTCCTCTACAAACAGTTGTTAGGTACGGATGTTTGCACATATTACACTTTAGTATGCAGGAACGTATTCATAGTCATACGCCACGACTCAGATATAAACATTATTCTAATCAGTTGTATTCTGTCAGTGTTGGACTGGTGTTAATCGTACAAGGGAGTTGCAAAAAATAAATCATGGCATCTCACATTGCAAGAAATATCATCAAAAGCCCATTTGCCTTAACTTTAGGACAAAATAATTATGGTAAGTATTTGTACATAATTTTTTATATAATTTTGTGAAAGTTTATAAAATATGAAGACAACTCAAAGTTCACATAATCTACAAATGATTGAATCAATAGAAAAGGATGTCGATAGTATTTAACAAAGTTATTTTATATGTGTATTCTTTATTATTAAATATATTTTTAATGAATAATTTGTACCCTGGACTTTGGACAAATGTTTGTGACAAAATTGTTATGAATTAATTAAATTAGTTTTATATACTCTAATTTTAATATTCATTAATCCCGAAATATCAGATTTTAATATTAAAGTGTATGAACTTACCTTTGCTAATAATTCTATATAATAGTAGAAAAATTTATTGAGTAACTTAAATCTAAATTAATAAATTCTATCATAATTTCAAACAAATTTAAAGTTTTATCGGGTTCAAAGTTAAGTTGTATGGCTTATACATAAGCTAAGTTGCAGTTTTATAGTACAACTTTGACTTCTATTAATTCTATGAAATGATGTAAAAAGTTGCATACAATCAAACTGGATCGAGTTATAGCAGCTTTACAAATGTCATAAAAAACGTCAAATTATGTGTTGAAATAATGCATTTGCTTCTAAGAATTTTCATGTTTCAATGCTATGAAAACTAAGCCAGACTTCGAAAAATTTTTAACCTACGTGTTCATTATCAATATCTATTGCCCAATAAACCGTGATAATGCTTTTTGAATCTATTTCTGATACTTTAAAACAATTTCAGGAGCATTTCGAACAATTACAACTGGAACACAATTATGTGCCAAAAAACAAACTAAAAATACTGGAAAGAATGTAGTACTTGTAGACGGTGTACGAACACCGTTCTTACTATCAGGTACAGATTATTCAAAATTAATGGCTCATGATTTAGCCAGACAAGCACTTTTGTAAGTATTCGAATATACAAATTAATAACTACTTAGTGTATGTTTATTAATATAGTATGATTTATATAGAGGTATTATCAAGAAAACCGGAATTTCAACTGATTTAGTTGATTATATAATCTATGGAACTGTAATCCAAGAAGTAAAAACATCAAATATTGCTCGAGAGGCCGCTTTAGCTGCTGGATACAGTGACAAAACACCAGCTCATACTGTTACTATGGCGTGTATTTCTTCAAATGTAGCGATTACTACAGGTAAATTAACAAAATTGCCTAACAAACAAAAATTTCTTTTGTCGAAGATTACAGACGCCCATAAAAGATAATAAGTCCAATTCTAGCATACCATAAGAAGTTTGATGATACCTATCGTGATGACCAGGCACCGATAGCTGTTCAATGTCTGTATTTACTAGCATTTACAATGTGATTACCAGCAGAATATAGAAGCAGTCGCTGGCAACTAGTTGGACGCGTCATATTGGAGTAGATATGTTTATTTAATATGTTTAAAAAATAAAATGAATATACTAAATACTGCTGATAATCATATTAAATACCGACATTGGTGAGCGATCGCTATCTGGTGATCAGGAAAGGTATTAAAGTTTTCATGGTATACTAAAAATGGAACTCGTGATTTTCTATGGGCCTCTGTATATTTTGGTCTTATATTTTGAATAAAAACTGGATTTCATAAATAATAAAAAAATACCACGATATATGATAGTTCATAGAATATCATAAAGCATATTCTTAAAGAAAGCAAGCGAGCAACGAACATTTTTTAGGCCATCAAGAAATTTCTATATTTTGGTTTGCTCCTCGCATCATTCTGAAATTGAAATATGATGTGCGAAACATTTGTTGATCAGAGAGATTATTTTTTAAATTAAGTTAATATATTTACTAAATTACTATATTAAGTTAGATATATGGTATTATAAACTATATCATTGGAAGGCCGTTTCTTACCTAACTGTCTGTGGTATGTTACGATTGGACAAATCTGATATTCTCAAATCAATAAAAATATGAAGATTGAGGTTAGTTAGTCATGTTGAAATTCTAAAACGGAAAAATATTCTTTGAAAGCATATTTGCTGATAATAAATGAAATGTCAATCAAATTGGCAGAGATGCGCAAATCCCCTAATTCCAAAAGTGAAGAACGTTGTTTTAATTCCATAGTTCTATTTAGGTGAATGGAGATAATAATGAAATGTGAAAGTTGAATAACCTTTAATACAATTTTAGTACAAATTAATAACCGATTAGCGAATTTATAATGAACTCAAGAAGTCTAAATTACAATTCTTTTTGTAACACCGATGTAAATATGTGAGTTTTGTATATCTCTTCTTGCCATTTTAGAATTTAATTTTCTTTGCCCTATTAGAGTACGTATTTTAATGGACATTCTACAATTTAGTTCCACAAATTTTAGTGAAATATCTATCAATATTTTTTCTTACAGGAATTGGTTATATCAATTCTGGTGTGTTTGATGTCATAGTTTGTGGCGGCGTCGAATTTATGTCCGATATTCCAATTAGACATAGTCGCAAAATGCGATCTTTATTATTACGTGCAAACAAAGCTAAAACACCAATGCAAAAGTTGAGCTTATTAGCATCAATCCGACCAGATTTCTTTGCACCCGAAGTATGTACCATGTTATAATACAAAATTTTTGCAGAATTGATACTACAAATTTATAATTTTAGTTACCAGCCGTTGCCGAATTCAGCTCAGGAGAAACAATGGGCCATTCAGCTGATAGATTAGCAGCTGCATTTAAGGCAACTCGCAAAGAACAAGATGACTATGCGATTCGATCCCATACATTAGCCAAAGAAGCTAGTGATAAAGGATACTTTACTGATTTGATACCTGTTCAATTTCCTGGTAGCGATAAACCAATTGAAAAGGATAATGGTATTCGAGTATCAACACCCGAACAAATGGCAAAACTAAAACCAGCTTTTGTTAAACCACATGGAACTGTTACCGCTGCAAATTCGTCATTTTTAACAGACGGGGCATCAGCTTGTTTAATCATGAGTGAAGAAAAAGCTAAGCAATTGGGGCTAAAACCAAAAGCTTACTTACGAAATTTCACATATGTATCACAAGATCCAATTGATCAATTGCTTTTGGGACCCACATATGCTACTCCTAAAGTTTTAGAACAATCTGGCTTACAGTTATCTGATATTGATGTTTGGGAAGTTCATGAAGCATTTGCTGTAAGTTTAGTCACATTTCGGATATTATCAAACAAGAAGTTTTTTGGCAACAAATTGTCCCGCGCACTCTTCAACTACTAATATCTTTTACGAAACATTTTTAATAGTAAACATTTGGTTTAAATTTCTTAGTTTTTAATAATTGTGGTTGCATGGTTTTTATTTTTTGGCGCTCAGAAACAATATTATGCAAAACATTTCGTTTCTATATAACAATTCGCTTGTTTGATTGTGTGCTTTGCTACCTGGTTCATTGTTACTCAAAACAATATTTTATTTTCTTCTCTTAGGGACAAATTGTAGCAAATTTAAAAGCAATGGATTCAGATTGGTTTGCACAAAATTATCTAAAACGTAGCAGCAAAGTTGGAGCACCTCCATTAGAAAAATTCAATAATTGGGGTGGTTCTTTAAGTATTGGACATCCATTTGCTGCAACCGGTGTAAGATTGGCAATGCACAGCGCTCACAGATTAGTTAAAGAAGATGGACAATTTGCACTTATTACAGCTTGTGCCGCTGGGGGACAGGTAAAATATTTCTTATATCTATATATTTTGACATTAAATTGCCGTTCTTTATTTACAAGAGGAAGCTTCGAATCTAAATTCCCCATGCGATCCTAATTACTTGAAGTAATGTTATATTACGTGAAGCAATATAATATTTTATTGCATTAGGAATGTTTACGAATAGATGAACGCAAAAGTATATTTTGTATTTGCTAACTTCTGACAGCAAAACCATTAAGCCGATCGTGAAGAAATGTAAAAGGAGGAATTTTGTCTATTTCGGAGACCTAAATCGAAGACAACTAGTAAAATAGATTATAATATTTTTGGTTTATTTATAGTTAAAATCAGCAAATTAATTTTTAAACATAAACAATTTTCGTTGTCAAATTATTCTAGTTGCCCAAATTTGAAAAATTAACGATTAACCCTAAGTATTACTTTATATTTATTTTACCTCAAAATGAGGAATATTTTGTTTGTAATAACTTGTTGATGAAAATTTTATACTGACGTAACGTAATTACCGATATCGACCGATCACCAAAGTTAAACAACAACAAACACAGCCAGAACAAGGATGGGTGAACATCTAGGATTGCTGTTTCCTGTTGTATAGATTGAATATATACTCACTGTAATCACTATATAACTTTAGTAGTTAAAAAAGTTGAAAAGTGACTTAAAATAAAACAAACAAAATTTCGTAAATATTGTTCAAGAAAATTTGTTTGGTTTAATAATATCTATTTTAGCATAAAACCTTAAAATTTAACAACAACAATTAAGGTGTTTAAAGGTGGCTCTAAACAGCTATTGACTTAAATAACATATAGTATACATTGAATTTCAAGAGTTTTTGTTAAACATTTCTAAATATAAACTCAAATTTTGATTTTTACCTTACAAATTTTTTTTCGGGATGTGTATGTGTATTTAAGAGCAATTATCTATATCTGTTATTGACTCAAAGGAGTGTTCTTCTAAGAAGATGTTGACTTAAATTATATGTAATATACATTGTATTCCTTTCCATTTTCACGCTCAAAAAACTCAAAAAATACTTACCCAAATTTTTTGTAAACACAACATTGACATGAAAACGAAGGTCTTTTCGTTGATTTTTTTTTCAAAAAAAAAATTAACGAAAAAGTTTACAGTAACGCAAAATCTGTGATTTTATTAAGAAGATAGAGTACGTAACCCATTTTTAGTAATTTAATAGGGTCACGTGAAAACTATCTATTCTATTAATTTTTGTTCAATTGAAGAACTTGTAGTTCAATGAGATTTTCTTTAAATTATTGCTAATAAAAAGTAAATGAATACTAAATACTATAATTTTTTTCAGGGAGTTGGAATGATTCTTGAAAGACATCCAGATGCCACTGCAAACTAAATAATGTATTATAATTTTAAACGTACTGAATATAAATTTTACCAATTGGTGCCTCTTCTATTTAATAATAAAATTTATAAAAATTTTATTATTTTCGAAAACTTAATTATAATTTATTTAAAATTAAATAATTTCAGGATACTTTTTAAATCGATTTAATATAAGTAATTTAAGAAATAAAACAACTTTTTATAAAAAAGAAAAACTTTATTTATTAAAAATTATGTATGTACTAATATGGTTTTATCTGTTTTTGAGTATAGGATCAATGCAAATGTTTCCTCTATGAATATTTATTTTCATCCAAAGTTCGTAAATAAGCAAAATCGGGAAAGTGTGTCATGGATTCATGACACACTTTTAAATGATAAGAAACATAAGATAAATCGAAGTATAAAAAATGTTTATCTTAAAATAACAACATTGGTTTGAATTATTTTTTCATGAAAGGTTCATCACAAATTCAGTTAATTAACACGTATACAATCACATATTATTTATTACATAACAATTTCTTTAAAAGTATATCACTACGTACGTACGTACTTTTATAGTTTATTATTGTTAATAATTTATAGTTTAAAAGTCTATACACAACCATATATCAGATATATGGGTTATATGTTTTTCATAATTTCAGATTTATTTAAACAGTTTATGTAAAAAAAATTTGAAACATGACATTTTCAGTTGTATTATATATCTAAAAGCAGGTGTTTCCTTACTTAGAACTTAACCTACAAACTTTTTTAGGTTTGAGTTTCCATTTGTACAGCTGTATCTTTACCCCAACCACTCATTGACCCTACTTCAGCAATATGTAATCGAACAACTTCGTCCAATATTTTCTTAACACTTTTACATCCTTCAATAGCTACTTCAAGTACTTGTTTTAAATAATCAATATGAAAACGTTGACTCATATCCATAAAAACAATTTTACCTGATTCTGGAAAACATGCTACTGTTAAAACAGGACCACCAATATTCTCTTCAATACGAGAGACATCCACTAATGTAGTGTTATTTTGAACTATGCTGGCTGTGCAGGCACATAAATATTCTTGTAATGGAATACCAGCATCTATGAGAGCTAATGTAGCACCATTTATGCATGCTGAAAAATTTCCACCAAAATCTCCCAACACTTCGAAATATATATCAATTTGGGAACGTGGGTATAAGTCTGTTCGAATAACAGCTGATAACGCCTGTCTAAAATTTAAAGTAATTAAGTATAAATTTGTATGAAATTCAAAGGCGAATATTTAATATTTTTCTTTTGGTCACTCAGAGACATTTGACCTACTGAGAAACTTTTAAATACAAAATGGCATATATAAAGAGGGATTTCATATAAAGATAGATTGTCTTCAAAATTAATTAAAACGTAACATTCATATTCACAAAAAGGAATTTTTAGAATTTTAAAGTTTGTATCATGATTCTGCAAGTGATTATTTTTAAAAAATTATTTAAATAAAATAATGCCCAGATTTATTATTTTCGAAAACAAATTGTGCAAATATATTAATTTTCTATTGCGTATAATAGAATGCCTTTTCAATGATCCCGCACCAATATTTTGAGAAGATCTCACTCAAACTTCGTTTCGTTAAGGACTATGATAATCCATTTTGAGTAAAATTTTCAACGGGAGTTATAGAAATTTATACTTTAGAAAAACGATTTAAGGTTCTAGTGTAGGTAACAATTTTTAATGTTTTATTAATTAAGTGCCCTAAATGCGGTTTACGACAATAAAAATAACCTAATAGAAGAGTCTGATCAAATTCTATTGCAAATGAATAGGATTATATCGAAATTATAACAAAGTTTCTCATTTCGATTCTTTCCAATTTGGAATAGGAAATCTGAGATTTCAAACGGAAATAATTTCGGATTCAAAATTTTAAATAGGTTATAATAGGAATGAATCGGACTTTATCATTAGGGCGTGCGTTATTACGGAGAAGAGTTTTGACACATTTAAAACTCATTATCATATGAAGTAATTTTTGATAAATATTAAAATTAAACTAAAATTATTCAAGTGAATTTTTAGATCGATAATGTGAGATATACACTCCTCTCTCTTATTAAAAAAAATCTGAATTATCATTAAGAATCTGCAGTTTGCTAGAAATTGTGATAAAAATTAATTTTCAAAGTGAGCCCGTTTACGCCAAATTCAGGAAAATTGATTTTAACCTACTAATATAATAAGTCTCCCTAATACTAAAATCATGGATTTGATATTATAAGAATACAATAAAAATTTCAACAGTAAATACTGAAAGCATCTTTTCTTTTAAACGTGAAAAGTCATTTCTTCTGATTTCTGTAGGATTGAAATACGTAATATGTATTCGCCTTTGAATAGTTATTGTATTAAATAATAATTACCTTAAATGTAGCGACATTTCAGTACTTTTTCGATCGCCTCTAGGTCGTCTTTTTCTATCACAGGATGAAAACACGGCTGTACTATATTGGCAATTAATAACAGCAACATCATGTTGACTTTTTGATTTAATTTTTGGCTTTAAAATAAATGAAGAATTTAATATTGAAACTCAAAAATTAACAATTGTGATAATTACCTGATGTGGCCCGTATACGGCGACTAAAACTTTCGTTAACCCTTGTTCGATAAACGCACTTCCGTCAGGCTCAGAAAATACACCTAATTTACATGAAACTTTACGTAATTCATGTGGTAAACGACCATCTTCACGAAAACCAGCTACATTTATTATATCTACTTCGTCTTCCATTATTTGTAATAGTAATTTCAATATTATTAAAATAGGTTATATATTATGAAAATGAAAACAATGTGTTTTCTGTAATTATTTCAGTGTTTCCAACCTTCAAACTTTTTACGAAACTATAACTTCAAAAATCCCCTAAATTTTTTTTTTAATTCCCATTATGTTATATGTATATATATATGAAAGCTAATGAATTAAAAATAGTTCAACCTTTTTTGGGGAGAGATAGATTGTTAAGTAAAAACTTATATTATCTTCTAAAAAATAATAATTATCAAAAATTTTAAGATCGTGGCATTGCCACAACTATGCTTTTTATAATTTTTAATGAATACTAGCTTGACCGACAAACGTCGTTTTGCCACATATTTCTAATTATCTTCAACATTTTCTAAGTATAGTAACATATTCTTAACAACTTTCCTCTATTTCTTAATACTGAAAGTTAAGGCAAATTAGAATAAATAATGATATTAATATATATTTTAAAGCATACACGTTACGTGACAATTGATATTACATCGATTGCATGCAAAATTTGAAGCAGATTGGACGAAGGAATTCCGTTGTCCCATACAAACTTTGCATCTGCTTTTCATCCCATTAGGGTTAGAATTTTAGATAATCTTTTCTTTGTAACCCATTATTTGGTGTGGCATACCCGTGACACGAAATATTTATATATACACTCGTGTTTGATGTGGGCCACCCGGTACCTCGTGCACCCACAATTCGTGTATATTGTGCTGTGGTCTCATATACTTGATGAAAAATAGTAAAAGGAAGTCCAGAACCACTAATATAGAAAAGAAAAGATAAATAAATTCTATTTTGAATAGCTGACCCGGGTAAACATTGTTTTGTTATACAAATTATTTCTAATCAACATCAATATCTCCTAAATATAATAACATATTCTCAACTGTCTATAACTAAATAATGAATCTGCGGCAAATCAGAATAAATTATGATATTAATTTATATTTTGAAGCATACCCGCCCGGTTTACGCGTTGCTGTGTTATTTTTCACATTTTAATAAATGATATTACATCGTTTACATGCGGATGCAATTCTACCCTTAGGGGAAGAATTTCAAATCCTTTCTTATCGGATTCCCGGTATTTAGTGTGCACCCGGTACATTATATGCACCCGATATTTACCAGGTATTTGCTGGGGTACACCCGAGACCACGTTCACCCGATAATTTTTTGCTGTGGTACACATACACTTGATGAAAGGTATATGGACCTCCTGAACCAAGAATGAATCCGGTAATACTTGAACAATGTGATATACACACTTTATATAGTTGACAGTTCGTCATACTGTTAGTCAGAAGATATAAAGTTTTATTTTGAATTTCAAAATTAGATTTTGGTTTCTATGAAAATGATGATTTGTAACATGTGAGAAAAAAAAAACAAAATATATTTCACAGCTAGGAACATTTTGTATTCGAAAATTAAATTGTCGTTTATAGTATTTTCCTTTACTTATTATTTATGTTTCTCACCGTTTAAACCTTCCCTGAACTTTCACGAATATTTCAAGACCAAAATTAGCCAAATCGGTCCAGCCATTCTCGAGTTTTAGCGTGACTAATGAACAGCAATTGATTTTTATATATACAGATGATAAATTAAGATCGTCGTGTTTATGGAATATTGGAGTAAATACCACCCATCTCTATAATGGTACAAAGTACAATAATAGGAATTTTTTTTTTTTTTATAAAATACTTTTGATAAAAACTGTTTGCATAAAACCAATGCAAAATTAAGTACAATATACGCAATATTTGTTAATAGTTCATAAAGTAAGGCGTTTTGTGAGTACAACTTGAATCAAGGCTGACTTTGTTTATTTTATGTTGTATTTTTAAAATTTTATAAAGTGCTGCGATTTATTGATTATTTTAAAATTATATAAGGTAAATTTAAAAATTGTTTAAAATTATTAAACAACAAAAATTAAGGGTAATTAAATATTGTTGATTATCAAGCCAATGATGATGTCATTGTTTATATTAAAAAATTAAACAGATTAGGGACGTCGTTTTTCATTCTAAGTATATATCTAACAATAAAATGTGTAGCGCCGCCACAAGTGTGTCTAACGTATATAAATGGTTCCTATCTTAGCTGACATAATGGAAGTATTTATAGTAGCCGCTGTTTCTATTTTTTTATATTAAATAATAAAATAGTTTAAAAAAACTAAAAAAACACGCTCTATCTTTATTACTCTCATGCAAAGGATCCGTTCAGATGCGTTCTGCAGCCAACTTCAGAGAGTTACCTACAGACAAACAAACAAACATACGAGTGAAGCTAATAAAAGCGTGTTAATAAAAATAGTTCAACCTTTTTTGGGGAGAGATAGATTGTTAAGTAAAAACTTATATTATCTTCTAAAAAATAATAATTATCAAAAATTTTAAGATCGTGGCATTGCCACAACTATGCTTTTTATAATTTTTAATGAATACTAGCTTGACCGACAAACGTCGTTTTGCCACATATTTCTAATTATCTTCAACATTTTCTAAGTATAGTAACATATTCTTAACAACTTTCCTCTATTTCTTAATACTGAAAGTTAAGGCAAATTAGAATAAATAATGATATTAATATATATTTTAAAGCATACACGTTACGTGACAATTGATATTACATCGATTGCATGCAAAATTTGAAGCAGATTGGACGAAGGAATTCCGTTGTCCCATACAAACTTTGCATCTGCTTTTCATCCCATTAGGGTTAGAATTTTAGATAATCTTTTCTTTGTAACCCATTATTTGGTGTGGCATACCCGTGACACGAAATATTTATATATACACTCGTGTTTGATGTGGGCCACCCGGTACCTCGTGCACCCACAATTCGTGTATATTGTGCTGTGGTCTCATATACTTGATGAAAAATAGTAAAAGGAAGTCCAGAACCACTAATATAGAAAAGAAAAGATAAATAAATTCTATTTTGAATAGCTGACCCGGGTAAACATTGTTTTGTTATACAAATTATTTCTAATCAACATCAATATCTCCTAAATATAATAACATATTCTCAACTGTCTATAACTAAATAATGAATCTGCGGCAAATCAGAATAAATTATGATATTAATTTATATTTTGAAGCATACCCGCCCGGTTTACGCGTTGCTGTGTTATTTTTCACATTTTAATAAATGATATTACATCGTTTACATGCGGATGCAATTCTACCCTTAGGGGAAGAATTTCAAATCCTTTCTTATCGGATTCCCGGTATTTAGTGTGCACCCGGTACATTATATGCACCCGATATTTACCAGGTATTTGCTGGGGTACACCCGAGACCACGTTCACCCGATAATTTTTGCTGTGGTACACATACACTTGATGAAAGGTATATGGACCTCCTGAACCAAGAATGAATCCGGTAATACTTGAACAATGTGATATACACACTTTATATAGTTGACAGTTCGTCATACTGTTAGTCAGAAGATATAAAGTTTTATTTTGAATTTCAAAATTAGATTTTGGTTTCTATGAAAATGATGATTTGTAACATGTGAGAAAAAAAAAACAAAATATATTTCACAGCTAGGAACATTTTGTATTCGAAAATTAAATTGTCGTTTATAGTATTTTCCTTTACTTATTATTTATGTTTCTCACCGTTTAAACCTTCCCTGAACTTTCACGAATATTTCAAGACCAAAATTAGCCAAATCGGTCCAGCCATTCTCGAGTTTTAGCGTGACTAATGAACAGCAATTGATTTTTATATATACAGATGATAAATTAAGATCGTCGTGTTTATGGAATATTGGAGTAAATACCACCCATCTCTATAATGGTACAAAGTACAATAATAGGAATTTTTTTTTTTTTATAAAATACTTTTGATAAAAACTGTTTGCATAAAACCAATGCAAAATTAAGTACAATATACGCAATATTTGTTAATAGTTCATAAAGTAAGGCGTTTTGTGAGTACAACTTGAATCAAGGCTGACTTTGTTTATTTTATGTTGTATTTTTAAAATTTTATAAAGTGCTGCGATTTATTGATTATTTTAAAATTATATAAGGTAAATTTAAAAATTGTTTAAAATTATTAAACAACAAAAATTAAGGGTAATTAAATATTGTTGATTATCAAGCCAATGATGATGTCATTGTTTATATTAAAAAATTAAACAGATTAGGGACGTCGTTTTTCATTCTAAGTATATATCTAACAATAAAATGTGTAGCGCCGCCACAAGTGTGTCTAACGTATATAAATGGTTCCTATCTTAGCTGACATAATGGAAGTATTTATAGTAGCCGCTGTTTCTATTTTTTTATATTAAATAATAAAATAGTTTAAAAAAACTAAAAAAACACGCTCTATCTTTATTACTCTCATGCAAAGGATCCGTTCAGATGCGTTCTGCAGCCAACTTCAGAGAGTTACCTACAGACAAACAAACAAACATACGAGTGAAGCTAATAAAAGCGTGTTAAAAAGAGTATTATTTTACAATAATGGTATTAATCATTTATATTTTTTATCACTTCAATTTATTTATAATAATGATAATTAAAACTATTTATTTTAATGACAGGTATATATTTAGTTCTCTGGAATATTCTTTGTTTAAATATTGTAATATTTAAAATATTGATGGCGTTCTCATATTTGTAATAATCTAATTAGAATTTAAATCGAATCTTTTACAAATTAATTTTTACATAAAACTTCAAAAACATTTATTTTCCAGTTTGTTATATATTTATAGTAAATAAAATCAGAGGTGAATTTCCGCTTAGGTCCTAGGGATGTACTTTACTTTAATTGAATCTTTTATTGAATTGGCTAAAACGAACGAATCAACAATTTCGTTTCTCGAAGAAAATGGTCTGATTCTTTCGCGACAATCAATAGCTCCGTCATGTTTCGGTCATTTGAGGATTTTCCTGATAAAAATCTCAATTGGGTATGGAGATGTTCTTCAAAAGGTTCAAAAAGGAAATGTAGTAAATCGTGTCGTAAAACCATCAATCCATCTACGGGCACATTTTTAGAAGGAAGTTCTTGTCGCATTGAAATTCGTGAAGTTTTGGCTATTGTCATTTGTTTCACTACTGAGATACAGATTACTAAAGCATACAAAATTCTTCGACCTTGGCGTCTTCGTCATGGAGAACCCGTGGCGAAGGTAAAACAGTCCAGATTGACGAAACTTTCTTGACAAAACGCAAATACCATCGGGGACGTGTTATCGAGAAAATGACAACAACCGTTCTTGGATTGTATTGTAAAGAAGGTAAAATCGGGCTATTTTTTAAAGTAAATTCTAAAAGTAAGAAGGAACTGTGGCCATATATACAAAAGTATGTTGATTCTTCAACATCCCGAATATGTAAGGACGGCGAAATACAGTATGAAGGAGTTGAACGAATATTGTCTCCTATTACTGTTCATTTGCGAACCAAGCATAGCATCGGAGAGTATGTTGAAAAATCAAATCCCCAAGATAGAGATCAATGATTTGGAAAACCAGAACAAGTTATTTGAAAAAATGAATAAAATGTTCACAAACTCCGAAATTACTGCATCAATATATGGCTCTGTATTTTTACAGAAATGTATATATGAAGCAGTATAAGGAGTGTGAAGGGTCTCAAATTATGCAGTTCCTTGTTGATATAAAAAAGTTTACCCTGGATTTGTCGACGGAACTATAAAAGAAGGGTTACACAGTTAAACAAATAGATCCACCTTCATGTTCTTCAACTGAGGAATTTTTACTACCTCCTTTGAAGAAATCTTGTGAACTTAGTGAGGATGATAATATTGACAGAAAACAAATGGTTGCCAGCTCTCAGTAAGCCGTATCGTTAAGGTTGCCAGGTTTAAACAGGTATATTAGTGTTTCTCATGCTTCTAAGCGAGACAGCGCTATACGCGGCGCTGTGTATTAAAAACAGACATATGTATGAAATTAAAAGTAGCTCCAAAAAATTAAATAAAATAATAAATTACAATGAAATTAAATAAAATACTAAATTTTTGCCAAAAGCATAAAATTAAAAAAAAAATTTTTGAGATAATCGGCCACACAATAACATATATAACAAAAAAATATATAGAATTTTTGCGCACAAATAACTCGAAAGATACTTATCCAAATGTCGAAAAGTTTTTTGAGAAAAAAAATTCTTAAATATTAAAATAAAATTTTAATTTTTACTTAAAAAATTTTTTTTGAGGTTTTTTTTATGTCAAGATTGTGCATACAAAATTTCATTACATAAGTCTTTTTTATGCAAGCAAGAAACATGCAAGCTTGGAGGATGCGTTTTCTTGCAATCGATGTGAAATGATGAGCGGAAGTAGGAATAAATAAATATTTTTAGTTTCGTGCCCTCTGTTCGGGGAAATATTCCAATAATACCAAGTTTTCTTCAATGCAATAAAGGAACATGCGGATTTTTCAATAGATACATCGTCATCCCCTCATCATTTAATTTGTGAAATAGTAAAATTATGAGAGGAAATCAAAGTTAAAAAAATTTATAATTTCTACCCTATTTTTGGGGAAAACTCCAAAAATACAAATTTGTCTATGCAAGCTAGGTCAATACGCTTTTTTATCAATCGATGTGAAATGATGAGGGGAAATCTGAGTACAAAAGTAATTTTAATTTCACCTACTGGAGAAAATCTTCAAACATACCAACTTTTTTTTTTTAATCTTTAAATGTGTTTTTGTAACCTAATCAGTCTAAGGATAATCTAAATTTAATGTCTTAGTTGTAAATTAAAACTAATTTAATTAAATTGTAGGTCAATTATGTTTGAAGAATTAACTGTTCAAATACAACATCAGTATGGGAAATTTTTAAACTTTGATCACGCGTATAGTGATTCTAAAGAAGGAGTGTTTGGAATGAAGAATGGTTATTATGAGGATGAAACTATTGTACGGTTTATACCTAAAGGGAATGAGAAATACCAAATACAGCATCAGTATGGAAAAGTTTTAAATTTTGATCATGCGTACAGTGATTCTAAAGAACGAGTGTATGGTATGAAAAATGGTTTTTATGAGGATGAAACTTTGGTATATTTGATTCCTAAAGGTAAATAATTCAGGTAAAATTAAGTAAAATCAATTTGCAAAATCTAAGTTGATTTTTAGTATTATTTATTGTAATATGATTTAAAATTCGCTAATTCTGGTAACTTTTAAAATTTATCTTTGAAGGAAGTTGTTTTGCAGAAATATCTTTTGTGCTCAAATAACTCAAAAAAAAAAAAAAAAATATTAATAATAATAATAATAATAAAATAAAAAAATAGAATGTATTTTGGTATGTACAATTTTGACATGAAAACGAGGGGAGGTGGTGGTCATCAAATAATTTTTATCGAAACAAATTTTCTAAAGTAAAAATCAAAATTTATTTATGTTTAGAAATGTTTTCCAAGAAGCGTCATCAAATCTATCTACCAGAGATAATAATCACGTAGAAAGATGATTTTTTATTCACATAATCGATAATTTTAATAAAGAAGCATCTTTCAATGAAATTATTTTGTTTATAATGATACCTAGTAATTTGTTTTGAAGACATGACATGGTAAAAACAAACCTTTATTAAAATTATCTCAATTTAATGTTCCTACAAACAGTGACATTTTTTATAATTTTTTGTTTCTGTTGGTTTAAATAGACTTTCAAATTAATTACAATCAAATCATTGGCCATATTTAAGTGATTGATTACTCCATTTTCAAATAAAGGCAAGAACAGTTAATTTACAAATGCAAAATTTTTTTAAAATTTAAATTTGCACTAAAAATTAATTTACAATATATTACAGTAATAAGTATTACAGTAACTACATGGATAATAACCCTACCACACTTACTTACCTCGTTTTACATTGCTCCGCAGAAAACAAACGCATTGGTTTCTGTATAATTTCATATTGTATTATTCATCGGTACAGTTTGGCTCGTCTGTGGTTTCAACAAAGATTTTTCATTAATTTTTATTGACAGCCCTTACTTTCCTAATGAATTCCTATCGATTTTGTATAGGATTCAATACGAAATTTCAACTATTCATCCTATTGAAATATGTACTGCAGTATTTTTTACTGATTTTTTTATCAGTTTATGCAATATAAATTACATGTTTTATGTAACAATTGTGCATAATTTTGTATATACAGAAATCTGCATTGAAATAAATGATTTCAAAGCCAGACGTGTGAGCAAAATGCAAATAAATTATAATTTCAAATTAAATCATCCTTTTACAAAGAAATTTTTCTCATACATTTACTTTAAAAGATATTTAAAAAATAAGTCATATCAATAGATACACTAGTGCACTTGATATCGCCCCCTTTCTTTTTTGAATAAATTTTAACTAAATCGAAATTAAGGATAATAGATCATATAATACAACTTTTCCATTTTTTCCTTTATACTATGTTCAATTGCAAGGATATATATTTGGTTTTATCTAGAAAATAAAATATTTTTTCTAATGCTTTTGAATTATTCGATAAAATTTCGTGGGGTGTGCCTGGAAGTTTTTTTAAATGTAATTCTCGATTATATTTTATGTAATGTATTAAGAGGTGTTTCACTGGTATGGAAGTATGATAGCTAGGTTTGGCATGTTGCTGGTGGTGTGCGATTCATTAAATGTGAGAGTAATTTTTGTATGACCGATTCGTAATCTAGTGAGAGCGGTTTCTTTTTCCTTTCTATATGAAGTTGTCCAATGCTCTGTTGTGAACTTTATTTCTCCTAATTTGTTATTTTCGACATTTTGTCATAATTGATCCCTGTATCGTACATTTAATGATTTTGTATATATCCTTCGATGGTAATGATTAAAATTGTTCTCCATTTAGGTGGACATCTTTCGCGACCTCATCAGCTAATTCGTTGCCTAGAATACTCGCATGACCTGTTACCCAAAGTAGAACTATTTCAATGTTGTTTTGAAATTTTGAGAATAGTTCTTCTTTTATTTGTAGTATGATTGCTGGCTTGGTTTTATTATTTATGTTCTTTATTGCTTTTAAAACACTAATTGTATCACTAATTATTATTACGCTTTTTTTGATTTATTATATTATTTGTTTTATTGAATTTAATACTGAAATTGTTTAGGCTAAGTAATTGCTGCATATAGAGTTTAGTTTAAGTTTATAAATGTCTTCGCCTATTATAAACACACAAGCGCTTGAGTTTTCCGTTTTGGATCCGTTTTTATATTTATCTCTGCTCATTGCGTGTACTGTACCATCGTGACATTCATATTTAACTTCAACTTTACCAGAAAGTCGATCGCCATAATTAGATAATCATTAAATCTTGTAAATTTATCCATAATTAGGATAATATTTACTATTAGGATTTAATGGTCAGAAAAAATCATCAACATTTTGATTTGCCCAAAACGGTAAACCACGTATATGCACAAAATGTAAACTACCAGACATATGATCTATACCACGTTAACTACGATAAGAAATATCATCACCATTCATTACTATTATTATAAAGGACGATTTAATGGTTAACCATGTCTATTACAAATCCCATATCCATCAGGACCTCATGTTCCCCATCTACATATTTTCATTAATTTGGATTATATACTTAATGGTCTTTTGAAATGTCTAACATTATGTGGTCTACCATTATTTTGATACCATCAAAAGATTGATACCATCAAAACGATCACTATGATGTGCGTTGATCCTGAAGGACCAAATAAATGAGGTAGCGATTGAAAGGTCTTTGGTATAAGACCTACACTCATACCAAAGCCTTTTCAACCGCTACCGCGTTGAATTGGTTGTCCACCACCACCAGGATCACCGCACATCAAATTGCACGCATTTTGTACTCTCTTTACATCTGTGTCCTATTTTCTCCTATTTTTTATTTCCTCTGTTTATAAACGGTACGTAAGCGTGCTTTGCTCTCTTCCTTGTGTAGCCTGCCTATAGAGTAATCACATTTGGCATTTTGTCTAACCCACTGAAAAATTTGCAATTTCTCCTTGTTACAGGAAATGGAAAATTTCAAATAAAACATCAATATGGAAAATATCTAAATTTTGATGAAGCCGTTAGTAACAGTAAAGAAAAAGTGTATGGAATGAAAAAAGGTTTTTATGAGGATGAAACTATTGTACGTTTTATTCCTATCAAATATAATTTTTCTATTATAATTGAAAATTACGAATACGATACTTCTCAAGTACGTGATTCTCTATCAAACTCTGAAATAACACTTTTAGCTTTGATTAATAAAACGTTTAAAAATGATTCGAATTCTTATCAAAAATTCAGTATTAATGAAAGAGTTGCTTATCAAACTAGTACAACGTTTCAACATTCAACAACAAAGGTCTTGAAATGGTTAAATGAAGTTTCAGTGGGAGTTAAAATTACGACAGAAGGTGCAGTGGCTTTACCTGGAGATACCTCATTTGGATATAATTACACTTGGAGTGAAGAATCCGTTAAACAATTTTCTCAGAGTACCACGAAAAGTGTTGAAAAAACAATAAACGTAACTGATGAAATAAATGTTAGGCCCAAATGTAAAATGAATTATAAATACTGTAAAAAACATTTATCTGGAATTGGTATTCCATTTAATTCGGTTATGAAAATTAAGTGTCAAATGGGTGGAAATTACGTTTCAAAAGAGGCTCTCAAATTTATATTGAATCATATAGGAGAGCGTCCAGATGGAAGATTTGGAACCGAAAATGGTTATGGTATTTACTCTACGAATTTAACTGGCAAAATAATACCCGATATTGTACTTAAGTTTTCAAGTCAATGTAAGGAGACACCGTTATAATGGGGTATGTGGTTTTTTTGCTAATAGAGGTTAAAAACAGGTGTCATAGGGTTATAACTCAACTTTATATACTTCCTGGATTTCTTTAAGTAAATCGTAAGGCGGATAATAAGTTTCGTCACCCATTTCTATTCTTTAACGGCTCGTTGATCTGTGTCTAGATCTTCTCTGATAGCCGCGTTTCTCTATCCACTGTTTGGCGCAAAGTTCTGTTTGGCTACATCGTTGTGGGGCTTATGGAGGGTTTGACGCTCAATTTTCGCCTCTTTATTAACATTTTTATAGGGAGTTGATTGTCCCTTTAACCAAAAATAAAGATGTTAGAGATGATTTCCGGCCATATCACTTGTTAATAAATTTCTGGAGATTCTGGTTTATCAGGGTTTTTGTACTTCTTTTTATTTCACTGTATCTCCAGATATTCAATAATTAGGGGAAAGTTATTTGCACTTTACATATTCGGCTGTCTGTTTATGCGTTTTAATTTTGGGTTATCATTACGACGAAATAACATTACTTTTTGATTCGCACAATAACAAGGTCCTACCTAAATGCGGAGGTCTTCCTGGCTTCTACTGTTTATCCATATTCCTTGGATTGAGGATTGAATCGTAGATCAACTTCTGCCGACATCTATTACAAATTAGAAACTTTGTACTGCATGTTCTTAAAAGTTTGTAGCAGGAAGTACAGCTCATCCGCAGAGCTCAGATCTTTTGACAACTTGGTGATTTTGGTAATTATACATTGTCACTCTCCATATATATTCTTCCAAGTCACGCTTGAACATGACATCTCGCACCATTAGGTAAAGAATAAGCGAAATATTACTCCTGTTAATACCTAAAAGCATTGGATGAGGGATTATAAGAAATAATCGAGAGCTGCAAAGGTGGCATATTTCACTTCATGGAAGTTGATTTAACTCAATGGATGCAGTATCATCTTAAACGGTTTAACGAATTTTCTAAGAAAGTTAAATTAGTTATTGATTTGATTTATTTTCAAAATTCTTCTTCGATTGATTTGATTAAATTTGATTTTTCTGGATTTCAGATTAAGGTAACATCCACATTCGAGTTAAAATTTATGAATTGGATCCTAGCTTTCCACAAAAAACTTCCTACATGCTCTCCGTACGTAAAATTTATTGCACAACATTTAAAAGATTGAAAAGATAAAAATGAATTAATTATTTTCTTAATTGTATTTTTATAGTACTATAAAAATTGTAATCAAAAAAATAAAAATGCAATTCTAATAATTTTGAATAAATTTTGGTTATTTATAATATATTTCTGAGGATTAATATCTTTAATTTCAAAAGTATATGTAGAACAGGATTCATATAAAAAAAATATTGTATTATTGTAAGTATTCAAAAATCCAAATTGAAAAGTATTTTCAGGTTATAATGAGTGTCGTTAACGTCTTGAATTAGTCAAACATAGATTTTGGACCAAAGAAAAAATATAATTGACTTTAAAAAAAATGGACTTAAAAATAAAAATGTTTAATTACATAAATTTTTCTACAAATAATTTCCTAGTGACCAATTACCAATGAATTTTAGATGTAGCGAATAAACTTAAAAAATACTGGACCGATTTGAATAATTATTTCATCGCTGGGAAGCTATACCTTCCCCAAGTTATATATTTCTATCCCTGTATTCTCACGCGAACGGGAACTAGTTACTATCAACTTGAAGCTTTTGGCGAAAAACGAAAGTGATAAGGGCTAAAGAAAACGGTCTACTTCTTAGAATTCTTTTAGAATAGCGTTGTAACACTTATAAGACATAAGCATTTTAGTATATTTATAAATGATATGATATGCTTATAGGCACTCGCCTATTAAGTTCCATGGTTTTAAAATTGCAAATTTTAAACCAGGTCTTCATTACCATGAAATAATGCACTGATTTTTGATTATACAACGTTAACTTGTTCGGGGTTAACGCAATAATAATAACAAAACAATCCACAATATGAGTAGATACGTATATTTATTTATGATTTTAGGGTATTTTGTATTATATAGTACTTCGAAAGAAATTTCGTATTGATAAAAAATGGAGAATTGAACTAATTTATCGGTTCTTCATAATTATATAAGTACTTTTTTTATATTTTTTTAAATTTTAATTTCTGGCTTCAGCTACTTTCAGCTATATAGCCATTAACCAAAGGGGATTATTATTATTAATATTATTATTATTATTTTTTTCTATACAACCACAGTACAGTACTGCTAGGTGGTCACCCATCCAAATACAGATTGCTACTGCTGTTGTTTAACTTTATTGATTGGCCTATGCCTGTCATTACGTCACGTCAGTCCGGGGTCTATTATTTACTTATATAATTACTAGCTGGCCCGACAAACGTCGTTTTGCCATAT
This sequence comes from Chrysopa pallens, assembly GCA_020423425.1. Taxonomy (NCBI): domain Eukaryota; kingdom Metazoa; phylum Arthropoda; class Insecta; order Neuroptera; family Chrysopidae; genus Chrysopa; species Chrysopa pallens. Next base: position 15,286,927 of record CM035591.1, on the reverse strand, counting down.
ATTTCTAACCAACATCAACATTTTCTAAGTATAACAACATATTCTCAACACTCTATTTCTAAATAATGAAGAGCTGAGGCAAATCAGAATAAATAATGAAATAAATTTATATTTTAAAGCAGACCCAACCGGTTCATTGGTTGCTGTGTTAATTTTCCCATTTTATTAAATGATATTACATCGATAACATGCGGATGCAATTCTACCCTTAAGGGTATAATTTCAGAAAATCCTTTCTTATCGAAATCCCGGTATTTGGTGGGGTACACCCGGTACCGCGTTCACCCGATAATTTGTGCGGTGGTACTCATACACTTGATGAAAGATATATGGAATTCCTGAACCACGAATGATTCCGGTAATACTTGAACAATACGATATGCACACTTTATACAGTTGACAGTTCAACATAGTGCTAGTGAGAAGAGATAAAGATGTTTATTTTGAATTTAGATTTTGGTTTCTATGGAAATGATCCTAATAGGATTTGTAACATGTGAGAAAAAAAAGACAAATATTGTTTCACAGCTAGGAACATTTTGTATTCGAAAATTTAATTGTCGTTTATAGTATTTTCCGTTATTTATTATTTATATTTCTGACCGTTTGAACCTTCCCTGAACTTCCACAAATATTTCAAGATCAAAATTAGCAAAATCGATCCAGCCATAATCGATTTTTAGCGAGACTAGCGAACAGCAATTGATTTATATGACCAAATTGTGATTCTAAACCATCCTCGAATCCCCTTGAACTCGCACAAAAAGTTTTATCAAAATCGGTCCAGCCGTCTAGGAGGAGTTCAGTTACATACACACGCACACAAGAAGTATATATATATATATATATATATATATATATATATATATATATATATATATAAAGATACGTATAACTTAAAATTTGTCAACTCTCAAAGGACGTATATATTATCAGAAATTTGTGATTTTCGACATCCATCAACCTTCACTAGTATTCATTATAGAAATTTCGTAGACCATATATAAAAGGTAATTATATGCTCTACAGTTTTATGTTAATTTTGAAAACGAAAATTTCTATTAAGATCATGATAAAAGAAACGGATAAATATTTTTTAAAAGGCTATAACTTTGGCAATATGTGTCATACAGAAAAAAAGTATGCATAAAAAGAATTATTTGCTAATTTTCTACAAATTTGCCATTATAAGTATGAACGGAATAGGAAATAAAGCACTTGCATTTTCCAAGATGGCGCTCAGAGAGCAACCGAGCAGAAAAACTGTTTCAAACGGTTTTCTTTATAATAAAAAAACATTTTATTATTTTTTAAACTTTCTTCATGTTTTTTTGGGTTTAATAGTTAGGTCATGGATCCAACTAAATCTAGAATACACAGAATCATTTTTGAGTTATCTTGATGACACGTGGACGGACATACGGATATACGGAATGGACTAATTAGGTGATTCTATGAACAACTATACCAAAATTATTTTCTGCGGTCAATATTTTAGACTTAATATACGACAAAATATAATGTCGAGTGAAAAACAAGAAAAAAAGCTTTAATATATGATTTTTTTTCAAAGAACACATTTCGTAGGTAAAGTGAAGATCAATCTACAGTATTACATAACTCTTCAATTATATTCAACTAGCGTTCTATGTAATTTTTATTTTAAATCTACACAAATGAACTAAATTCACTAAGGGGATTAAAAAAAGAAAAGGTTTAATTTCGGAATAAATATAAGGGTATTTTGGATTTTTATATGAAATTCCCCTTTGTAGGTATAATCAATTTAAAATATCCCAAAAGTATCAAAAAATGGAATCAAAGAACATGAAAAATATTATTGGTCAAAAATCTCATAAACGATTATTTAAATCAAAAGAATGCTTGCATTTCAATTTTGTAGCTTTTGATTGCTAACAAAAATAGAATTGCTTTTTATTAAACATGTCTGCCTGGGTGGAATTTTGTAATTTATTTTAAACAAATTTCCGATGAGCTAGATACTTGAAATTTAGACCATAAGTCAGTTGTGGATGACATTGCGCGAAAATATGAAAAAAATTAAGAAAAACGTAAAGAAGGAGATAAAGATGAAGAAAACATAAAAAAGAGAACGAAACAGCAGAAATAAATAAATTTCAAGAAGAGGAGAAGAGCCATGTTTTTTAACGAACAACTAACTAACCTGGGGCGCATGTAGCAATATTAATAGGCATGATGACAGATTTTGAACTACCCTTCTAAAATATTAGTAAACGTCTACTATTTACGAAAAAAACATTAATTCAACAAAAAAAATTAAATTTTATGGTAAATTATTGAATTTTTTCCATGTAATTTGAATTAACCACAAAAAAAGGTTGTAGCCAATGACGTTACTAGTGACGTAGTATGATATTCAATATGACGTTGTGGCTACATGACTACCAAAGCATTGGTTAGCAATTGTGCGCATGTCTAGATGACATGGTACAAGTAACATAAAAGTCAGTCAGTCGAGAGAATTGATGAGATGTACTTGAGTGTAATGCAACGCACATGTTGATTAAAAATACTATGTAACAAAATTGATATTTGCATTAATAAATATAATTTAATAAATGTGTAGTTAATTTCATTAACGCAACGTAACCCACATTATTGGTGACCCCGACGTGATATTAAAAAAAAACTCTGTGTGCATTTTAAAATAAAGTGTTAAAATAAACAATAAGTGTGTGCAAAATATTGTAATAACTGCATCGCATTTGGTGAGAAAACAAACAAAAATTCGCCTACATAAAGACAATACGATTTTTTTATTATTACAAAAACTTTACATCATAAAAAAAAAACATTTTGAAAAGTGGATTTGTTCGCAGTGCAAAATATTATACTACAAACGTGTAAAAACCAAACTGCGCCAAAAACACAAAAACAGATAAATGAAGCGGGGTGTGGACAGTATCGAACATCAAGCAACGATACGCATAAACATACACACCAACGAACAACCATAGTGGTTCGAACACAAAACTGCACGGAATTTTTCAAACCACAAAGTGCACACAACACCAAACAGACATTGTATGTTATAGGTGTTCGTCACATCTTACATCGTATACCATACACACAAGCATCAAATTCAAATTTTCAAATTAATAATTCTTTATTTCATCAAAAATATATACAAAAAAACAAATCGGCTTATAACTATAGCACCTAGCCTAAGCTTTATCTATAATACATCATCTTATATACTAGTTACATCGAGATTACAATTTTTCATTACATCGTTTTAATAAAATGGAAAATTTTAAAAAAAAAAACCATTTGAAAATACTTAACCTATGTGGATGGATAGGCCACCCCTAAAACTAGCTTAACCTGTAAATTAAGATAAGAAAAGAAAAAGAAACTATATACAATTAAGATTACACCGGAACTAGGTGCAACCGACATCGTGTGGCATGGGAAATCTTTTCCCAAAAAGCAGCATCCTTGGGTCAAATTGACCCAGTTTGCTGATTTCCGGGAAGGGATTGTTGCGTGAAGATTGGAAAAAGGATTTTGAGGTGGTAAGGATAAAGTTTGGAATAGTTGGGTGTCCAGTTTCGCGGTGGAGAGCTTCGGACGGAAATCTTGGGGGTTTTTTCGAGATGACTCGAAGGCAACGATTTTGGAATTGCTGCATCTTCGTGATGAGCGAATATGCAACGTTAGTCCAAATAGGGGCTGCGTACGTGAGTACTGGGCGGATACATGACTTGTAGAGTCGATGCTTTAAACGTTCGTCCAGTTTACTCCTGGGGCTGAGTAGTGGGTACAATCCTGCAAAGGATGCGTTTCCCAGGGCCAGGCGCCTTTTGGCGTTCTGTGTCCAGTTCAACTGCCTTTGGAGGATTACACCCAGATAGACAACACTATGAGTTTGCTGGATTTGCGTGTCAAACATCTTCAATCCAAGCGTGTATGTTGAAAATTTATTCTTTCGAGTGAAGAGAATAGATTGGGTCTTTGTAGGGTTAATTTTGATTTTCCATGACTTGAAATAGTTTTCAAGGATGGTCAATCGGGATTGAAGGCAACTCGAAACTTGTTTCGGTTGCCATGAGGAACAATAGATGGCCGTGTCGTCGGCGAAGAGAGCTGTTTCGGTAGCTCGATCCCTCGGGATATCGTTAATGTAGTATAAAAATAGGCGGGGTCCAAGCAAGGAGCCTTGAGGTACACCAGCTTTCACACTGTATTGGTTCGATGTACTTTGTTGGATGTGGATTTGGGATTTCCGGTTGGACAAATAGGAAATTAGGAATTTTAGGATGTATATTGGAATGTTAAATTTGGAGAGTTTGTGGATTAGTCCATCGTGCCAAACTGTGTCGAAAGCTTTTTCGATGTCCAAAAGGACCATGCCTGTGGATTTGTTCCAATTAAATCCGGTAGCAATATGTTCAGTAAGTCGGTGAAGCTGGCTTACTGTGGAATGGTTCGATCTGAAACCGAACTGTTGGGGGATAAGCTGTCTATGGATATTTTCATGCGACTGCAGCCGATTCAATACTACTTTCTCCATGACCTTGCTGAGAGATGGCAGCAAGCTAATGGGTCGGTAGCTCGAAGGCGACTTAGGTAGCTTTCCCGGCTTCGGAAGCGCTAAAACCTTAGCGGTTTTCCAAAGGTCGGGAAAATAACCAAGCCTCAAGCATGCAGTATAGATATAACTGAGCTGAACAACCGTCTTCCGAGGAAGATAGCGGAGCACAACGTTAGTTATTCCATCATCACCCGGAGCTTTCCTGCATTTAAGTTTCCTTAAAATGCTGGATACCTCTTGAGGTGATACGCTGTCAACATCGATGGGATTTATGGTGGAAGAGCGAATATTTTCCAAGGATTCGGACACCAAGTGGGCCGTTTCTTCTTCGTGATATTCGTCGCCATCTGTTAAGCTGTGCGCCTTAGAGAAGGTGTCAGCTAGAAGTTGGGCTTTGTCGGAATCCGAGTAAAGGTACCCATTTTCCGACAAGAGGGGAGGTAGTCTTTTCGAACGATTACGCAAATTTTTAGCAATTTTCCATACATTGTTATCACGAGTGGTCAGAGCCGAAATCCTCTCGTTCCACATGTCATCTCTGGTGCGCGTGACTTTATCTCGAATATCGGCTGACATTCGCCTCATGGCATCATGAAGCTCAGGCAGCCTAACACGTTGCCAAAATTTGCGTAGTTTGTTCCGAGTCTGTATGAGTTTAAGTGTGTCAGCATCTAATTTTAATTGATATCCGAGGTTCCGAGTTATCCTAGGAATAAACTTTTCGGTAGCAACTACGATACTTTTCGTGAGCTTACTGACCTCCAAGTCTATTTGGTCGGTGGAATTGATCTGGGGTGTGATCAGGGTTTCGACGTTCAGATACTCTTTAAACAGTTTCCAGTCTGCTTTCTCGAAATCCAGCCGGGTTTGCACAGTTGTAGCACCCTTCATTTCACCTAGGGTGAAAGTGATCGGGCGATGGTCACTATGCAAATCCAAATGAACATCTAAGTCTGACAGAAGGTCACAGTTTTTGAGTATCGTTAAGTCGATGGTTTGAGGTGGGCGGGAAGCAGCATCGGGGTAGTAGGAGGGCTCGTCTGGGTACGCAACAATGAAGTTACGTTTCAGAGACTGCGCAAAGAGCGCGTTGCCGTTTGCATTACACAAACAAGCATCATATATACACACATTAATATACACTCAATCCACAGTGACATACAATTACAAAGTGTCGCATAACTTAAATACTACTGTGTGTTTCAAAACAAAAATAAACATTTCTATATATTTTTACAATAATTTTTTTTTTCTCATCAATAATTTCTTGTTTCTCTTCAACAATGCCTAACGGTGATACACCTGTACAACCTGAACAACAAAGACCAATCGTTGAACGCGTCAGCATCCGTGTTCCACCATTTTGGGCTGCAGATCCAGCTATGTGGTTTGCACAATTGGAAGCTCAATTTGAATTAAGCAGCATAACTCAAGATAACACGAAATATAACTACGTTATAGCAAATCTAGAACCACGTTATGCCATGGAAATAAGAGATTTGATCGCGAATCCACCGGATACGGAACGATACGCTAAAGTCAAACAGGAACTAACCGAACGTCTAAGCGCTTCTCAGGAAGAAAAAACACGACGTCTATTAGAACACGAAGTTATAGGCGATCGTAAGCCATCGCAGTTCTTACGTCATTTAAAAAATTTAGCGGGCGAAGCAGTACCGGTATCTTTAATTAGGTCTTTATGGTTAAGCCGTTTACCTCCAACAATCCGAGCTATCCTAGCAACGCAAACAGAGTCGAATTTAGAATCAATAGCCAAAATGGCTGACGCAGTACAAGATGCTACATCGATTCCACAAGTTTCTACAGTCACTAACGAAAGTCATTTAACGGAATTAATTAGTAAAATGACAAAAGAACTCAAACAAGAGGTAGCAGCGTTGGTCCATAGTAGAAATTCAAACGACGATCACCGTCGTGGTGGTAAGCCAAAACGGACGCGATTTAAAAGCCGTACCAAAGAACAAGACAAAACCAAACAAGGTGTCTGTTTTTATCATTCGCGTTTCGGTGAATTAGCAAAAAGATGTACCAAACCATGTACATTTTCAAAAAACCCAGAGGGCAGTCATTGAATGCGGCAGATGACCCTTGTCCTACCTCGCGCCGCATATTCATCACAGATCGCATAAGCAAAGTCCAATTTTTGATCGACACAGGTGCGGACCTATGTGTTTTTCCGCGCAACTTAACAAAAGAAAAATGTACCAAATCAACATACGAACTTTTCGCTGCAACCGTTACAACTTTCGGATCAACCATTACAACATACGGGACTAAAAATATTACATTAGATTTAGGTTTGAGGCGCGCATTCACTTGGAATTTTGTAATCGCAGATGTACAAAAGCCTATAATTGGAGTAGATTTTCTTTCATATTTCGCTTTATTGGTGGATGTCCGAAACAAATTTTTGTTGGATACCATCACTCAGCTCAAAATGGAAGGACAATTATTAGGGCAAGATTACGAAAGTATTCGCACTATAAACGGAGCAACCACAATTTACCACAATCTTTTAAACAAATACATAAGCATTACACGACCACCCGGGAAACTCGTAGAGATAAAACACTCTACCCGGCATTACATAGAGACTACTCCAGGTCCACCAGTTGCGAGCAAACCGCGACGCTTAGCACCTGATAAACTCAAAATCGCAAAAAAGGAATTTGATACCTTACTTTCTTTGGGCATTGTACGTCCATTAAAGAGTAGCTGGGCATCGCCATTACACATGGTTCCTAAAAAAGGGGAAGATTGGCGACCATGCGGTGATTATCGTCGCTTAAATGAACGAACCATACCCGATCGATACCCCGTGCCACACATTGAAGATTTTGCTCAAACTTTGCATAACCGAAAGATTTTCACAAAGTTAGACTTAGTAAGGGCATATAATCAAATACCAGTCGAACCCAAAGACATCCCGAAAACAGCTATCACAACACCTTTTGGATTATATGAATATGTTTTCATGTCATATGGCCTGCGCAACGCTGCACAAACTTTCCAACGATTTATGGATGAAATCTTACGCGGATTAGATTTTTGTTACGCATACATAGACGATGTATTAATCGCATCAAAAGACGAAACCGAACATTTGGCACATTTAGAAACAGTGTTCAAAAGATTTCGCGAATACGGAATCGTAATAAATGTAACGAAATGCGTTTTCGGTGCAAACAGTGTAGATTTCCTAGGATATAATGTATCAGACCGTGGTACGTCGCCTTTAACATCAAAAATCGAAGCTATAAAAAAGTACATTTTGCCTAAAACAGCAAAATTGTTAAGACAATTTTTAGGCATGATCAATTTTTATAGAAGGTTCATACCGCGAGCAGCACTCCTACAAGCTCCTTTAAACGAGCTTCTTAAAGGAAACGTTAAGGGTAATGCACCAGTCCCTTGGACACAGGAGACAAAATTAGCCTTTCAAAAGTGCAAACAGGAGTTATCGCGAACAACCTTGTTAGCACATCCGATACCCGGAGCAACATTAGCCGTCATCTGCGACGCATCCGAGGCATCAGCAGGTGCAGCACTGCAACAACAAATCGGAGAAAATTGGCAACCGTTAGCTTTTTTCTCTAAAAAATTTTCTCCCACACAAACAAAGTACAGTCCTTATGACAGAGAACTGTTAGCCATCTATTTAGCTATTAAACATTTTCGCCACATGGTAGAAGGGAGGAATTTCGTGATCTACACAGATCACAAACCAATAACTTACGCCTTTCAACAAAAATTAGATAAGTGTTCATCTACGCAGTTCAGACACTTAGATTTCATAAGTCAATTTTCGACGGACATACGTCATGTTACCGGGAAAGAAAACGTTGTGGCAGATGCGTTATCCCGCGTCGAAGCATTAGAAAAATCAATAGATTACGAAGCCTTAGCACAGTCTCAAATTAACGACGAAGAGCTACAGAAATTTCGAACCAAATCGGGACTTGTAATTCGGAAAGTTCAGATGCCCGAAACAGGAATATCTGTATATTGTGACATTTCGACAAATCGCGCTCGCCCGTTTGTTACGCTACCATTCAGAAAAATTGTTTTTGATTCCATACATCGGCTTTCGCATCCTGAAATCAGAAACACTGTTCTGCTGATAACACAAAAATTCGTGTGGCCTTCCATAAAAAAAGACTGCAAACTGTGGGCTCGCGCATGTATAGAATGCCAGAGATCCAAAATCTCGAGGCATGTTTCAACTCCAATAGGTAAATTCTCACTACCATCTGCAAGATTCGAGCATATCCATATGGATTTAGTTGGCCCTTTGCCACCGTCACGTGGATATAAATATATCTTTTAACATGCGTAGACAGATTTACCCGTTGGCCTGAAGTAATTCCACTGGAAAACATTGTGGCCGTAACAGTCGCTGAAGCATTTCTAGCGAATTGGATCGCGCGTTTTGGTTTGCCGTTACGAATAACAACGGATCGCGGTCGCCAATTTGAATCAGTTATGTTCGCTGAATTAAATAAACTCTTGGGAACAACCCATTTGAAAACTACAGCCTATCATCCAGCAGCAAATGGACTAATCGAAAGACTTCATCGACAATTAAAAACAGCACTTAAATGTCATACCAACGAACACTGGGTAGAAGCATTGCCTTTCGTTTTACTAGGTATACGAACTGCATGGAGGGACGACCTAAAGTCAACCACTGCAGAACTCGTATATGGGGAATCCTTGAGACTACCAGGAGAATTTTTCACCCCACGCAACAACGAAATCAACACATCCGATTTCATCAATAATCTAAAAAGTCAAATAAAAGAATTGCAACCCAAATACGGATCTCAACATGATACACAACGAAAAATTTTCGTTTTTAAAGAACTAGCTACATCAACTCACGTAATGGTTCGAATCGATTCGCCAAAAGCACCTCTACAGCAGCCATATGAGGGACCATTTCAAGTAAAAAAACGAACCGGAAAATTTTTCATCATTCTCAAAAATAACAAAGAATGTACAGTATCCATAGACCGAATAAAACCAGCATATATACTACAACCAGAAGACGACTCATCGAAACAAATGGATTTCGACAACGACTCACCAGAACCATCACAGGAAGTTATTCCCAAGTTGACACAAACCACACGTTCCGGACGACACGTACGTTTTCCAGAACATTTGCGAGAAGATTTTGTGTAACTTTTCACTGGCTTCATCACTGGCCAGGGGGGTGATGTGGCTACATGACTACCAAAGCATTGGTTAGCAATTGTGCGCATGTCTAGATGACATGGTACAAGTAACATAAAAGTCAGTCAGTCGAGAGAATTGATGAGATGTACTTGAGTGTAATGCAACGCATATGTTGATTAAAAATACTATGTAACAAAATTGATATTTGCATTAATAAATATCATTTAATAAATGTGTAGTTAATTTCATTAACGCAACGTAACCCACAACGTAATATGTTGTTTTTATTTTGTTTACAATCTATATGTCAAGCCAACAAAATATTTTATGCGTTAAAATTTAATAATAAAACGACAGAATTTAATTATATTAGAAATCACATTTAATAAAATCGCAAGAAATCCATGTTCTTACATTAAGGTTCCTATAAAGTGTTTTATTTAATTAATAATTTATTATTATTATATAATTTATTTTATTTAATTAATTTGATTCAAGAACAGACAAATATCCCCTATAACCATATTTTTTTGTGTCTAAAAAAAATTCGATTAAATACTTCATTCCGTGAACTGGCAGATTATTTTGTCATGGATTCATCGTATGCAAGTAGAATATTTTTAAAAAATGTACCAATATTAGCGAGTGTATTACGGCCTTTTATTGTAAAACTAGACAATGAACTGACTAAAAAAAATTTACCGATGGCTTTTAGGCATAAATATAATAATGTAAGTTGTATAATAGATTGCATCTATTATACATGGCCTCCAAGTGTTTTATCTGGTGTTAAACTTTCAAAAGCTGAAGCTACAGAAACTAAACAAATAGCCAGTTTAAGAATTCATATTGAACGGGTGATAAGACGTTTACGAGTATTCAATATATTGAAACCACACGCTTGTCTTAACTTAAATTTCCTCAAAGATATGGATGACGTTATAACAATAGCTTGTGGTTTAATTAATTTACAAAATTCTCTAATTCAATAAATAGGATTATTTTATGTTGGGATTTTTTGACATTTAAAAAAAAAACAAGTGTATAATTATTTTTCGGTGGGTGGGAAGTTAAATGATAGTCATTATAAAAATAATTTTTTAGCAAGCAACAATAAATAAATAGAAACAAGAAATTTTTGCATTTTTATTTATTATTCTGTACTTTTATATAATAATGAATATACATATAATTTCCAGAAAGTGATAATTTCTTGAAGAAAATCTGACACATTGTGGGTTTTCCATTTTGAATATAATTAACATAAGTTTTACCATGTTAATTATATGGGGCACTTAATTTCAACAATGCTATCCTGACAAATTCCATCCGGTGAACCAGCTATAAAAGGATAATTTTTTGATATTATTAATCCACAACTTTTAATTCTTTTTCCCAGTTTCAAACTTACTGTTTCACGCACTTCATTCTCTAAATTTCTACCACGTTTCATGGCCGATGTGTCGAGAATTACTCCCCCCCCATATGATAAGTGATATTAGTGTCCCATCATTTTTTTGTGCATCGAGTGACTTCATAAGCCCTAGATGCGGTAATAAATGAAATTCAAGTGACACAGACACTAGTATTCACATTTGATATCATCTGACGTCATTATTGTCTGTTTAATGGTGATTGGTGTTTCAGTTAAAATGTCCGCTGCCTGAATGTTTTACTTTTATTTTATTAAATATCTTATTAATCTTAATGTTTTTATTAAAACTGGTCCATTTTTTTAAATCGTTTCAAAATTTATTTTTTCCTAGTAGCAGTATTTTTTTGATTCTGTAATACTGTCATCATGCCTATTGGGCAATTAATGTATCAATTATCTGCTTCATACGCTCCAAGAATTTCGTTTGAAATTACAGAAATAATTGTATTTTATACTTTTTAGTTTTCAGTTATAAAAATAAAGTATATTAAAAATTATTTCTACTTCATTATTATTATTACTATAAATGTAATGCGTTTTGAGAAAACTCCATTCAACAATTAACTGATTTTTTTCGATATTTATATTTTTTGAAATTATAATTGATAAAAAATTTGTAATATTTGAATTCAAGATTCTAGAGGATGATATAAAATTTCAAAATATTTTTATTATCAAACGGACCTACGTGTTAGAATTAAACTTTCATTGAGGTTGTAGAACAGTCGGGTAATAAAGTTAATCAAATTATGCAAATTGTCATACAGGATTGATTGGGCTACCACCCCAAAATGCCACCAAGTCAGGAGTTAAACTTATCCTCGCCCGTGTATACGAATTCGGGAATGTGCATATCTCCTCACATATACAATTTATATTAGTTAATTAATTATTTTATTTTGTATGCTTTAACTGACCAAAAAAATTGAATGTTCTTCGGATGATTTGTTTTAAAGGTTTTTAAAGGGGATGGTTGACTAAATTTCTGTTTAGACGCAAACATTTTGTGTATATTACTGTTAAAATCAAAACATCTGATAAGTACACTATTAAGCTTTAAAAAAAGTACAAAAACCTCGCAATCAATAATACGTATGTATATACATGATCTTGCAGAATATGAAATATGAGTCGACTTACCCCAGACACGTTGTTGGTTCCTCTGTCAATAGAGTTGCCTTAAAAATTAAATAGTGAAAGATCTACGGATATATAGATTTAAAATAGAAACAAATAATGATCAATTGTACAATAATTGAAACAAATAAAATATATTTCATTAGAATTAACAACTTAATGTAAATGAGCATTTGTGAAATAAAATGCTTAACATATAATAAATACCAATACTCTATGGTAACTGAAACTAAACTAGAAAAAGAAAATTTACTTAATTTATTTGGTAACAAACTAGTTTTGACTGAGAGAATTATTATGAATATATATTTTATAGAAATAGATAGATAATTTATGAGAGACTATGAAATAGATTTACATATTTTGTATGGGACTATAACTTGCATCCAATGCATTGAACCCATGGAACCCTTTATCATTTCCACCTTCTTCACCATTATCCCTATTATTCATTTCACAAATAGATTTGTTTCGATTTTGTATACATTTACCCATGTAATCTCTTTAAAATTTTCACGATCTTTGGTTTGTTGATTTGAGTTATTAGCGTCTTACGCGGTTGTCGTTTTCTGTTAAGGTCTCTGAGATGATTCTTTTTATGCGTGTCTGTATAAAAATGCTTTTTCACCATTTTTAAATTGCAGTTTGCAAGTTTGAATAATATAAAAAAATAAAATAATAAAGAACTTCTTTCATTCAGCGTATTCGGTGTAGGTTGGCTAGATAGTTAATCAATCCTGTTCTAAATTAGTTTACCAGCCCCGGGTTACTTTATAATTTTTTGACACGTGCTATAACCTCAAAACTACCGTGGAATTACAAAGAATGGTACGTAATATAAATATTAACTACAATCAATTTTAAATTATTTGAAAATGAACAATAACTAGTATAGAGGCGTTATTACAAATAGTAGTTAGTTTCCAGGCCTAGTCGGGAGAGGTGGCAACGCTAGCCGATTTATTAAATGTATCACCCTGTATGTTTACCGATATGAATGTTTAACAACAAGTTTGCTTAACATTTAAATATGTTGAGTTTTTTTACTTAAATTATGAGAATATTTGAATCGGAAAAGAAGGAGATAATGATGAGGAGTGGTGTAATAAAAATACACATTTAATAAACGTTTTTAAGCAAAACAAAGTTTCAAACAATAATAAAATGAGTATCGTTAACTTTATAATCGATTTTTCTCGAAATTTATTCTTTTTACGTTTTAAGATCCAAAGTAATGGAATTCAACGTTTTTAGTTAGATGTATGTGTATATGTATGTACGTCTGTATGTGAATTCGATTTTGTTCGCTTGTTCGCATCGATTATCTCTAATCTAATAATGTTAACGACGTTGACTACTTTCATTCGACGTGTATTTAGAATTTTTTTAATTATGTTAGGTGGATAAATAAATTTACACACTTTAATTTTTTTATTTTGCTTAACCACTTTATTTTATTCTAATTATGCGACATGTTTCGGATGTTACTCCATATTCAACTGTTTTAAAGAAAGGAAATGGACATTGAATTCACAATAACCATGTCGTTTTGGTAAATGTGAGCATACAAAATAGATATAATTTAAGATATTTAGAGAAATAAGACTCAGGTAAGTTAAAATTATCATAATTATAGATTTAAAATTTTAATTTTTCTACAAAAAAAAAATATTTTTTTAGTCAGAATGATTGATTGGTGACAATGTGTGAGTTTTCTTGGTAAAACGGTTCCAAAAAATTTGATTTGCGTTATTTTGTCTAGAGATGACGATAAAAATTTATATAAATTAGGAACTAAACAATCTTATTCTAGGCATGAATTCGCCATTTGCGAACAAACGTTTATATCATACGAAGATGTTCCTCAAGATGTTGAGAAATCGGTAAGAGAAATTATAGGAATGCAGGCCCTTACTGGTGGACCAGGTTTTAAAAGATGTATTGGTACAGGGACATGTTCCTCAAAAAAATGCAGTTTTAAAAATGCTGGAATATTATGTAATTCCACAATAGCAATTCTTGTTCAAATAAATAAAACATTTTTCATTATGAAATTTCTATATGTTCCTTTATAGTTTTATGAAATTTAACTGTTATAATAAAGAAAAGTATGTTATTATTATTATTTGTTTGACTCCCATCCTATTGGTCCTAAAAAACTAGGATGAAAATTGTATTTATGAATATTGGGATCATAACCTACAACATATTATATAATATGCAAAGAAAAGTATGTTTTGTTTGTCATTTACATTTTTAATTAAAATAATTTTCGTTATTAAAGCCTTTTGTATTATGTTTATTTAAGGTTGTTTGGTACCCAAATGACTTAAAGTTAACCCATTATTTTTTTGTGTTTATTCGAAAGATTATAATTAAAAGCACCTATAGAAAGAAAATCATTTTTTTTACCAGACCGTTTAAGAGATATAATTAATTAAACTTTAGCAAATGTACACGAGCTGTTATGAGTATCCTTGTTCAATAATACCGGAAATGGAAGGTGTGTAGAAAATTGGCAAAGTTGACCCCACAAAAAAAAACTTTTAAATTGATAAAACTATATTCCAAATATACACTGAGAAAATTTCAGAATAATTAATTTTTCAATATTGAATATCTCTCTCCTCCATATTTACTAGGGAAAAAATTGTGGCTCCGTTAAGCGCTTTAATTTCAAATAGTAACTAGCATTTTTAATGGTAAATAACAACAAAAGGATATTGAATATTAATAAATATAAAAAATATTTTTAATAATATTAAATTTATTTTCTAAGAAAATTTATTTATTTATATTAAAATTTAAAAAAAATAAAGAATTCACGATATAAAAAATAAAGTTGTTAGTTCAGGGTTATGTTTGGAAAATCATTTAAAGTTGGTATTATCTAGTGACAGTTACAGTACTAGTCAAATAATATTTTATTTATTACATCATTTTAATTATTTAATTATAATCCGTGCTAAATTATATCAATTAAATTCTTGTGTGAATTTTATCAATTCTTATATCACAACATTTTTAATTTATTTGTATTCCAACTTTTCTTAAAACATGAAGGTAAGAGTATACATTTACTAAAACGCGAAGGCAAACGTACACATTTGCCGGGAAATGTACATATACATTATATTCAGTTCACATATTACTAACTTTTTGGGAAATGTACACATTTCACGGTAAAAGTGTACATTTCGCAATAGTGTACATTTACCGTAACATATACATTACATAAACAAATTAAAGTTATAAGTATTCTTACAAAAGATAACAAAAAAAAAAAAAAAAAATTACATAATTTGTATCATTAATGCACAATAGGTTAACAATAGAATTTACGTTTAAGTTAATAGTAGAGAAAATTAAAAAACAAGGTAAGCAAATTAAATTTAAATAAGGATTTTGAACTTGCTAAGAAAGGTACAAAGACTAGAGAGGATTTTTGTATTATTAACAGACAGGATATAAGGAATATTGTAAGGACCAAAAACACCCATACGAGCCAGGAAACTTACGTCTATGCTGATTGAGGAGTGGGCAGGCGAAGGTGATGTGATTTATCACATAATTGGGAGCCACATTTTCATCTAGAATCGGGCACAACATGTATACGTTGTTGATGTGCTGGTAGAGAGTTGTGTCCCGTTCTTATGCGGGTTATGATTGATATATGTTTCTTGTCCACGTCCCATTTATGGAACAATGTTTGGAGAGATGGGCTAGGTTGAAGTTCGTATAAATAGCGACCTTTTGTCGATGTACTCCATATTTGATTCCATTCTTGTAACATAGATCTTTTACAATGTGACCAAAGATCTTGTGTTTGTGGAGGTGATGTATCCACGGCACCATTTTGAACTGCGTCCCTAGCCATCATATCAACAAACTCGTTTCCACGTATACCAATGTGTGATGGTCACCAAACAAAGGCAACGCAGAAACGATCTTGAATTAGTTTAAGTATGGTGTTTTTAATCAATACTATGAGTAAACGAGTTTTTGAACAAATGTTTAGTGAGTCAGATACTATAGCTGCCCTTTTAATGCCATTTGAACCCACGTATGAGAGACCTTCCAAAATAGCGACACACTCCGCTGAGAAAATAGAGAAATTTTCTGAAATACTTGAGTAGTAGAATGGCCACTAGATGTGCAGTGAGAAGCAACTCCCACGCGTGAGTCCAGAGTCAACTTGAAGGCGTCTGTGATGATGTAGGTATAATTAGGTACGATGGACCTTAGGTAATTATTAAATGTGGAATTGACAAAGCTTGAACCATATTCAGCATGTTCCTTGCACAAAATCACAATTATTATATACCGGCATAAATGAATATCGAGATGTAAAATTAAAGGCAAAGAAGGGGGACTTAAATGAACGGTACAAAGGAATCTGAGCAAAAACGCGATAAGCCACCAAGAGGTGGGGAAGTTTTTTATGTTTCCAGTAAGGAGATTAGGTGGAGTATTGGTTATGGAAAAATTTTTTTTGCTAGATACAGACGATGGACGGTAAATTGAGCATCCGCTGCCTCAATCACTAAGGAATTGGTTGGGCAGGAGCGCATTTGTCCAAGAGAAATGCGTAAGTATTGAAATTGGATTTTATCTAACCTATAAGATCGCTGATTAGATATTGGACATAAAAGGAAAGAACCATAATAGATGAAACTGCGAATGACAAGACTATATATCAAAAGTAAAGTATTTTGATCAGCACCCCACGAAACCTTGGTAAGGGCACGGATAATGTTAATTCGTGGCATACATTTACTGACTATATAATCGACATGGGCGTTCCATTGCAATTTCCTATCAAAAACGACTCCAAGGAATTTTATAGAGTTTTGAAATGGAATAGAAGTATTGAGGAAGAGAATGGATTCAATATTGTACCTACGCCTAGTGAAAATGATGGCTGAACTATCGACAACTGATATTTCTAAATTGATAGAAATTAAATAGTTGTGTAGTGTTGTCAGAGTATTTGAGATATTATCTATAGTTATTTGTATGGATTGAGAAAATGTATATAGGATGTATATTGGAGGCTGATTTACAGCCTGCAAACCGGTGGTGTAAATATTGAAAATTAGGGGATTCAGAACTGCGCCTTGTGGCAATCCAATACATGCAGTTCTTGGACCGGATAGATAATTTTGGTAATTAGCAGCGAGATAACGAGTTTTTAAAAATTTTAAATAAAAGAATTTAATCTAGGTGAAGCTGACTGATAAACGTGTAAGAGTGTTGATAAGGATATTTATATCAACGTTATCAAATGTCCTTTAATGACTATAAAAGTGCAGACTAGGTATTCATTTTCGGAGAAAGCAATCTGGAAATCCGTCAAGAACATAGAAATGTTATCGAGAGTGGAGGGTTTTTACGGAAGCCCCGTGAATACGATGGAATAATATCATTATATTCACACCACGACTCCTGTTTTTAATTAAGTGTTCCATAACTTTCGATATGCACGAGGCTAACGCAATTGGACGATAGGATTGATGTGAGTTAGGATCTTTATTAGGTTTGAGAATTGGAATGACCATTGAATGTCTCCATTCGCCCGGAATAGATAAATGGCTAAACAGTTGATTTAATATTACCAAAATATTTTTTGAATTGTCAGATTAAGTTTTTCAACATGCTATACGAAACATTATCTGGTCCAGGGGAAGAATCAACCAGACCAGCCAACACTTCCTCCAATTCACAGGTTCTAAACGGACAATCCAATGGATGGTCACCCTGAGCAAATGGAATATCTAAGGGGAAGTGGACAAATCTGGGGCCAGTTTTTGTAAAAAGTGAAGAGTCCAATTTTGGTTTAATGGTGTAGGAGGGAAGGGATTAATAGCCTTTCTTAACATCTTGACTTTTTCCCAAATCTTTTTTACAGACGTATTCCTGGACAGATGCTCACAAAACATCTTCCAGGAACTCCGCTTTTTCACCTTAAACAGGCGCCTGGTCAGCGCCTGAATTCTTTTGAAGGAGAAAAACGTTTCAGGAGTGAAGTTTTCCTTTTGCTCTTAAGGCCTTTTTCCTAGTTTGGATTTGAACTTTACATGATGTAAGAAGATGTAAGAGAAGATGGTTTTCTAGGAGGTTTATAATTTGGAATCGCCAAATCACCAGCGATCCAAAGTATTTGCTGAAAGTTGGAATACAATTCCAAAGGGTAGTTTTCAGGTGTGGAAGTTTGTACGGAATCGTCTACAGTACGAGAACACCATCTACCCTCTCACACTACGAGGAATGTGTTAGGGTAGGGATGCAATATGGTTGAGATTTAGGTTAAATAAAATTGGAAATTGATCACTACC
Organism: Chrysopa pallens; assembly: GCA_020423425.1. Taxonomy (NCBI): domain Eukaryota; kingdom Metazoa; phylum Arthropoda; class Insecta; order Neuroptera; family Chrysopidae; genus Chrysopa; species Chrysopa pallens. The sequence goes on along the minus strand of CM035591.1, from coordinate 15,268,245 downwards.
GTAGCTATCATTTAGGATGTGCCAAAAAGAAATTAAGCTATGGTGAAGAGTGCAAAAAATAATATCAACGGTAGATGATCTTTGTTGAAGAGATGGAATTATTGTTGGTGATCCGTCATTCATGCAAACTAGATTTTTGAAATCCATGAATTCCGTTACTATATCACGTCCTCTATCAGATGTGTAACTACTCCATAAAAGATGGTGATGATTTAGATCACCAGAAATTATGATGGGTTCAGAACATGAAGTTCAACTGTTCAAATGTAAGAATATTTCGGGATGAATTGTTGTAAATGGAAACTATAGAAATACCGGCAACATTTACCGCAATTGCCTGGAAGAAAAGGTTTCGATTCGATTGGAGTAATTCGAGCAAGAATATCCCTTCTTTAAAGAATTGCAGTACCACCATAACCATCACTTCGAAAAGTCTGATAACCATGAAATATGTTGAGTTTTCTTTCAACTATGTCTCACTAAGGAGTACAGAAATCAACCATGTCTCAATAGGATGAGATTATAAAATTAGGGAGAGATTAAATTTATTCTGTCTGAGACTTCGGGTGTTCCATTGGAGCAGTTTGCGTTCTGAGAACTATTTCTAAAATAATTGTAAAAAAAAAACTATATAAGAAATACACATACTTTGAAAAATAAATAAATTATTGATTTTTATCCTCCACGTGGGGAACTTCGGCGTATGGATTTTGTACCTGGACCATAAAACTTGTAATTTTTCGATATAATAATCCGATGTTTATAAGAAAGATTGCTGACCGTAATCTTTCATTTCAAGTTTTTTAACAGCACACACATTTTGGGGATTTTTGAGAAAACTCGGTTTATAAAACCGTACGAGATAAGTTTCAGTGATATAGCCTCACTTTAAATGAATTGGATATACAGACGTACAAGCAATGTCAAGAAATTATCTATGTAGTGCACGTAAATTCAAAACGGAAACATTTAAAGTAGTCCCTACCTGGGTGGGAAATAAAAACACGTTTTTCTCCAAATAACAATTTTTTTATGGTTGTATACTACCAATATTTTAAAAATAAAATTGAAAAAAAATTTATTTTTTTGATATAGGTAGTATGATTATTGAATTAAAAACTTCGATGAATATTTTCTTGTGATCAATTACCTGTCGAAGCCGGCGCCAATCATAATCTTTACTAATAATGTAAACTTTACTAAATATAAGAAACTTTAATACAAATGTAACTTGTAATAATTCGACTCAGTTTTAGTTTAAACCCAAATAATATATACGAAAAAATTTTATTTGGTGACGGTCTGCATCTTAGCAACGAGTAACATTTCCTCAGAGAATCATTACAACTAGCTAATTCATATTGATGATGACTACTTTGTAGTCGAAATACGCATTTATAAAATTCGTCTCAGTTTTAGTTTTAACCCAGATAATATATACGAAAAAATTTTATTTGGTGACGGTCTGCATCTTAGCAACGAGTAACATCTCCTCAGAGATTCATTACAACTAGCTAATTCAAACTGATGATGACTACTTTGTAGTCTAAATACGCATTCATAAAAATATAAAATTATTTGATCTAGGAAATTGGGGCAAAAAATGGAAATTTATTCGAAAAATCCTAGAGTTCTCATTAATAATAATAAAATTAAATTATATGTTGAAGTACAAGGACCGTTAGTGCAGATGAAGGAAATTTGTATATGCGTTATGCAGGTTGCATAACGAATTTTTATAAAGAGAAATGAATTAAATTAATATTTAAGTCTACTGATATGACAAGGTAAAAGCAGACATCGCCCAAGAAAAAACCCACATCGGTTGCCAGAGGTTCGCGATCAAATTACCAATAAGTGGTAACTTTGAAGCAACCCTTGATGCTTTAAACCTACAATAAATCATGATTTCCTAAAATATTATTAGGATAAAATATTAAACATTAGAAAAGAATTTGAAATAAAATGAGAGGGAAGTATTATAAAAATATATTTTTAGAAAAAACATAAAATAAATAAAATTCAAAAGTTTATTAAATTTTCGACCGTTTTGGACGCGACAAAAATCAAATTATAAGTTTTTTCTTCATATACGTTACCCTCTTCGGAGAAATATAAAGTAGACTGTAAAGCCTCAATCAATTCTTCATTAGCTTGGCAATCGTCAATATCTACCGACTCCTCGTTGAAGACGAGGTTCGCTAGGCTGGTGCATGCATATTTCCGGCGTGCAATTTTTCACAATCTGCAATGCAGTCCAAGCCCTCCTTTCGTCATTCAAAGGCTCTTCTACAGCCAGTTCGGCAGTTTTTTTTGGTAGAGACATAAAAAAAACGGTTACCTGCTATAGAAAATACCATTGGGGTAACTTATCCCCTACCGAGCGACGGCATTTCTACATTAAACGTCCTATAACTAAAAGAATATGGTCGTTAGAAACAAAAGTTGAGGAGAGAATATTTATCTTTAATAATAGATTAATATATTTTCAGATACTTATCAATGTAATACATATTATTATACTTACAAAAACTTTTCATAGTATGAACTATGTAATTAGTGTAATTTATAAATGTTAATAATTATTTATAGTAAAAAAACTCAGACTCAGTCATATGTCGGATAATTTACAATGTTGGTGCTTTATTCACTTGTACATGCAAATGTTTCTAATATTTCTTTTTGTCTTTGACATTTGTTGCCAAGTAAAATGTTTATAATTAATTTAATCATTAGGTTGATAATATCAACACAGGTGGTAGAATTAAACATATGTTATCAATTAATCTTCGAAATAATTAACAGTGCTGAATAACAAAACTAAATTATTGTTAACAAAAATATAGAAATTAAAGTAAATATCAAGAAAATAAAAACTTTAGTCAAAGAAGTATCGATCGTCAAATCTCTTTTTTAAAGATTTTTTTTTAACTTCCCGCTAAGAAAATGGAAGATTTTCAAGGAAGTTATTGGTTTTACCCCGTTATGAAAAAATCGAGTTTTCATCAGATCTCGACGTTTTAAGGTCCTAGAAAACTATTTTGACGGTTTTTGTGAGGGTGTCACCATGTCTGTATGTATGTGTGTGTGTATGTATGTTAGTATGTGACCCGCTTATAACTTTTAAACGGCTTGACCGGTTTGAACCGAACAAGTGGCGTTTCAAAAAGAATCACGAAACTTAGAAACCGATTCGGACCAGTAGATTCCAAGAAATCTTTAAAAAACTACGAAAATTTTTTTTCAAAAGTGGTTTTTTGAAATAACTTTTAAACGGCTGTGTCGATTAACTCCATAAACTAATCAGATCTTAACCTTGATAAACCACGTCGTTCACCAACAATCCGGTTAAAATCGGTTGATTCGTTCGAGAGATATCGTAAACGAAGAATTTCATATAAAAGTGTTTTTTTACATAACTTCGACATTTTTTTTCGGATCGTTTTTGATGAAATAGAATAAATATTAAAGCTCTAAAAACGGCGTCGATCGCCGCCAAGAACGTAAATCGGTTCATTGGTTCGAGGGATATCGTTAACGAAATATTCGGTATCAAGTGTTTTTTTAACACCAAAGCTCAAAAACCAAATTTTTAGCTCAAAAACATTGTAATATGTTAAATTTTAAGTGCTTAGGTATGAAATTAGCGGGAAGTTGCAAGGGATAGCCTTTAGGGTCAACCGTTTTCCAAATTTTTTAAATTTAGAAGCCAATTTTGATTACTGAGGTTAATAGCCTACTTTATTTTTACTTCTAAGCTTTATCCGTTAGGTTAATTTTTGGTGGTATAAAAACTTATTTATTAGTCTTACCACTTTTGATTAAAATTTTTTACAAACATTTCTTACAAATTTGTATAAAAGAAAAAAAAAATTAATAAATAATAATAATATAAATTTTAATATGTGTACTTAAAGGACATTTATGTTTCACAAAATGGAATTTTTAACTCATAGAAATGTTCATTTAAATTTATGTAATATAATTTTCTGCTTGTAGAAAGATTATCGATTTTTACGAGACATCAGAAGCAGTTATTTCCAAAAATAATAATTTTAACGTAATATAGAGTCAGGTTTTCAATACAAGTTCAGTTTTAGATCAAATGTTTTTGTGTTTAATATGTGAACATCCATTGTAAATTTTAAGATTCCGAATATCAAAACACATAATATTTCGAAGATTTTACCTTAAATTGTAACTTATTTTTTATTTAATATTTGTAGCAAGGAATCAATATATGAAAGCAATGGACGGGAATCTGTATTTGCAACCTTCGATAACAGTTTCAGAACAATTTACTGGTTATATTTATTTATAAAATGTTGTTTACTGGTTATATTTATTTGTTAAATGTTGTTTACTGTATATATTATACATATTAACAAGGATTAACATAACATAATTTCAAATTAATAACAAATTTAAAGATTGATATTAAAACTTAACAGATAAAACGAAGAAAGAATTAATAAAGTCTTTTATAATGTTAAAAAATTATTAAAAATTTGAAATGTTAAAAAAGTATTAAGCGTATTCAATCCACTGCAACCATCCAAATTTTCGTGGATATTTTCTCTTAATTCAAATTGAAGAATATTCATTATGCTGATTGAAATTTTGAATTTAACCAAATTTATTAGATTTAATTTATTTTCTTTAGAACATATTATAAAAAACTAAATTATTTATGGAATAACTGAAGGCATACATAGGAAAAGAAGTCTTTTCGAAAAGAAGTTATTATTTTGAAAGTTTTGGGAATAAAGAACTACTGAAAATTTAATTTTGTAGCAGCTTAATTTTTTCTATGGAATCAAAATGCTAATATCAGTGATGTTGCTTGATATATTATTTTAGTTCGACACTAGTAGCTTGTTGGATTTCACTCCGGACATTTGTTAAAGAAATCTGCTAGTGTGTCGTCATCTTGCCAACATAAACCTTAAATATCGTTAGATTTTTATTTGAATTTGACGTGGCACTTAACTTTTACTTAAACATGACATAAAAAATTCACTTTAGAATCAGATTCATATTATAAAAGTAGTCCTTCCCTTTTCTTTATCGTTCAAATCAATGAATCGGGATGATGTGAAATTGGGCTACAATGAAATTTGACCCCATATACGATCAATACGAATCCATTTAAGTTTTAATGAATCCGAAATGACATTTCATGTAGAAGTATTTTTTATTTTACTTTATTTGAATCGAAGAACTGCAATTCTCATATATAGATAATGTTTTTTATGCAAAGCAAAGACCCAAAATGAAAAATTAAATTGTATGTTATAATGTGCTAATTGTGGCAATACGTGCCTTCATTGTTTTATACAAACGCACAGAGAAACGATGGACGAATGTCATGTTTAGAGCTTTCGAATAAAACGTTTACTGAGAAATGTTTATTAATTTGAAGTGAATTTTGAAATAAACTATTCAAAAAATGTAAATAGGTACTTTTTAATAAATCAACGCATAAAGAAAAATAAACTTAGCTGTGACCAAGAAGGTGCAGTGTAGTTTCAACTAATGTTACAGGTTTATAGAATAAGGAATATTTTCATATTATATTTGGTTAAAATTATAACTTTTTATTAAAATAACATTTGGTCTGTTAGCCCTAGGCCTTATTTTTTGCAAACGATTCGTTTTAACGAAACGCCCAAATTTTTTCTGATAAAAAATTTAAATATCAATTATAAACAAAAGTCTCGAAGCCCATGAAATACTTTTGATGACCATGAGAGTAAAAAATCAACTCTCATACAGTACATTACAACAACAACCCTCATACATTAATGTTAATACATGTTTTCGTTTCCAAAAAACGTTAATAATAAACAATTTGTTGGTTTGAAATAATGTGATAATTCATTAGCCACAGTGTTTTTATGTTAAAGTAGTATACGACCCCGGACTGACGTAACGTAATGACAGGCTTAGACCAATTAATAAAGTTAAGCAACTGCAGTCACAATCTGTATTTGGATGGGTGACCACCTAGCAGTATTGTGTACCGTTGTTGCATAAAAAAAAAAAAATAATAATAATAACCCTCTTTGGTTAATGGCTATATAGCTGAAGCCAGAAATTTAAAAAAAAAAAGTAATTACACCCTCTTCTAACAACTGGATAGATAATCAATTAATTGTGTTTACAATATTAGTTTTTGTAGTTCTTGTTTAGTAATCGTACCATTTATTATTCCTTTCCTATATTGTTTTACAAAAAAAAACATCTACAATGTAGGATGCCCTTGAAATTTTCTACTTAAATACTGCAAATTGACGAACAATTTGTGTTATCCAAGCTCTTATATTTATTATTATTCGTTTAAATATAATTAACAAAATACCAGCCATGAATTCAATAAAATTGATGGAAATTATTGTTGTCTTTTCAATTGGAGCTGTAGTAAATGGCAACTTAATTACATTGGATGGTGAATGTCCATTTGCAGATCTCAAGCCAGTGCCGGTGAATGCTGCAGTACTTTTGGATGCTGCAACAATTGTAAGCCATTTTTCAAATTTGATTATTTAATATTTGTGTAAATTATTAATTTTTTTTATATAACCTATATAACTTAAATATGATTATTAATAACTGTTTAAAACATATTTTCTACCTGTTATATGGTTTTTATGTTTTTTAGAATTTTTGTTTTTTCAATTTAATGACGTATACGCATATTTTTAATAAATTATTAATAAATATTCCCTGAAAACTTCAAGCCACATCTACTAATTTCAGATCTTTAGGTATATGAGTTCTTTTCTGTTTTATATATAGAGGTTATTTAATGAATAATAAAATTATATTTTTTGATATGTGAATTCAAAAAAAGTATTAACAGCTTTTTGAAGCTATACTTAACGTGACATAATATATATTTGGCCTTTAATTCACTTTCGATAAAATACAAAAAATCATACAACATAAATTAGTTTTCGAAAGCTGATACAATTTAAAAAGTATATAAATTGAGTACAAAATTTTTTTGTTCATTAGGCAACAGGAAAGACGAGTATGCGGTTTGATTTACTTGCAGAAACAATGCCAATGAGTGGTTCCAATCGGACTGACTTGATGGCATTTTTGGAACACACTCAATTGCCAGATGTCAAAGTCGGTGTCACTAAATTTACAAAGCATTTTAGATCCACGGAAACTGGAAAATGCGCCCAGTTTGACGTTATTTTGAAACCTACGTCTCGACTAGGAGTGTATGATGTTCTTTATCAAGGTAAACCGCCATTATGACTTAAAAGTTGTTCGATATAATTATTTTCTGTTATAAAAGAAATATGCTAAAGACTATAAACATACTCTGCCACCTGATAGTAAAAGATTTGGGTCTTGAGCGATCTCTAAAAAATCAATTATAACTCTAAAAAATATTCCCAATGATTTTTTAATTTCACTTGGCTATGGCGAGCCTAAAACATGTTTTATTTGGGAAAATTATTTTTCGTAAAACAATTTATTTTAGCATAAGTGACTTGGTCTCAGATATTTTTTCCAAAGCCGTGTTGTGAGTTGATCGACAAATATATAAACATTAATGTTCATTAAACCTGACCACGGATTGCCTATTTTAAAAAAATGTCAAACCAAATCGCAAAACATGTTATTTTCGAGTAATTCCCTATAAAACAAAACTGTACAGATGTCAGTAGTAACAAACATTCAAAGTTTCAAACTATTGAAATCATTGAAAATCATCGCTAATTCAGACTGAAATATCAAATGGTTTTTAAAATGTTTCAGATTCGAAAATAACGTTTCGTTTTATTTTTTTTTCTAGTTGCACCAAACACAAACTTTGTACATTACAAAGGAATGTTTTTATCAATGAATCCATTAACTATGACGACTATTGGATATGTTTGCCACAATTTACCAAATAATCAGTATCAATGTAAGATAATATAAAATTTGATAAATTTATACCAGTATCTTCCTTATGGAAAATGAATTTCGTTTAAGTATTGCCGAAAGTCTCTGTAAGCTTAAAGTTCGATCTTTCTAAATATGTAAAGTTTAAATACATGTAACGACAAACGCTTTATATGGTCATATACTCCTTAGGAGAATAAAGTCTCTAGAGAACTTTTACATTTATTTTTATAAACTAAGGAACAATCCCGCACAAAGGAATGACGGCAAAGACATCCAAAAACTTATTGTGGGCATTTTAATTAAAAAAAGGAAAAAATCTTCCACTGACATTTCTCTTCATGAAAATATAGTATCATTTTATACAATTGAGAATATAACATTGTATATAGTAAGTATATTAAAACTTTAACACCTTTATGTAAAAACCGGATTTTTGAGACTTGCTTGTCTATATCAAAGACTGCTACAATGATTAGTTCCCAAAAAGTTTAATCGAAACTCATTTCCTATAAAGGTAGTACTATATCCATTAAAGAAATCCAAATGTAAAAGCATTATAATAATTTATATTTTACAGTCGAGATTGCTGTATTTTCTGCATCAACAGCCGACTACAATAAAGCTACAAAAAAAGAAGTTGAAGGAATATTAGAATTCAATAATTTAGGAGAAGTATCTAAATATGTACGTGCCATTGAACATAAGCAAAAATGTGAATAAAAATTTTTCCTGGGCGATTTTGTAACTTATTTTTGTGTTAACACGAATAATTTTTTAACTTTGTTTAAAGTTAATACTAAAATAAATACGAATGCAGAAAACATGTGACTTTTTATTATCAATAACATTGCAACAATATGTTAAGTTGATATAATAAGATGAGGTTAATATAATAAGATATATATTATATACATACATGCATATATATATATATATATATATATATATATATATATATATATATATATATATATATATATATATATATATATATATATATATATATATATATATATATATATATATATATATATATATATATATATATATATATATATATATATATATATATATATATATATATATATATATATATATATATATATATATATATACGTAAGTTTGATACTGGACCAGCCAAATTGACTTTATAATCATTGAAAACTAGCTATATGCGTGTAATAAAATAATACAAGTTTGTGCAATAATAATTTATTACTCTGACTACCCACGTCCTAATCGATAAAAAAGGTTTGGAAAAGGTCACCTTTGAAATTTCTGAACATGATTTAATTAATTATTCTCACCCTTTAATCATCAAATTATTTATTATCCAGTCTCGTCTTCATCATGAAAAAGTGTTAATATTTAGAAAAAAGTCAATTTTACTATATCTGCCTAATCATTAATTACTAACTCCCACCATTAACCCATGAAATTTTATTACATAGCAAATATTTTCTATGGATATTTGGCTTCGCAAATAGGATTGAAACTTAAAAAAAAAGTTACGATTCAAATTGTAATCAATAACATAATGGGTACTAACATTGATTACACATGCAATTTTATTATAGCGAATAGTTACTTATTAAGTTTTTTTAGGTTTTATGCAACATAATCACGCCCTAAACGATAAAAATAGGATTTAAATATTTTGAAAAAGTATACTCACTTTTCAATTAACATACTCCCACCATTATCCCATGAAATAATATTATATATTGAATATTTACTTTAGATAATTTCAATTTCTGCACAACCACGTCGAACGCCAAAAAAGGGTTGCAATATTTATAAATAATATACAATTATACAATTACAATTTCTGACAAAATCGATTATTTGAAAAAAAATGAAATTATGCATAGTAAATATATTTCTTTAAACCCAATTATTGAAGCTGCATCACTCACTAAGTTATTGCTAAGTTAATACATGTATACAAATTCTAGGCAAGAAATTAGTTGAAATCTACGTAAAAAATTCGAAAACTTTAAATATTTCAATACAAGTCCCTCCAAAATTTCAAAAACTACCCAGAAAATAACCCTTTTCACCTCAGGATATGAAAGATAGATGGGGGGAGGGGAGTTCTTGCATTAGACTTAAAATTATTTGAATCGTACGGGAAAAATCTTAAAACTATAAATATTTCAATACAACCCCTTCAAAAATGACTATCCCCAAAATTACCGTTTTTTCATTCGACTTAAAATTAAGAAAAAACTTTCCTTTTTGGTCTTTAATCCACCACTCTTCTGAAAATGGTAAAAGCCCCTAAAACTACACTATTTACTTCTAGGCATGCTGGGAAGGTGTGATATTTGTTATATAACTCGAGATTACTTGAAACTTACGGTAGATATCGGAAAACTTTTTTAAATACAACCCCATCAAAAATTGCAAAAACAATCCTCAAAATTACCCTCGTTGAGAGTTTTGTGCCCAGTATACCGAAAACAAACAGCTTTGTATCCGGCAATTAAACCCTCCCTATAATGATCCCTCAACTTATTCTCTACTTTCTTAACTGATGGCTTTTCGCCTGAAATACATCCCGTTTATTGAGAATTCACAATCGTTACCGTCATCCATCACTTTCTATATAATTTTAAATTTCTGTCATTGCTGGTATCACATTGTAATCTTGAGGGCATCCTCGCTTTTTTCCTGCAGAAATATTTATTACTCTTCTGATATTTATGCCCTCTTTAAATTCTTCTGTACATACCTCAATTATATTTGTACGTCTATACTTATATAGGCAGTTTACTCTGAATTAGATATTCTTGTGACATTTCCTTCCCACAAAATAGGCACATGGTTTTGATGTCAAATTTTTTACATGAGGTTGCTGCATCTTATTCTCTAGTAGTTTTCTTCACTTCAGGTGATACTGAGGAAGTTTTAATATAGTTACTTCTACATACAGCATGTTCGAATGTCATCACAGTCCTCTACGCTCTTTATTTTTTCCATCTATTTTATTCACAACACTTGTAGACATTATAACCGTAAACAAAAATTTCATTACCGCATTTCGTTTACTATTTTTTGCAATTAACTATCTTGGTTGCAAATAATTCTAGGTCATTACATACCAAATCATCAAATGAGGGCGCTTTCATATCTCCCATTTGGATGAAAATAAGCACGAACATTGGGCTCTCCGCCAAAAGAAAGAAAATCAGTTTCACTATCGAATGAGATGTTTTGAATTAAAATTTTCTTCATTGTATCTTTCATAAAGACTATTTATCATGGAGTACTTTTCAAATTTCTAGATCATTAACTTCTAATCGAAAAACGAAATTAAGAGTCTAAAATTTCGAAACGTATAACAAATCTAGCAAAAGGGATGAAAATATTAAAAACAAATCATATGGATAGTTTGGTTATCTTCTCGACACTTATAATCCGGTAAAGTAGTCTTATTTTGAGTACTTGAGATTTTTCCTTCGTTAAAAAATCCTTGAAAAATTGAAATAATCTCTACTTCTATAAACGGATAAAATTCTTATGTCGATTAACAATGACATATATACAAATGAAAACTTACTACCTGACATTTTACAGCCTATTAACAGCGACAGAACTTCACTTTCTGCTACCCGAGAAACATGTGAAACATAGCGCCTCACTCTGCCTACAAATCAGAGGACACCTATCATATAACTAATGCCTCCGCCAACTGAGAAACGGATTTTATTTGTGTAAAAAGTGTCACATGGTTATTGCGCAAGGAACAATAAATTGATAATCAATTTATTTCTTTTGATGAAAAGCTCAAAATTTGTACCCATTTTCGTCAAAATCGGAGATGAGTCATACTTTACATGTGATGATTTGGTATGGAATGAATGACCTTTCAATGAACTATCAATCTTTATGCCCTTATCTAATATTTATTCAAAATCAAACATTATTTTTAATATAGTCATAGTTTTCATAAATTAAAATCACATTTATAACATGTTTAATAAATGTGGATAATGTATGTAATTAACCTAAATATCTAGATGGCAAAAAGGGATCATAATTGTCAAAATTCGAATGTTGTTTCTTAAATTTATATAAAGAAATTCCATATACAAATTGATATATAATATATAAATAATTTTAAAACCTCGAACAAAGCAGTGCTATCCGCATCCGGTATGCACAATGTTACCGTTTTGAATATTTAAAAATTTGCGATTTATGTTTTAAGAACTTATCTTCGTATCACAACCACAAAACGGGTTCACAAAATTTTTAAAATGTGAATGCATACTTTAAATTTCAGCGTCGTCATAAAGCATATTTTCTAGGTTCCAGGGGTTATTTTGAAATGATTTGGGAATCAAAATAATACATTCGTAAGGACAATTTTTTGGTCTTTAAGCCTTACCTTTACCACTTTTACCTCCAATTTAAATTTTTCACGGTACAAGTAAACACAGCTAAAAAACCTTTTAAAAAAGTAACTTTTCACAGTTATCGCATTTTACAGCTGAAACATGCTTTCTCGAGAAAAAATGATAAGGATTAACAATGTAGAATAGAAAATTTTGTATAAGAATGTACTGTTGGTAAATAGAAAATACTCTAAAAATTCGCCACTAGAGTGCGTTAAAAATAAAATTCAGAACAATCGAGTTTTAATGCACTTTAGTGCCGTAACGACGTAAAATTTTGTAAAGATATAAATCGATCTGGAAAAACTTTTTTATGCACAAATTTTACCAGGCCAAAATTCGGAAAGTACACAAGTTTCTTTCATCGCAAAAAATTGGAGGATTACCAAATTACATAAGCAGTGTTATTTTTTTAAAGGTTTTTATAGGACTATACAATCTAATGAACTCAAAATAACACCACTTTTTTCACTGATTATGACAATTGAGAAGCATACCACAAGGTTTTTAGCCCATAAGGGGGTGTTTTTCAAAATGTTTGATATTGATTGGCAGATATGAAAATCACCACAAGATAAGTAGACTATGAGAAATATATTGAATACAATTTTAATTCGTTGCATTCATTGAGTCCATAGTTACAGCTAAGGAAATAACGTCAAAAGAATCAAAAAAGTTATTTTTTTCAAAAAACTCCGACTCGATAACCACACAAATCAGAAGCTTTAAAATTCGTTTAAGAATAATATAAGCTTCCAAATAAATGATTTTAATTTGTTGTAGTTTGTAATGTGTTATGTGAATACAAAATTTCTGAACAACAAGCATATGTATTCCATACACTGATTAAAATATTCGTGCAATAGTCTGATCTGCCGAATACTTAAGGCTGGAACATGGAAAAATTCATTATATATTTGTCATACATACTCAAATTTTTATTCAAAGTTTAGGACAGGACGTTTCTATAATTAAATTTTTATTTATTGAATACAGATGGCCAATTTATATAGATTTCGAGAGTTGAGAGTGGGAATTGTGTCATTTTCAGATAATAAACTTTTTTTATTTTAATAATTTTTGTTCTATTAATATATAATATCAGTTTACAGCCGTAAAACATACTATCCGGGCAGCTGTATATTGATTTTCTACTTCCAATCTTTCAATAAAAAACCATTTATATATTTACGTGCAATTTCATCTCTACTTCTATAAACGGATATCATTTGATACAACAAAAGTTGTTAAATATTTATACGTTATTTCTTGGTAGAATCTGACAATCTCACACATGGTAAATGAAACAATACGTTTCTGTCCTTAACAAATAATAAAAAATAAAATATAAATAATTGAATGATCGTAGAATGTATACAAAATATCCAAAATAGATGTATTGAAGATATTGCACAGATAATAACCACAGTTGAAAACCAAGAGAATTTGGTTTATAGTTGGAAACATTTCTGGTCTGAAATTGAAATGTTCTAAAGAAGGGTGAATAGAGGAAAATAAATGTAATTAGTTACAATAATTCCTGTTACTTACTTTTACCATATGAAATGTTTCGTGAACTAACGGTAATTCATATAAAACATGATTGCCATAATCCAATGAACTATATGGAATTTGTGGAATTTGTGTTTTGTACATCATTGTTAATCACCAGTTATAATTTTATACAATTTATTTGAATGTAATGCTCAATGGCGATACCGACTGTGGCGATTTTGGATATAGGATTACACTTTTGAATTTAATGTCAAAATTAGAAACTATTTTGAATGGCAGAATTGTCCTCTTCATTAAGTTTGCCTAAGTGCAATATTCTTACGTTAATGGCTGATTAACATTAGAATGTCAATCTAAAAATAGTATTTTTTTTAAAATATTTTACGTCAAAATTTGTGTTATAGGTCAAAGAAATAAAATTAAAAAAAAAAAAAAAAATTATTGTGATAAAATTAACTCCGGTTTGAGTGTAACGTAATCAAATTTGCAAAAAATTTTGATTAATAAATGTTATGAAAAAAACTGGTAGGTATATAAAAAATAGTTTTTGATACGTATTTTTCCTCCACGTGAGATTTAAAAACCATTTTGCTTAAATTTGGATATGTAACATTCGTTACGTACAGAAAGGGAAGATAGTAAAAATTCCAAAAATATTGAAAAAGTCAAAAAGCAAACAAACAAAATAAGTGAATATTTTCAGATTAATCACACTGCAAACAAATATTTGAAAGTTTATCAAATTGCATACATGAAAAAAATACTTCCCTTTTTATAATTGATAACCATGTAAAATGTATTTAAGATGTTTCAAATTTTTAGAATTACTAGAAAAGACATTAAGGGACCTTAGAACCAAAAATGAGACATTTTTAATAAAGGCAATCTTCAATCCAGTATGCCAATTTTCGAGGAGCACTAATAATAAAAACCCAAAATTTTGAAAATTTGACATACATGATTTTAGAAAGAAACAGACAAGGCTCATTTTTCCCTAAAACTCTAAAATAAATTCATATATATATATATATATATATATATATATATATATATATATATATATATATATATATATATATATATATATATATATATATATATATATATATATATATATATATATAGCATATAAAATGTTTCTAAAATATGCCAAATTTCTAGAAAAAATTAAAAATTAATAAAATTTTATGAAATTAGCATGTTTATGAAGGATTTTGACGTCGATATACACGAGAAAAAATGTTTGAATATTCTAATGCTGTATAAACTACATAAGTATTCATTTTTGTATGCACTTTTAACGAAATATTTCAAAATGCTAATAGTAACTTTTAGTCATTTTGTTACAAAAATCCTAATTTTGAATATTTGTGAGTATTATGGCAGTACTAATATACTTATAACTAAAATGCTGCATTTTGCAGTATGCTTTTGTAATTTTCAAAAAATTAAATAAAAATTCACTAGCATCGGTTCTTGAAAAAAAGAATAATTTGTAATATTTTTACCATTATGGCATTGTTCTAAAAATGTATTTTTATCAAATTTTTCAATAAATCGTTAAAAACATAAAAAAAAAACTCATGAATTTATCAGCATTTTGATTATAAAAATTTTATCTCAAAATACGACAATTTAAAATGTTTTTTTTTTTATGGACTTTTGTACATCTTGCAATTAATGGATTAATTCCAAAAAGATATAATAAATTGAAATTTCGTTAATATACGATATATAATAACAGAAAAATTTATGAGGCCTGAAATTGACTGAATATTCATTTTTTCGAAATGCTTAAAAATACAACTTATTATGTTACAACTTATGTTACAACTAGAGTAACATCTCCTCAGAGAATCATTACAACTCTCCAATTCATACTGATGATGACTACGTTGTAGTCTAAATACGTATTTATAAAATACAAAATAATTTGATTTAGGAAATTGGGGAAAAAATCGAAATTTATTCATATATTATACTCTAACTCTAAATAGATAGACAAAGTTTTACAGATTACTATAAAGATTTGTAATTGCTGTGAATTTCATTCATTTTTATACAGCAATGGACGCAAATTGAAAATAATTTCGAAAATCCTTAAAGTGAGGTTAATTGAATCTACAAATAATATTTAAAGATCTAATTAGGAAATTAGGATCAATAATTTGTTGTTGTTTTAAAATAAGCGTTAGTAACCTGTAACATTTTAATTTAAAAAAATTTTAAATAACTGCTTCGAATATTACCTCCTAATTTTTTTAAATTAATGTAACTGTTCTAATTTACTCAAAATTACAAAATTTTATATATATATATATATATATATATATATATATATATATATATATATATATATATATATATATATATATATATATATATATATATACCTACATTTTTCCGTCTCTCAAATTAAATGTTCCTAAATTTTGTCATCCAGACGTTAATCATAAGCGTAAATATAGCATGATAAACTGTAAAATTCAAATTTGTTTGAATAATTATTTTTAACTTTTGTGTTTACTTACAGTATTTACTTTTTATTGCGAGCCCTTAAATGTATGTATTTTGAATATTAAAAAATAATTTTTCATTAAGTAATCGGTAGCTTAAAGATATTACCGTAGTTGATAAAATTATTTATTTCGATAATATATTGTGCCTAAATAAGTAGGTACACCAGATTATGACCCAATATTTTAAACGAATTTTTTACATAAAATACCCAAAATTAGCTAAAATATGGAAAATGTAGTATATTTTATCGTATCTCAATTCGTTCGTAGGGGAGCGGGGGGCATTTTGTTACAATTTTAGATAATTATCAATATCACAATCGCTATCAAATAATTTATACCTTTGCTTGCTTTTATCGTTAGTATTCAGCTATTAAAATATGATTGAAAAGTTATTAAAATTTATGTAACGTTTTCACAATGGACAATTTTACCAAAAAAGTCAATTGTAACAACTCACCCCCGATTTGGGGCGAGTTGTTACATCTTCGAGGCACGATGTTGATAAATAAACAAAATCATAAATAAATCATTTTTTTTTATTATTTAACAGACTTGTAAATTTTAGTCCCTGTCTTCAAAAATGTCAGGATTGAAAAGCCATATCCCTGTTGATCTAAATACACTCACTATATTTTAAGGATTTAGGGCCAGAGGCAGTGAATCTTTCACCACTACAGGGGTATCATGAATCGTTTTTTCTCGGATGACTATATTGTTTTTCTAGGATGACTTAATATCCAGGCTGGTTATGGCTGCTAATGATTATAAATTGTGAGAACAGTGTGGTGGAAATGACAGCATGGTTATATTGCTTAGTTTGGCTTTCTCAACGAACTGAAAATTTACTTGTGATTTGTGGCTATCCAGGTCGAGGAGAACGGGCTATTTAGTGGAAGGCTTGGCATGTTTAATAAAATAATCTATAAATTTTAAAAATTGTACTTCCGTCATCCATCCCGAAGAGTTGCCCGCTTCAATCGCATCTGATGGTCCAGCACAAAGAAAAAGATCCATGTATTTTATTCTGGGAAACAAGGTCCACCAAAGAGGTTAAAATCCCAGTTAAAAAGGCGTGTAAGTTCTTACCTTTGTAACAACTAGCCCCTCGTTCCCCTTCACCGGAAAAAATGACAAGCTGGTCTTTTTTCTGTCTTTACTTAGAAACATTAAAATTTCAAAGTGAAAATTATTTCATATTAAATTAAATTGTATCTTACGTTAGACGGTGATAATCTATTCCATTGGAGACAGAGTTTTTAGAATCGGTTTAGTATAGTTTAATACAAAATTCTTTCATAATTTTTATTTACATTATAACAGAATCATCGATTCAAAATATATAGCCTGCGGACTCAGTCGTTTGAAGTTTACCTTGATGGGCATATTAAATTTTAAACTCCCCATTCACCCCTTCCGGGTTTTATCGAAATAGTTCTTGCCTACGTTGTAACATCACATCTGTTTTTCAAGATATCTGACTGTCACCTTTTATGTGCTGAATTGAAAAAATCCTTAAATAGTTTCACTTACGTTATAACTGGATACGCAGTTCAAAACTGCGAGATTTCATTCTTTACAGTTTAGACTGTAACTTGCTCGAAATTAATAAATTTAAAACACTTCTTTCTCCTTTGGAAAATAACAATAAACTCTTTCAATGGCCTCGCCTACGTTAAAATAAGACCATATGGTTTTAATTTCTATAACTTTGGGCAGTACGTTGAACGTTATATCAAAATTTTCACTCCGACCACAATCCCATATTTCTCAAAAGAATGCATATCCAAAAATTCTTTCTTTATTCTCCTTTACGTCATATGATACACCTTTATACAAAATTCCAAGCATCTAGACCAAGTGGTTTTGGTTTTGAATTGATAAGCCAGTCAGAAATTTATTCTTTTATATAAAAAGATTAATCAGTAAAGAGTTTTCGAGCTACTTCAACACTTTGGAATACTTTGGAAAATATACTAATGAAAAATAATAAATTTATTTATTGACTGATATGTGATTTTAATCAATGACAGTATCTTTTATAGAAACAATTTAAATCATTCATTTTCTTAACTATATAGAATGAAGTTGTTTATGTTGGAAATTTTAGATGCCCGCATTTAATTATTAGTCATTAGGCGTTTAAAGCCAGCCACACACAATAAGATTTTCTAACCAAAATTTCTTTGAAGAAATTATGTCATCACGCAGAGCATATATGTTGCTTTGAGATAGAATTGAAAAATTTGATAGTTAATCGGACGTGCTACCAAGTACACCACATATGGTTGATAGTCAAAGATGGTCTTCTTATATGTAATATCTTCAATCCCCCCTTTGTGTTTTTGCATTTACAGTGGTGAGTTATACACAAACTAGAATTTGATTCTACATTTAACAATTATTGAATATATCATATATATTATTATATATAACAATTATTGAATATATCATTATGGAATATATCATGAATATAGGCGAACACTTTCATTTTGCGTGCGATTGTCAGATTTTACAACGTAGATATATTTAACTTTTGTCGTATTAACACATTATATCCGTTTTTTAGAAGTAGAAATAAAGTTTGAACTTTCTGGATATAATGTTTATTACGATATTTTATTCAAAGTAGAAGATTTGAAAATTATACAATATCTAGAATGTAGATTGAACGAGCTCACTTGTGTTCATAATAGTAAAAATTTGGCCACCAGAACCATAGGGATTAAAATTGGAGGAAGCGTCCTCATCAATATTAGATAAATCGCGAATTAGAGCGATACCGTATTCTAAACATAATTGCATGATTGCATCTCAAAAATCACACTATCTTATGTCACGCAGCTGATAACCGGACATGAAAACTATCAAGCCTACCTTGCCAGGATCGGACTGGACTGCGATACAGCGTGTCCGAATTGCCCAAATGAAGAGGAAACAGCGGAGCGCATTTTTTTCTCGTGCTCGAGTTTCGCTGCAGAGAGAGCGGAAGTAAAAAAATGCACTGGAGAATTGCAGAGATGCAATTCTCCAGTGCATTTTTTTTAAAACTATATTAAATAAGTTTGTATCCTTGCATTCGATATTAATATACTGTTGTGATGCATCCCGCGAATTTCTCTGCATTTCTCATGATTTGTTATTTAGAAACTTTTGAATTGATTAATTTCTGTTCAGAAAATTTTATGATGTGCAACAGGCTTTAATTTATCAGATATAAACTTAAAAAAATATTTTTTTTTTGTATTTCTATCTTGATAACCTTATGTTTCCAGGAAAGTGATGGAAATTTTTAGTTTTTTGTATACACATGTGTATTTAAACTGATTTAATAATAACTATTAGGTATATAAAAAATCGTAAATATTTATCAACTTGCGTATACGAACATTTAAAAAATAAAATAATTTAAATTCAATCTTACAAACGATTAGTAAAACTAACCTTTAAACAACCGGTATGTTCTGCCATTTCAATGATATTATAACATGGCCCCAAAACTTCACCAGTCACAGGAATTTCGTCAGCAAAAAGTTGTGAAATGTTTTCCAAAAAATAATTTGAATAAAACAAAAATGTAAATGATTGCAATTTAAATTGCAATAACAATTTGAATATGAGGTGAAAAAATAAATTTTTTACATTTGTTTCACATAAAATTCTCTGTGACTTGGATAGTTTTTCATCCAAATGATGAATGGTTCACGTGATATTGGAATTTAAGACAAAAATGGGTATAGTACCAAAATCGTTTTTGATAGGTCAATTCTTTCGAAAATGTAAAATCCAATACGCTATTGTTTACTATAAATTGATAAATATTCGTTCAGTAGTTTTGGATTAAGATGCATTCGCCCGAATGAGTATCACAGACAGACAGACAGACACAAAATGAAAGTTGCTTAGAAAATTCTAAAACGTCAACATTTTGTTTTACAAACAGACACATAATACTTACGATATCGATAGATACAATTCGAGAGTAATAAAATGCGATTGTGTTTATTTAATTTAATTTTTATATCAGGTAGAGTTGCAACAGCTGAAAGAAGTTTTTCTTAACTAAACGTTTATAAAATTTATTTTTAATTTTTATGGCATGCTACTAAATAATACATGGACTGAAAAGTCCCGGGCCTAACACATAGATGGTGCTAGTTTTATTGCAGTCATCTTTTTTCAGTTAATACTAACCTTCAAAAGACAGCTGTTAAAATTTCATGATATTCTATTCATTAGTTTGTGAGTTAAGAGTGACGCTACTTTTGTTATTTTCAAAACAATGGATCAAGAACAATTTCGTGTTTTAATTTTACACTGCTTCTTGATGGGAAAAAATACCGTTCAAGCGAAGCAATGGCTTGAAAAGTGTTATGGAGACTCCGCTCCATCAGAAACAACAGTGGACTAGAATGATTGCGTTGCTCTTGATGGAGATTACGTTGATGAATAAAGCTAATTTTGCACCAAAAAAACTGTGTTTTCTTTGTTAGGCCCGGGACTTTTCAGCCCATGTGTTAATTACGATATATACAATTAGTTAGGAAACTTTTTATTTTAAAAACTTTTAATCAATGGAATCTTTAGATTGTTCTTGAATCTTACCAGTTTATTACCTAATATTCATATTTCCATTGCCCGTTAAATAGTTCCTGACAAAGTTAATTAATTAAGACTTAATAAAATCGAGAATTAGACATTTGTATATGAATATATTAAAGTCATTAAACATTTTTTTAAATTTACCTCAAAGATGATTAGAAAGAGAAGAAAAACTCTCTAATAATTACATTTTATCTTTTTATAGGATATGAGTTATAGAATCAATTAAACCTCATTTTAGATGCTTATTTTCATTTCTTTAAAGATAATCATACTTTAATTTGATTTAACTTTTATAGTTATAAAAATTAATATGTAATATCGAGTTAATGAAAAAAACGGATGGACACTTAAGTCGGAATTTTTTTGATTAATATAATAGTTATCTCATTCTGTATTTAAATAGTTTTATGATCTAATCATTCTCCTCATATATACAGAGTATGCTTCCAACAGGTATGGGTATTCAAAACAGGTTTAATCTCTATTCAATTAAACAGGAAATCGATAAGTATAACGATTGAATGGATCATTGAATTTCATTGAAAATAGTAAAAATGTGACACACACATGCCTTGTTGTGAAATCCTGTTCCAATATTAATTATTTTGTAAATTTTGCAATATTGGTCATTATTTTCATATAGATAAATAATTAAATGATATTAGATACAAACTTGCATAATTTTTTTATTGATTTATAAAAAGGTCAAGACGATATTTGAACTGTTGAAGAAATTCATTCCATACTAACAATAAGTATATCACGTTTCTATGTATAAGTACAATTTTAAAACTTACCGGATACATGAGGCAAGAGTAGATTTTAAGTAATTTTATGAAAAAGTACTATATTTTTAAACTTTATGAGATGTGTAAGTGTTAAATAAATTAGGAAAAATTTGCGATTGGTTAACAGCGACGAAAACTATGCTGCTATCTTTAAAAAATATATGAAAAACGATTTAAATGTAAAAAAAAATAAATAAATTAGTTGAAAAATTTTGCCATATAAATTTTTTTGTCAGATTAATAAAGAGCTTCTTCCCCTACAACATTAAAATTTCATACAATCGAAATCTCTATAAATAAGACTACCTCTCACCTTTTATTGGGAGGCCTTTTAATGGATATTTTGAGTTTTCTAGCTTTAACAAAGAATCTGGAATTTACAATACAGATGACGATGATGATGGATAAAATAAATTTGAAATTGTAATTTTTTATATTTTATTCGATCTGATTGTTTAGTCGTATTTTTTTTTCATAAGTAAAGTAGACAAGCGTCACTTTCATCATCAAATATCCACGATCAACTGGCCACTCACTCGTGCCATTCAAACTACCTGTCTTTAGACATCATGTAATAGTCTTTAGACATCATTTAGGAGTCTTTAGACATCATGTAATAGTTTTTAGTAGTATGCTCTCTTTAACTGTACTTACATTGTTACCTTTACCTATGCTTCATTAAAATCAACTGTAAGTAAAAATAAATGTTAATCGATGGATGCTAAATCTTCCGGGTGATATTCACTAAAGTATTTGTTGACGAATTTGTGATTGACTAATCAATAAAAATGTATATATATTTATTCTGGAAAGCATTCATCATCTGTATTAGATCTGTATTAGGAGGTGGCTCATATTGATAAGACCATCTTTCACATTCTTCCACTTGCATTAAACCGTACATGACATTTAAGTCTTTCTAACTAATTTCTTTTCCTGCAATAAAATTTTTATTTATTTGAATGTAGTATGCCAATATCGGGGAGCCCCAATATCTAGAAAGATTTAGATGCTATAAGTTTATAAATCAACGAAAACCATAAAATAGTAACTATTTTTTTCACCTTATCCTGCTTGACACTAACAAATTCTTGAAGTTATTTTTCCATTTTTAAATATCATTGCATTTATTGCATGTAGTTTTTTTTTTTTTATGATAGGCTTGTATACAAATCGCGGAATGTAATCGTTGTTATATTTCTGTCACTTTTTCCGCGATGCATTCCACACGTAATTAAATGGCTGACTGACAGTATGCGTTCAGTATCACAAATATTTTTTTAAATTTGAATTTTTTACCCGTCCAAGATAATACGCTAATTATTTTCAATAATATTTTATTTATTTGAACTACTGTAATATAGGTAGGCGGTTAATAAATTTTAAAGTGTAAGCTTCTTTCCTACATGTTTTTAAGCTCCGTGTGAGTTTTCAATGTCGAAATGTTGTCTAATTGATGTTGGGATGTTGCCAAATGTTTTTTATTACTTCAATTGAAATGTCTTTACTTCACGAGCATCTGTAGTTATTTTCTTTAAATCTTTAAAAATAAGCAAGATGTAAACATTCAAATTTCGAAATAAAAATGGAATCATTCGCTAAATATTAGCTGATCCCTGCGTGATCACATTAAGGCTAGTTTAATCGACTGTATTTTTTTAAATACATATTATATTACAAATATATAATATGTAGTGCACCGTATTGCACTTTAATAATAGTGAACTATTATTTACAAATGAATGAATTAACCTTCAAACAACCAATCAAATTGTCGAATATAAATGATCACGTGAAACTTTTTGTTTACAAACACTGGATTAAAAACGCTTCAATCTATATATATATATATATATATATATATATATATATATATATATATATATATATATATATATATATATATATATATATATATATATATATATATATATATATATATATAAAGCAATTGCTGTTCGTTAGTCACGCTAAAAGTCGAGAATGGCTGGACCAATTTGACTAATTTTGGTCTTGAAATATTCGTGAAAGATCAGGGAAGATTTAAACGGTGAGAAGCATAAATAATAAGGAAAATACTATAAACGACAATTTAATTTTCGAATACAAAATGTTCCTAGCTGTGAAATATATTTTGTCCTTTTTTTTCTCACATGTTACAAATCATCATTTCCATAGAAACCAAAATCTAATTTTGAAATTCAAAATAAAACTCTTCTCACTCTCTTTTCACTCTCTTCTCACTAGCAGTATGACGAACTGTCAACTATATAAAGTGTGCATATCGCATTGTTCAAGTATTACCAGAATCATTCTTGGTTCAGGAGGTCCATATACCTTTCATCAAGTGTATGTATACCACAGCAAAAATCATCGGGTGAACGCGGTCCCGGGTGTACCCCAGCAAATAGGGCTTTTCATTTTAATTTTCGATTCGTTTTTGTTTCGGACAGAATGTCAAAAAACTAATGTAATAAAATGAAAAGCAAATATTTTCTATCATTGTCAAACTTATTGTCAACAGTACGAAACAAATTTTAAAATGAAAAGGTCTATACCAGGTAAATACCGGGTGCATATAATGTACCGGGTGCACACTAAATACCGGGAATCCGATAAGAAAGGATTTGAAATTCTTCCCCTAAGTGTAGAATTGCATCCGCATGTAAACGATGTAATATCATTTATTAAAATGTGAAAAATAACACAGCAACGCGTAAACCGGGTGGGTATGCTTCAAAATATAAATTAATATCATAATTTATTCTGATTTGCCGCAGCTTCATTATTTAGTTATAGACAGTTGAGAATATGTTATTATATTTAGGAGATATTGATGTTGATTAGAAATAATTTATATAACAAAACAATGTTTATCCGGGTCAGCTATTCAAAATAGAATTTATTTATCTTTTCTTTTCTATATTAGTGGTTCTGGAATTCCTTTTACTATTTTTCATCAAGTATATGAGACCACAGCACAATATACACGAATTGTGGGTGCACGAGGTACCGGGTGTCCCACATCAAACACGAGTGTATATATAAATATTTCGTGTCACGGGTATGCCACACCAAATAGTGGGTTACACATGAAATACCGGGCATCCCATAAGAAAATATTTTCTGAAATTCTACCCCTAATGGGATTAAAAGCAGAGGCAAAGTTTGTATGGGACAACGGAATTCCTTCGTCCAATCTGCTTCAAATTTTGCATGCAATCGATGTAATATCAATTGTCACCGCAACGTGTCCGGGTATGCTTTAAAATATATATTAATATCATTATTTTTTCTAATTTGCCTTAGCTTTGAGTATTAAGAAATAGAGGAAAGTTGTTAAGAATATGTTATTATACGTAGAAAATGTTGAAGTTAATTAGAAATATGTGGCAAAACGACGTTTGCCGGGCCAGCTAGTTATAGATAAAAATTTCATGTTAAACATCGATTTCATGAATGAGATGGATAAATAATCTTTGATAGCTTATAACTTTGTGTTTGAATCAATTTTAATTTCATTTAAGTTTTATTATGTTATTTAGTGTAGTTTCTCATTTTGATGTGAAATATATCAAATTCAGTATCAGTCAACATCCCTAGTCACATTGTTCAAATTGCTCTTTATGATGGCACAAACACAATTTACACCTCAGACGACTGGATGGCACATAAAATTGATACCATAAATAAAATGGATACCATATTTTATTGAATACTAAATTAAAATGTATTAAAATTACGATATGTATTAGAATATTAAATTAAAATGTATTAAAAATGCCACAAAAACATTTTTTAACAATTAAAATTTGTTTTTATATGTTGAATATTTTTATTTAACTTAAATGAAATAATTTGAAGTATTTTAATATTATTTTATTATACTAAATTATTTGTACATATGCCACGTGGTTTAACATGCACTGTTCGTACATGTCGTGTTCGGTCAAGTGCCATGTTGGATGAATGGCTACGACTGAACCTGTTTAGTTGCTGAACATGAAAATATGCGTTCGTGTGTCTTGCACGGAGTTTATCGATGTGTCGACGAACTAATCAACCAAGGACATCACGATTTAGAGTCGACGCTTTGGATGGTGGTGACATCTAACCTTATAATTTTGACTTATATTGATTACAATACCAACAATAAGTCCTATAATATTATATACACAAAATTAATTGAGGTTATAAAACTAATATGTAGCTACACTCTTGTCGTATTTTATTGAATTCGGTTTTGATAAAAACAGGGACGGGCGTGTCAAAGTTGGTATAAATATACCATTTTGAATAACAAACCCAATATTAAGACCCCTTACATAAAGACAATTAAGTTTATAAAAATACTCCTCATGTATTCTATTCAACTCATCTTGAAAAATTTTCGTGCTGGCGTTTGAAATACAGTTTTAAAAAAGAAATTTATAATTTAAAAATTATCCGAAATATATTTTTACTGGCATTGTCTTTTTTTATAGATTTATCCTGGCCTGTTTGCTATAGTTTTAAACGATTGTTTTTTACTATTGATTAAATAAAGTTTGTATATATAATATTTATAATATTTAATGATTTACGTTTAATAAATTCAATGTGAGGAATTTTTATACGGCTCTTAAGCAATGCTCTAAGCATACAACGTTTTTAACGTAAAAAACCATTTTAATAAATTAAATTTTTTATGTTTTTAAAAGAAAAAACAGTAATTATTCATAATGTTTTTTTAAATAAAAAAATTATAATTAAAATTTTTTGGATATAAATTTATTAAATAAGATGTCAACGCAAGAAAATAATTTTAGTTTTACACCCCACCATAGAATTTTGATGTTACATTATGTGATTATATTGTTTTGTAATTTGTATGCTGAATTTCAATAAAAACTTGTCAAAATACTATTAATAATAAACAGCCAATCCTATGAAATTGTATTAGAATGAATCGAAAATAAATAGGATTGAATAGGAAATTAGAACCTATTTAAAAATTTGAATCCGAATGTTTAGGATTTAATAATTTTTAATATGTTAAAATTATAGAAAAGGTTTTATTCAAAATGAATGGAAATTAATATTCATTTCTATTGTAACCTATTCAATAGTTTGAATATGTCAAAATCTATTAATTCTTATTCATTCTGATTTAATTGTTAACAGGGTAAAATTGGACTTTTTTTATTTTGATATGTTTAAGGTTTATGGTTAGGGATATTATTGTTGTAGGTTTGTGTACGAAAAAAGGCTTAAACTAGGTAAAGTTAGGTACTAAAATAACAAAAAATAAATTACCCAAACATATTGACACATTATGTGCAAATTTTAATTTTTCGTGTGGAAAATGAACAATTAAATATTAAACCAAGTTTTTGGCGCAAAAATACATCATTTGAGAGGAACAAAATATTATCAAATTAAACAACATTTTTAAAATTAATTATTTCATCGTAAAATATATTAAATATGTAGTTTTTGCTTAAAAAAATAGTAAAGAAAATATTAAATTGCCCAATGATAATTTGATAAGGAAATTCTGCTAGATAAATGTAATAATATATGTTTATAAACCGAATAAATACAATTGTGTTGTCCGCATACGTGGTACTTTATATTAAAGTTTCAGAACTCTTGTCCGTGAGTATAAAGAAGAACGTAGCATAGTATATATCCATTTAAAAATAATTAAATGAGTAATTTTCTAATTTAAACTCCCCTTGTCTCATAATCAAGCGGTACCGGAAACCATATTCCAAGTCCATCATAACATACAAATAATATCAAACACAAGTATTTATTATATATATATATAGTAATATAAGTACAATATATTGAGTCATTAGTGTGTAGCGCTAAGAAATTTCTAATATAGAAAACAAATTGTAAAATACTGTAACCCGTTACTGGAATTATTTTAAGAATGTTAGGTCATGGCGCGTTAAATTTTGTCATTTTTAAAGTTTCATTAATTTTTTTTAAGTTTTTCGCACACTATCAAGATTATTTATTGTTTAATTAAAAATAATTATAATTATTAAAAATTAACATTAAAAAAATTGGATAATTCTTTTTATTTTTCAAAACCCAAATTATGCTTAAACAAACAACTTTTACTTCTAATAAAATTAACGTATTTATTTACAATGCTGAAATAACATTTTATATAAATTTCATACAAATTCTGGGTGCTTTCGAAAATACGCTATTTACGGTGTGTTTATATATACGCCTCTATATTTGTATACACTGATATTTTCGTCAATTTTTGACCTATTTTTAAAAACCGTTTTTGGTTTAAAAGTACTTACTACTACGGTTCTTTCATTTTCTGATGATGTAATGAAAATCGACTTAAATTTTTTTAAATGTGTCTTACTTCTAAACTCCGATTTTTACACATTGCTTTGGAAAAATCCTTTCTTTCATTTGCAGCTTGGTTCTATTTTACGGACTTCAAAAACAGAGCTTTTTTTCCCTTTAGTTGTATATAAAATTCTAAAGACAAATTTTTAGAGCTTAAATAGTAAAAGAGTAAAAGTAGACTTGAAAGTAAAAATTTATGGAAAAGAATAGAACCGTCTTAATAAAGAACTAAAAGATAAATTATTACTATACATTCGAACTAGCTAGATGTTATTTCCACGTGACCAATTACTTTTTGAATTGACGCCAATGTTTCAATTTTAAGATACGAATATGTTCTGAAACAATTTGAAGTTCGTTTTATTTTTGGCATATTTTTTACCTTGATTGTTGTATAAAAGTACAAAAAGTTTGTAGTTTGGGTTGTACAAAAAATACAATCGAATTCAGAACTTTTTTTTTGAAGTCAGTTAAAATGAGACTAATCTGCAGTTAAAAACAGGGAATTTTCCAAATGATTATATAAATAACGAACTTTTAAGAAAGGACACATTTATATCATGAAATCGGGACTGCGAAAATGGAACCACTTTAGAAGTATATTCTTTCAAACAAAAAAAGGTTTTTTGAACTGTGTCGTACAATTAACGAAAATATCGTTTTCAGAACACCCAGAGTTTTTATAAAATTTGTAAAAAAACCTAGAATTACCCTCATGTGGAATCTTACCAGTCATTTTAAAATTTTACTAAAATAAGATCGTGGTGGGACCATTGAATATTTTTGTATGAATAACTATAATAAAATTCTATAACCTTTTAATTTGATTTCAATCTATCCACCCGAGATTTTCCCAGTTTAATTGTTTTACATATTAATATACAATTAAGTATTGTGTAAGAAACAACGATGGTGAAATTTTTATTTCAGGTTCCGTTCAAGTAGCACTAGAAAACTGAAAAATTTGCCTATAAACATGTGAAAAACTTTTTTTACGATATAGAAAGGGTATTGGTCAAATCTGCTGTTAATAAAGTTAGAGTCGATGGTTCTTTACACCAAAACAAACACAATTTTTTAGATTATTTTATTCAATCTCGAAAAATTTCCAATAACCCAGACTTACTTCAGAACTGATGATTTAAAATAAAACCGTTTAATTCAATAGTTTTTTACCTACTTAAACGATTTCCAAAAAAATATGATCGACCTGTATGTATTAAATATGCTTGAAATTGTATAATATGCTAGTCTATATGGCCTTCGAAATAAGTATGCAATTTTAGATGATACATTCGTATATTTCTGTTTTACTGAAAAAAGGCAACGCTTGGGGTAGTCTTTACAAAAAAACTAAATATCAAGGGTAGTGTAACATACCAAAGTTTTAGTGTAAAAACAGTATAGAACTAACGGATTAAATAGTAATAAATAATTTGAATAAATTATTTCTTCAACAAATTACCTTGAGACCAATTACCATTCAAAGTTACCTCTAATTATATTGTGATTAAAGAATAGATTCGTTGGCGCCAAGTTTGAATTATAATTGGTCCCAAGGAAATTATTTGTATCCACCTATTTATTTAATTTAAAATTATTTTTTATTTTCCAGAACACTTTTTAGTTTCGGTTCTTTTAATACTGTTTTTAATATTTTAATTTCTTAAGTCAAGTGACAGATTAAAAAAAAAAACTATTGAACTCGCGTAGCTTCTGTATCGGAAAACTTATGCTTTTCCTAAGTTGGTTTTTGTTTTTTAATTTATTGTTTTGTTTCCATGCTACATAAATATTGACCCTATCATTACCTAATAATTTCTATTTTAATATATTTTCTTATCTGTGTGTATTTTTTATTTATTTTCTGTAATCACACAATTTTTGTGCATGAATGAAAATTCTAATAGAATTTTTGTTTGTTTATAAAACAAGATAAATTTTAAATCTATTATCTAAAATCCAAAAGACCTTTTCTAATAATACCATCGACCCTTCTGAGATTAAATATACTTATTATTCATGTTATTTTAATTATTTAAAAAAATTATTTGAAAACTGATAATATTTTTGAAATTTCATTATACACTGTGTGTATGATTAAAACCTAGATGAGTGTACCCTGCATGAGTGTCCCCCTACCACTCAACTGTTATTTTTTTTGGAGTTTATGCTTCACTAGCATTGCTCTTATAATTAGTTTTTATTTTCAAGGGTTATTTTGTCCCTCATTGTTTCTCCAAGTAACTAGAAAACACCCCTTTAATTGTACTGCAAATTTCATACGTTATAAAACGTTAGTTTTAAGTAATATGTACAAATTGTTTTGATCTTAAAAGTGTTATTGTAATTCGTTCTCAAGGATTTTGTAAGTCGAAAGAAAATTGCATAGACATAAATTACATCTATTTCAATATTTTCCATAATTCCGTCTTTCTGAAAAAGTTTACTAATTATTAATTAATTACGCAGTGCGTTTGGTTAAGTAGCCAATTTCAATTCCTTCTTCCCGGATTTAAAATAATATAGATTTCAATTACTTTCCTTGGTAAAAATTTTAATAAGATTTTTTCATCTGAATTGTATTTCTAAACTAATCGTTTATTTAATAAATCGATCCGATTACTCAAAGATTCGATTATTCGATTCTTTTTCAGCGGGTAAACAATACATTTTTAATTGCTGTTTTCAATCGAAATAAAATTAATATTTAAAATTTAAAACTTAATTCATTCAGTTTTAGTAAATCAAATTTTTAAATTATATTTTTCGATCGGAATAAAATAAATATTTGAAAATTTAAAACTGAATTTCCAACATTGCCATAATAGGAATTATTATGGCCAGAAAAACGACTAACTCTACTATATTTACATATACATATTGAGATACAGTTCTTGTGTCTCAAAACACGTAAAATTCAATTGTTATTCAATTACTCCTCTCCCTTTAATAATAAATATTAAAGAGATAAAACTGTGGGGTTGGGGGAGTAATTACAGGTGAAATCAGATATAATGATTATTATTTCTTGTTAGTATGGTTTAAATTCAAAATTTTACTCATATAAAATAAACATTGTTAAGGATTCTATTCTTCGATTTTTTCATCTG
The DNA here is from genome assembly GCA_020423425.1 of Chrysopa pallens. Classification (NCBI taxonomy): domain Eukaryota; kingdom Metazoa; phylum Arthropoda; class Insecta; order Neuroptera; family Chrysopidae; genus Chrysopa; species Chrysopa pallens. The sequence goes on along the minus strand of CM035591.1, from coordinate 15,237,034 downwards.
CAGTGTTTTTACAATGAAATATATTAGTCTAAATCACATAGGGTATAAAAAATAAAAAGCCATAAGTCAATTTTAAACCTCACATTGTTTTGTAATGTTTTATTAATAGAGAATCCTTTATTTCAAAGGTCTTGTTGATTGTAAATTTTAAAACGTGTGTAAAATTTTTAATTGCTAAAACAAAGTCATTATGTAAATTTAATGCTGTTGTGAAATTTTGATTCATTGAATTAAAAAGTTCATTCACTTGAGCAATTATTTTGGCATTACTTTATCAACTGTATTAAAATTTATATATCACATTCAATTGTGAAAAAAAAATAATAAAGTAGCTTGAAATACTCAAACTACTTTCATAAATAGAAGAAAGTATCTAAAAACGTTAGAAACTTGAATTGAAGACACATCGAAGAGTAAAAATTCAATGTAATACCACAAAATGATTTCGATTCTATCTCTGCGCTTATTTATTATAAAACAATAGGGTCGCCTGGTAATAGAATTAAAGAAGTTGTACAAAGCCATGATAACTTGGGCAATAATCGAGGTGAGAAAAATAATTAACTACATATTTTTCATTTTAACTGTAAAAAGTGTGAATCTGGAATGTAGCAACCACGATCATACAGATATGTGTAAACACCGCGTGAATAAAAAAAGCATTCTCAAATGTATCACAATATGATAACTTAGTCGCACATACACACAATATCAAAGATGTCCACACTAACAAACAGAACTTCGTACTATCCTCAAATTTCTTCAAATCACCGGAAGATCCTTTAACCAATCATCCCGATGAATTCTCTTCCCGGATAAGAACCAGTTGGGCCAATTTGACATATGTAAGAGATACCTCAGACCACACTTTGTTAATTACATCTAATTCTGTTGTTTTCCTAATTGTATATACATATTTTCGTTTAGGTTATTTTATTTAAGTTAGCTATCAACTAGGCCTATCCATCCATTTATTTAGGTGAGTTTTTCGATTCCATTAGTTTTTGTTTTTAAATTTTTTTGTTTTTAAACGATATAATGAAATAGTGCAATCTTAATGTTACAAGTGGATAATATGATGTATTATAGACAAACGTAGGCTTGCCACTACATTTAAAATGCTTTTTAATATTATATTGATTATCAATAAAATATTAACATACTCATATTTTTTCTACCTATTTATTTCCGCTTCCTCGAATGTTCTGCCATATTTGGCAAAAAATCGACGCACGTTCGTGTATGGTACCTAGAACTGTTTAAATGATCATGCTAGCGATAATCTGTAATACTCGTAATAGCGAGCCATATTACAACAAAATTCTGAGTATGAAAATTATCGCTTTATAATACTAGGAATACTAAACGAATAAACTAAAAAATTCTTAACACCATATCATAAATATCACTCATTATTTCGAACTGGGAAAACATGATTTTTCCAAAAAGAACTGACTAGATTACACTTAGAACATTATTTTTTTAGTTATTTGTGCGTGAAAAGAGAAAGAAAGGCAATGTATGTTTATTGTAGATGTTTCATTTTTGACTCCAATTACGTCGGAAATGAGTATTAAGTATAATTCAAAACAGTCAAATTACAAAAAAATATAAAAATGGTTGGGTAGATAAGCAGATTTAAAGTAAGGTGTTAATGGGAGATAAGGTGTAGATTTTCAATCTGCTTAATAAATAAATATGCTTTATAAAATAATAAATAAGAAATGACACCAAGTCTTCTCAGTTGAATATATATATATATATATATATATATATATATATATATATATATATATATAAATATATCTATATATATATATATATATTTATATATATATATATATATATATATATATATATATATATATAATATGGAATTTTGAAAATGTTAAAAATATGCGTACAAAACTCTTATAGAAAATATACTAAAGATTGTAGTTTATGAAATACCCGACTCAATACATGGTAGAATATCGAAATATGAAAAACTAGGTGTAATCATAAAAATGTGAAAAATATCCTCAAAACTTAATAAAATAAAGGCAGATGATTAAATGAAAGGACAAAATTTTTGAAAATTTAAGATAGCCATAGAACATATGGCAATAGACTTAGTGGCTATAGACTTGGTAGCCTATACGGTTTCCTAAAGCATAGTCAAAGCTGTGGATTTCCTTATACTCTTTTCTACATCATTTTGTAAATGTATTTATCCAATCTTTTAACTAAAACAACAGCTATTTTTTTTCTAATGTTTAAATAATATGTATCTTCAATGTTTTTAGAATAACTGGGTCGCGGTTTTGTATTTGTCATTGATTTTTATCAATTTGAATACAGCTCTTCATTAATATACCTCTTTTTGGATTTGTATCTACTTAATTTCGGTAATTTAAAATTTCGGACTATATACAAAAGCTTTTCTAAAAATTTAAATCAAACTTTGAAACAGTTTATTATTCGGAAAACAATAAATAAAAACGTTTTAAGAAAAAAATCAAACCGCCCAAAAAAATTGAAAAGCAAAAAATAATAAATATTTTTTATTTAACCTTAGTAAATAAGTTCTTAACTAATGTACGTATATTAGTAATTTTGAGTCTGCAGCCACGTATTACTCGTTCGCTAATTAATTAATTTGCTTGTTTGGCGATGGCTAAAATGTTTTTAGGTATACTTACATAAATTTAAGAAAATAGTTATTAAGCTTTATTGAAAACTGAAAATAATTACAAAAATATATTTTTAGGTATACTTACATTAGTTTAAGACATAGTTATTAAGAATAGAAAAAAATGATTCTTGGTTAACAGTTTTTTCGGCGGTTTGATATTTTTGTAAAAAAAGTTTTTGTTCCATAATTTTTTGCTTTAGAATCTGTGAGTGGTAAAAAAATTTTTCATAAAAGCGTACAAACCTACATGAAAAGCATACAAACCTACAAATGAAATGTTTTGTTTAGCTTTTAAAATTAAAAAATTAAACCGATATGGGAGAACTAAAAACAATTTTTAATTCTTATTAATCGTAAGTATATGACAGTAAATATCTGATTAAACTAAACTAACGATTTGATTCATCTTAATATTTATGTTAGTATTAATAATATTCATTTATTTATAGCTCATCTTTTAAATTAATTAATTTTAATTTAAATATTTCGTTAATAGTTTATTTGGGAATCAGTTATTTTATAAATTATTTTCTATTTTTCAAAAGCTACCTTTTGAAAAACTTTTTGTAGAAACTTGAGAATTTTTCTGAAATACAAATGGGAATGTATAATGAGAGGAAGCATGCCTCAGTGGCGGCTTTAGGCATCGGCAAACGGTGGAAGTCTTAGAGTTTAGTAGTGTTTTTCTAGAGCCATCTGGCAATATTATGAAAGTTATCACCTCATCATAATTATTTATTTAATTTATGCTTTCTACCTCATTTCGTCATGTGGCATAAACCTCTAGGATTCGTATTCGCTAAATTTCTGATAACTTAAAAAACTTATTTTATTTTTGTACATTTTTCATAGTGTTTTATTTCACATAATGATTTAGATACCAGGATTTTGGAAACTAAAAATAACAACATACTGCCTTTAGAACTTTATGAGGAACTCTAGTTTTTAAATTCGAATTCATGAATTCACTGCTGCTATTGCTTTATTTGTACTATCAATTGAAGCTGAAATATTAGCCGGTAATACTTAAAAAAATTCAATTCAGAAGTCAAAAACTTCTGCTATTTTATTTAGAAGTTCACATTTTGCTCAACACCATCTCTGCTATGCTTAATAAAAAGAGCTCTGAATTCAAAAAAGTACCATATGCTGGCCTGTTAACCTGGAGAAAGCGGGAATTGACGGGAATGCGGGAATGGTTAAATTAAATATTTATCCATTATTTGAAAGACGTTTTATAATTTGAAATTGGATCATACTTTTAAATTGTGATAGATTACAAAATATTTAATGTATGTTATTTTTGTTTTGTCAGAGGGAAGATTGTTGTGGATATTGTTGCTATTATTCGATTAATGTATTAAATTTGTACTGAAAAAAAATTTTGCTTAAGTATACGCATAAAAAGTTGATTCATTTTATTAAAATTAATATTTTATTTAACATATTTTATTAGTAACAATATCAACAATTTGCTGAACTTTTAGTAAATTTCATTACTGAAATTAAGAAATGATGCAGTTTTAAATTATTTTATTATAGATTTATTTTATCATAAACTATAATGGTGATATTATATAAGAAAAAATCCACATATTAAGCCAGCTAAAGCTGATATTATAGATAAGACATAAATACTAATAAGACAAGGAAAAAATAAATGGTCTGCTGCTGATATCGTTGGAAGTGTCTTCGATAAAGATTAAACCTGAGCTATGTTGCGTCGTTCATGAGTCGTTTTAAGAAACTACTTTGGTATAGTGATGAAGCCAACTTTATTTAATGAGACAAAATAAAATGAGCTTGCATCACATTGTAAAGACATGGATGAAAGTTATTTTGGATTGACCATCAACGACAGAGGTGTTTGGCTTATGAATACGTTACGATTAATAAAATAGATAGTCGTTTCAATAGTATGTGCAAAATGTAGTGTCGTCGTGCTTGTGTTGCATGGATTTTTGAAGTGTACCAACATGTTTGTAATTCGTCAATCGGCGGCAGTTAGATTAGCTCGGGCCATCAGTTTCAATAGTTGAACGTTTTTATAATAATTTGATGGAATTATTATGTAAAATATAATTGTCAACCAAATAGAATTTATAAGTCGAATGAAACGGAGTCGAATACTGTACCAAAAAAAAAAAAAAAACACCTACAATTATTACAACAAGAGGAAAAATAGTTGTAACTAAGATTGTAAGTGTCAATCGAGTTATGACATTCCACCTGAATTTATCTATCTTCGTAAGAGACCCCGCGATGATTTATTAAATGGTGGTCCAGAGCATAGTATTTGCATGGTTCCAATATTGGGTTTGTGAATACAGAGTTGTTTCTTAAATGATTTGGTTTGAGAACAATGAAATAGATCCATACTATGGCCGTAAGTTATTGCATGTAATCATCATTCGGTGAATTGGAGAACATAGCAAATCCTAAGTTTTCTGAGAGGAAATAAAGAACTATTTATGGTGTTTAAGATGATGAGAAGGAACAATAATTTGTAATTGGGATAGAAAGTAGGTGCAATCAATCAAATTAATCAGAAATTTGAATATGAACACTATAGATAAATAGTTTCTTCTGGTGACAAGTTTAGAAATATTAAATTGGACATTAAAGGTAGGGTAGGATGAAGAGTCAAAAGAAATATCAGATTTAAAAATTAATTTACGAAGAAATTTGTTTTGATCTGACTTGTGTTGAAATATACAATAAAACTATAAATTAGCCGATTTTGTGAAAATTTTGTGTCGAATTCATTTAATGAACAAATAATTTATTTGCTATTGAACTATTTTTATAACAATTATTTATTTCGAGAATTGCAACATGACATTGTGGGCGCTCGAAAGAAAAATACGTGTAAATCCGATGTGAAAAAAATGATTTTTAATTAAATAATTTCAATAAAATATAGTCTGATTAAATCAGGAACTTGACCTTACTTTTTGTATTTATATTGTTTTAAATAATTTTAATTTCAATACCAAAAAATATATTAACCTTAATAAAAGATTCGATTTTTATAAAATAATTTTCAAATTACTTATCTGCATTAAGGCATTCTGTTGTTATCTGCATGCAGGATTAAATATTATTCATAAAAGGTCAATTATTTCTTAAATATATTATTATCATGCTAAAATATTTCAAAACCACATTCTTTGTTAAAAATGTTTTGTAACAATATTTCGGAAAAATATAATTTTTTAAATTTCTTCATAATATTATAGCCATATCAGCTTCTTGACCTTTCCTCATCCAAAACAAAATATGTGTATATACTAAAAAATTCGCCGTTCAGTTGCAAGAGATAATGAATTTACTATAGATTCATGTGCTAGTGTCTTTAAGATATTAAGCAATGAAGCTGTTTGAAAATCTTAGATTTATTTATTTATACGTTTTGGCTGTGGAAATAGTGGGACGTTAAAAAAATCTGGTTTTCAATTATAGAGACTGCAACAATTGCGCAATAGAATAAAATGTCTACATAATTCTTTATTAGGCAGTAGAAGAATCTAGTATTGGGATCGATTTTATGAATCCCGAATGTTAATATATCTTTATGTTTCAAAGTCAATAACACCCAAATCCAATGGGTTTAGAGAGATCTTTATGGTTGTATGTACATGTGTGTTCGAAATCTTCTTTGGTCTCGATTATCTGGAGAACAAATAATGATGTAAACCAGGAGCTACTTTTATTGAACGCGTAATTACGTAACTTATTAAAACTAAGTGAGGTTACAGCAAAATCAGTCCAATTGTTTTTGTTGAGAAAAAACATGTAAAAATAGATAAAAAAATATACTTATTCGTAATAATAAACAAACAATTGTTTTTTACTCTCCTCGTTCGGAAGTTGGTCATGTGGACCTTGCGCATCGCGTACTTGTAAGAGTACTTGTTTAGACATTATATTTTAATATCATTGTGTACAATTTACAATAGAAAATGTTTTTATAGCTCATATTCTAAGTTATATTTACAAACAAATTTCGTTGAAGATATACTTTAAAAACCTTTTTTGGTGAAAAATTTTTAATTAATAATTTCTAATAAATTCAAAGAACAAAATTAGACAAACAAAACAAGCTTAGTACTAATGTTTTCTCGTTAGAAGATTTGGAGCAAGATATGTAATAAACATCGAAAATTATTGGGCTTTTTTAACGCTACCTGTATTTTATTCTACTCTTCGTGTGTTTCAACCGTCTGACTTTACAGTTTCATGCATCTGTCATCCGAAATAAAGTCTAGCCCATCAATCCATCTCATTCTTAAATTTTTTCAACGCGACATGGGACGTTGAGTTGAATGTAGCTTGGCACACTAGCGTTTATTACAACATGCGTAGAAATTAGCCGACGTCGGCTCTACTACTCGTCGAACGGACGTTGTTGCTTTTAATAAAATCAAATATAGCTTGCCATACTACAATTTATTTCACACTTAGATATTTTTAATTTATCTACAGTTATAATAATTATACTGGTTTCATGGTGTTAAAACATAAATTATCTTAAAAAGTAATTTTTTTATACGTTCTAAAAGTAAGTGGTTTTCCAATCTTTGTGGAAGGGAATGGTATAATCAGTAGAAATGGGAAAATCTTAACTTGTATTGATTCCCTAGACTGTTTTGACGAAAACCTCCAAAATTGCCATTTTTTTATACTAGTAGACATAGTTAGAGAAAATATAGTAACTCAAATTGTTTGTTGCATCATCCCTTTTAGGAGAAATCTAAGAAAATATCAATATGCAAATTTTTATTTTTATTTCATTTAACTCTATTTGAAATAATCTCCAAAAGTTTTTTTTGCAATCGATGTGAAATGAAAAAGGAAAATTTTTTTTAAATCTACTAAAATACCATCTTTTTTTCTTATTCGGAAGATCCGGTTTTTTCCATTTGGTGTGAAATAAAATTGGAAAATTTTCTTAGTTATTGCATGCTCCCTTTTTGAGAAAATCTAAACCAATAATGAACATGGTATAATGACATGGATTAATTTCAGAAGTTAGTTTTTAAAAATATCAATTATAAAAGTAACCTACCTCAATGTTATTATCAATAACCTCTGTCAATATTGATTGTCGAAACTGTGTGGTTTTTAGATATTCGAAATATGGTTGAGTATCAATGCTCGAAATATTTTTAATCATTAACATTCATAAGATAATCTTAACAAGAGTCCATACGGTCATAAATACATATTTAATTATAATATATTTTATATTTAATATATTTATTAGCTATATTTGAGCTAAATTTAAGATAAATCTGAACAGTTTACCAAAAAATGTTTCAAACAAGAATTGTTTGTGTTGAAGAAAAATTTTTGTTCTTAAATATTTCTACAATGCAAGGAAAAGTATGTTTGTTTGTGATTTACATTTTTAATTAAAATAATTTTCGTTATTAAAGCCTTTTGTAATATATTTATTTAAATAAATATTTTTTTACGGCAACAACATGTTTAATTTATTTGTATTCCAACTTTTCTTAAAACATGAAGTTAAGAGTATACATTTACCAAAACGTGAAGGCAAGAGTACACATTTACCGTAAAATGTACTTATACATTATATTCAGTTCACATAAATCTAACTTTTTGAAAAATGAACACATTTTACGGTAAAAGTGTACATTTTCCAAGAGTGTACAATTACCGTAACTTATAAACATTTATGTTTATTTGAAATTTGGTCACAGACGTAAACGCACTTTGTCATATTTTTTACCAATAAAATACAAAACTCATAAACAAATAAATAATTTTGTTGTTTTCGTACAATTTTCAAATGACTAATCTTTAATACTATTTATTAAAGATTAATTATTATTATTTAAAATTAATTAGTATTGAACTGAATATGTTTGATTTAAATAACTTATTTACGAATTATCTTCTTGAATGAGAAAACTTAAGCAGAGAGTTAAACAATCTTTTAACATTTGGGAGACATTCATACTCTGAACTCCGGTCTGTACCATCACCGCTTTATCCCCACTTAAACCAAGAAATATTTGATTAAAGATTTTGTTTCGCCTTTTTGTATACTGGAGGTTCTCAATGTGACTGCATTTTTATGTGTGCTACCTCAGAACTTTCGACTGGGTGAATCGATTTTGATGATACTTTTTTATTTGAAAGCTGGTGCTCCCCGTGAAGTTCCTTTCCAATTTGATTCAGATATGAAGTCCCTTAAGGGAAAGAAGGGACAAAAGTAATTTTTAGTTGTACCTATACAACACTCAAAAGTAAAAATTAAAAAATTACCACGAAAAATATTGAAAAAGAATCCCCTTCAAGAAACATAATTTTTACTATTAATTTTAAAATAATTTTTAATTAGAAACTTCAATTAATAATTTCCTTGTGATCTTTCGAAGTCGGTGCCAATCATATGTTTAGTTAAAAAATTGATTCGTTGGCGACTGAGAAGGGTAATTTATCACATGTAAATTATTCATAGAAGTTGGTTATTAAAAATTAATCTTGACTTTTTAGTTCAATTTTTTTGAAGGCGGTTTTTTTTTTGAAAATTCTGTATTTATTATTTAAACAGACGTTTCTTTATATCATGATTTAATAAAATTTTCAGCTAGTGATTATCGAATATTTTTTTGTGAACAATTAGCCCAAAAATAATCCTCAACAACGAGCTAAAACGGGAATACATAATTATAGACAATAAACGGCAATACATATTGATAGGCCAGTGTCACTGGCCAGTGGTGAGTTATAACTCCAATTTATTAGCCAATGACTGGTGAGGAGTGAGTTTAAATTCTACTCGGGTATCTATATTATTAATTTCATGATGTAAGTGGAGGAAAGGATATTTAGTGAAGACTTGAATTTGGTAGATAGTACGTCTGCAACTTCGAAGTGTACAATACCAACAAAGGTCTGGAGTTGTTAGAGGGAAACTGAAGAAAACCTCTACAAGCAAGAAGCTACTCGGTTCTTACTGTTGCATCGAAAGTATTATCAATCTCAGCCCCGTTTTTTATGTAAACGTCATCACCAGGAAGTTCTGTGATGCCAATTACGAAGGCAATGTTTTTTTTTTAAATATTCCTGTAACTTATATTTCATTTTGATTATAAATCAAAATGGTATGAATCTATTTCAATAGATCATAGTGTACCAGCACTGTAATAAATTTTTAAATAATACCACACACATATAACTGTAATAATATAAGAATATGATAAGATGGATTTTGTTGACTGTTGAATGTCAATAAGTTCAATTTGATGATTTTGATATGAAAGGTTTAAAAAAAAGTTTTTTTTTTTTTTTCAATAAGTGGAAATTCTTGTATAGTGTTATTATAAAATGGTGATGTAATTAAATTTTATCAAGCAAATATTAAGGTCCATATGTTCATTTTAATATTTATCTATAAAATTGGAATGTATGTACTCTGCTCGGCTAATACTTTGTTGGTAGTATTCATTGAAAATGCTTATTACAAATTTTGAAAGAATTCAAAAAATGGCTCTTCCGTGTATCAACATTAAATTATATTTTTGCTACAAACCCTAAAAACATTTTTGTTATGAGTAGGTATAAATCTATTATACAATATATATACTTTGTGTTTTTTTGTTATTAAAAATAGTGTTCCACAAAGTAAATCTCTTAACCATACAGTTAATAAAACTATTAGGTGATGTGTTCCACTTTTTGAACGAGTTCCAAGCATTAGAAGACAGAGAATATAGAAACACATATCCTTTACGTCTTGTCTCATACTGTAACATCGTCTTTAGTGATAGAACCGTTAATATTTATAGTCATGTTGTTATTATATGCAGCTTGAGGAGGTATTTGTTTCTGATAGATGATACGTCTAGAATAAAGACACTCTCTGATGTTATTTACCTTGTATTTTTTTTCGAGTTTCAATGCACCCCAATGTTCTGAAAGTTGCCATGCACAAACTTAGAATGAAACCGGAAGGCATGTCAAAGAATTTTTATCTAAAAGCAGGATTCTAAAGTCAAATCAAACTTTTTCACGAAAAACTCTTCCTCTGTTTTCATATTAAGATTGTCTACACCAAATGTCCTCTGTTTTCATATTAAGATTGTCTACACCAAATTTTGTAACATTTGGATAATTGTTTTTGAATAATTTTTGTTCAAATATAGAAAAAAAATGTCTAACTCAAAAGCACAAACCTACGTAATATAGTTATCGAAATAAATGTAAACAATATAAGGAATAAATATACTATAAAATCGATTGAAAAAAACGAAGATAGCCTCTTATTTTGTAAGAAACTATACTTGAAATTCTAAAAAAAATGAATTATTTGAAATAAGATGTCTATTTTCCAAAATGAAACTCTTCAAATTGATTCTTGAATATTAACAAGTGAAAGAATCGTTTATTACTGAAACTGAATCCACAAAAGAGAAATTTTCATAAGCCATGTTGTTTCTATATGGCATTCTAAACATTACACTATAGATTTTTCAACAGGTTACAGATAATATTTAAATGAAAAGCATTTTTATTATTCTTGGTTATATAATAACCCAATAGCCACTCAGATTAATTTATATTTCGTTTTTATTTTTATGTTTAAGTTATTGAAATGCTTTAAATGGGATTTTTCTTAAAAGGTTTTTTTGATAAGGAATTTTAAGCCTTGGGAGTTCTTTCGTTATTAGATGGGAGCTTATTGAAAATCACATTTTCTAGAATTTTCATAATCTTCTCTTAGCTATAACAATGTTTTCCATTAATGACTCGTGTTAAAAATATATTTTTCATAAAGCTTAATTATCATGTACCAATGTTCAGCTTTCCAGATCGTTATCTATTTTACGAAAAAAGAAAATCAACAACTTCGCAAAACATCCTTATTGGGGTGAATAATGATACAATAGAGATGCAAATATTAAATAAAGCCAGTTTGCTCATATTTTCAGCTTTCATAATCCGTTAAAAAACTATATAATTTTGATTACTTGGGAGTTTATAATCTATTAAAATTACTTGAAATTAAAATTATGTAGCAAATGTAAAAATGAGTATAAGTAAGGGAAATATCTAACATAAAACTACACGGAGAGTCTGCTTAACTTGCCACAGACTTCATTATCCTGGTTTTGTGATTTTAAAAAAATTTCCCTTTTAATAACGAAACAACTTAGAAGATTTAAAATTGACCTTTTAAGAAACCTTCTAAATCCTAATTACTATGACTTTTAAACCATGAATAAATAGGGCTATGAAAAATGGTTTCTTTTGTTATATTTGTAGAGTGGCAGTTGGGTTATAATGAAACGAACAATAAAAGTCCTACATTTGCATCTAGTTATATTAAAATCGGCAATGTACCAATGTCGACATTTGATATCCACCTACAACATAATTTATTATCGAAACTTAAAATTGTAATAAATACGTAACCCAAACGAATAAACCCTTTTAAGAATATGATTAAGTAGTTATTATAATATAAGAGGGTTGATTTCGTTGATTTTACCTACATTAGATCGACAAAACACTTAGATAATTAGATAAAACAGTAACAATTAGACAATTAGATTAAAAATTTTAAGTAATCTATAATATTGTTAATTACAAAATTACAATTTTGATATTATAAGAGACTTCTCTGTTCAAAAAATTAGGTGAATTTTCATTTTTCCCAAAAAATGTTTATTTATTCATCAATTTCTATTTTGCCCCTGTCAGATATAATACACTGTGCCTGCGTTTTTTTACAATTCTCGAAGCAATTTTGATATGCTGCAATTTTTGGTATGCCCTTCAGCGATTCAGTTTGTATCTCCTCAATAGACGCAAAACGCCGTCCTTTTAATGGTCTCTTCAATCTTGGGAATAGGAAAAAGTCGCAGGGGGCCAAATCTGGTGAATACGGTGGCAGGGGAATGATTACGGTTTTGGTTTTGGTCAAAAAATTACGAACAGGCAACGACGAGTCAGCAGGTGCATTATCGTGATGCTAAAGCCATGAAATGTTTTTCCACACCATGTCCTATGACCATGTCCTGATGACCGTACGACCATGTGGAACTACGCCACGGTAATCGAATAAAACAGTCAGTAGAACCTTCACATTTGGTCGAACTTGACGTAAGACCTCCCGTAAAAATCTTGTACCATTTTTAAACATTTTGTGACTCAAATTACACTCACCGTATGCCACTGTCAACGATTCAAGTGTTTTTGAGCACTTAATTCCATTTTGCACACAAAATTGAATGCAATTTCTTTGATTCATTTTTTTCGACAGAAGGAAATTACCGATCACAAGCAAACTAAATATGTTATATAGTTGAAACTGTAAACATATGTTCGAGATGAGTGTATCAACATAATTAAATAATTAAAAATCGATAATCGAATGTATATGTATTCCGCGAAATTTGAAAATTCACCTTATTTTTTGAACAACCTATATTTTTTGAACAGCCACGTATATATATTTTTAAAGAGCATTTAAAAATACCCCTTGAGTAAAAGCTCTAAAAATATCTATACTGGCTAGAAACGTGCAAATATTTGCAATCGATGTGAAATGGTAAGGGAAAATCAGAATAAAAAATATTTTCAATTTCACCTCTTCCATTTGGGGAAAAGTTTGAAATATATGAACTAGTTGTCTATGTAAGCTAGAAACATGAGGTTTTTTTTGTGTCAAATGATGAACGAAACAATGATTATGTTGTGATACTGTTTTATATACATATATATATATATATATATATATATATATATATATATATATATATATATATATATATATATATATATGTTAGAAGTCATGCGTGTATTTTACATATATTTTTTGCTTTTCGACATTCGTATATCGATAAAAAATATTTGTTTATTTATTATCAATACTCATAATGAATAAACGGTTCAATAGCATTTACAAATCAATATTCATTATAATTTATTTAATAAATAATTGAATGAATTATGATATATTTTCTGAATGATAAAATTAAATATAAAATAATAAACAAAGATAACGATCATTAATGATTTATCTAATTAGGGCAATGTATAAATTGTATAGTGTTAACATCCTTAATTTGCTCTAGAAGCACCTATATCTAGCAAATCTTTCGATGAGCAGAAATGAAATATGATAAGCTTATAAGATGAGATACTATATAAGTTTATAAAAAAATAATTTTTATTTTACAGCGGAAGACGTTAGCTTTTAAAGATTATTTGGAATCTGTACGAAGTAGACTGAATGGGAGAATAATTTGTTTGTGACAAATTATTCTTATAGCCACTAGCTATATTCTTAAACACAACTCCTAAGCTTATTATTGGGCTATTGGGAGTCAATTATACTAGGTTAAAATGTTTAGAGTTCTTCTATAGCGCAGTAATGCGTCAACAAACGCAATTTCTCATTTCTCTTTTTACATATTTTCTGAGATTTTAAATACTTACTACAATCAAACAGTTTGTGGCTAATTTCCGAACAAAAACGGATTTCTGCTTACTTTTGATAACGGCTGCCATTTAGCCAAATGCTACTTTCGAAACCGAGACTTAACTTAGGAAGTTTCGTACTGTGATCGGACAGTTTTATTCAGTTTTATTCGAACTAAGATAGAACAGAAATTGGAATTCGGTTTCGGCCGTAAAACTTATCTTCAATTAGCCACGTTAGTTAAGATATTCTTCAATTAGATAATATCCCAAGTAGAATTTTGACTAATTTTTTTGAGATATAGACAATGGTTGGCTTAGGAATATAATTTAGAAAAAACAAAGCAATTGTGAGCTCATAGTTGGATTGTTTATTATCATAATTATCTTTACTTACCATGACCTTAGATTTTTGGGCAGATTTTGTACCTAAATGCAATTCTTTAAGGCAATAGTTATGACATAGAAATAATTTTGTACAATTTTTTAAAAATATGGCGAGCTAATATTTAATATTTGAATTTTAAAATTAATTTCTTTACAAATATCTCCTGTTTTTAGTATAACGATATGCCAATAATTAATAAATGGAAAATACTTTGTATAATTTTAAAATTTTGTCTGACTCTCGCAGCAGGGACAAAATAATTCTTTACAGATATCAGTTTTCAAATTATCATATTATTTTATGTGAGCCCACAATATTATTTTATGTGAGCTCGACTACTTATTATTTGCAGATGAGGTGCAAAATTAAAATAATTCTAATCCTCCCTAACAGTTAAACAGCTTAAAATCATTTTCGATATATAGGCCGCTTTTTTATTTAAAAGATTAACTTATACACACACACAAATCTAAGGGCTGTTATTTTTTCTAATTTGTATTTATTACGGTTGTAATTGAAAAATTATCGCTGATGTAATTTATTATTTATACAAGGTAAAACGCAAGCCAAAATTAAAATAATAGTAATTTTAAGTTTATTTATTAAAAAAATATAATAATATACACAGTAAGCCATGGAAAAGTGGATATCACGTTAGTGCTTATTAAATTAAAAGGATGCAATTTCAAATACCATGATCATCAACCAAATCAATGTATATCAAGTAAATTTAAAATTTTTATGACTTAAATACTGGCTACAAATGGATAGCAAAATTTGGTATAGTATAGAAAAAGCATTAAATAAAAAATAACTAGGCCTGATTTTCAGAAATAACAAAATGGCGGCCAGTTAAGTTTCGAAAAGTAATTTTTTTCCGAATTTTGCAAATAATTTGCTAAACTAAGCTCTGAAGAGGACAAAGTTTCATACAAAGCTTAGAGATATTTAAAACTCTTTAAAATGACGAGCGCAAATCAAAATCGGTTCATAAGTTTGGGCCTAAACTGTAAAAAAACTTTCAAAATAGGCAATTTCTGTGAAATACGCACATTTATTTAAAAGGGTATTCGCAAAAAACTTGAATTCCCCAGTTCGAAGTGGCCCGATTTTTATTTTGAAAACTTAAAAATAAAATGAAGTTAATCGGTTAATTGCTTAAAAAAGCCTAAAAATGAGTTTTTTAATGATAAAATTTATTTTTAAAGCTTTAAAAGTAATTTTTAAAGCAAACCGTTATATAATTCATAAAATACAAAAGATAATAAATATCGATTTTTGCCCCAATTTCCTAGATCAAATTATTTTGTATTTTATAAATACGTATTTAGACTACAAAGTAGTCATCATCAGTATGAATAAGCTAGTTGTAATGATTCTCTGAGGAGATGTTACTCGTTGCTAATTTGGTAACGGTTTGCACGTTGTAGAACTCTAGGATCTTTTGGAATAAATTTCGATTTTTGCCCCAATTTCTTAGATCAAATTATATAAAAAAATAATAATAATAATAATAATTTGATCTAGGAAATTGGAGCAAAAATCGAAATTTATTCGAAAAACCCCTAGATTTCTCATTAATAATTATAAAACAAAAGATAATATTGTATTCGTTTTGAAATTTAAAACGTGATACGTATCATTATGTTTATAAATACAATACAATCATGCTTCATTTTAGTATATTAAATGATCATTTTTTATTAAGGGAATATGATAAGTAGCTTGATATTAAAATAATTCAATTGAAAATTATTCAAATGATTCATGCCATTCCATATCCAATATTAGCAAATTTTATAATTAATTATCTAAATTGCTCCATCTATAAGAATTTTTGCTAAAGACACTAAAGTGTAAAATATTGAAATAAAACAACTGCAGATAGAAACATACAGCGGTAATTGTTTATATACCTGGCATATAACTGTGTTTTAAATTTACAATTATAAAATACACGAAAATTCTCAGTCCACACAGTTATGAAATGGTTGTTATAAAATAATGATTATTATAATCATGTAAATGTTAATTCGATGAATTTGATTTTAAATTGTGATGAATCTAAACAGTTTAGGAAAAATGTCTTAAAGAAAAGTTGTTTATTTAAAAAAAAACATACATTTTTTGTATATCAATTTTCCTTCAAACTCAGATGGTAAAAAAAGAGTCATTAATCCATGGCACCCAGTTGACCGATCTTGCTAACTCACAAAGTTAAACTGTCTTTTTATCCCGTCATCTGGTTTCGCTTTTTCGGGTTGTTTGAAGATGAATGGACGGACGCACAAACAAACGTTACAAACTTTAAACTATATTTAATATACCCGCATATATTCTAAATGT
>CM035591.1:15186339-15220069 GCA_020423425.1 Chrysopa pallens | reverse complement strand
TGTTGTTTCTTTATTTTAGGTAAGAGTTTATTGTAGTAATATTTTCAAATTTTTGTAATGATAATTGAAATTAAAACTGTATTTTAGAGCAACGTCAAAATTGTTTCATTTGTCGATTAGTCAACCGAGAAAATAAAAGATATCTTATACGAATATGTACGTACATGTATTTTTTTATTTTAAGAATGTTAAACATACAAATAGTCCAATCATAATAGTCCAATTATTCAAGCATATGCAGGATACGCTAATACTTAATGCAATTTCTTAATTATTATTGACCGAACAAAGTGAGTTTTTGCTGCTATATCTTTCGAACGCATTGCTCGATTTAAATGAAATTTGGTAGACAGGTTAACACATTCAAGAAATTTAATGCAAATTTATGGGAAAATTTAATCCCCTTTTAGAAAAAGTTTTTTTTCCTATAATAGTTAGAATGATGCTTTTCATAAAATTATATGCTAAATAAAATTATACTTAACAATACTTACAATAAAAAAACGCGACGACCTGCATCTGCCACGCTTACTTAAAATTATAAAATGCACAGCTTTATGGTGTATTTTATAATTTTTTCAGTTTAAAATGAATGGATTAGATAGATAAACAAAATTTACTCTGATAAAAAACTCAATACGAAATAAAAATCGGGTTATTAATGTTTTTAAATACGTATAAAAATTCAAGTGCCGGTTTTAATTTTAGTATACATAAATAGGGAAAATAAGAAAACTTTTATCTTTTATTCTCTCTCTCCCTTTGGAAAAAATTTCCAAAATCCACATTTTTGTTTAATGTCATGAAAAAATGAAAACTGTAATTTTTTTGGATAAGCTACACACGGTTTTTTCATGCAAGCTAAGCGCTCTGCCACACTACAGTTTTTTTCAACACAACAACGGACGCTGAAATCGGCGTGCGTTTCAGCATTCCATTGAGATAAATGGAGCCTGCCACACTAGTTTATTTTAACTAACCGACGACGAATAGACGTTAGTTTTGCGCACGTCGAACGGACGTTTTAGCTTTAAATGAAAAAATATAGCTTGACACACTAGGATTTAATTGTATGTCACACATAAATATTTTTAATTTATTTACAGTTATATTTATTTATAATTATAATTGTATTTGTTTCACCTTGTTAAATTTATGTATTGTGTAAATTCATTGTAATTCACGGTTTGGTTGTATGTAGGTAAGCTCAGATATAATTGTATGATATGTTTTTGAAATATTTTACACACAAAGAGTGTGCTACCATGCACTAAACATAAGAAATTTTAAAGCTTACATATTTTCTGTACTCATTAGGAAGATGCGGATTTCGGCAATCGATGAGAAATAAAATTGGAAAACTTTTGTTTTTATTATTTTTCCACTTTTGGGTAAATCTTTGAAAATACCAACTTTTTTTTCTATAATTAGTAGAACGATGTGGTTTTATTGCAATAGTTTAGGGAACTAGAAAATTTTTATTTTATATCCAAATCTCCAAAAATACTAAGTTTTTTGTCTACATGTTTCTACATAATTTTCCAATAAATTGAAAAGCTACAATTATATAGCCCCCCCCCCCCTACGTTTGGAAGACACGTATTAAAATACCCAATTTTTTATACAAATCCACGTGAACTGATTTTTAAACATAAAAATATTTCGTTTTTTGTGGCAAGTACGAATTGACTCCTTTTTTATGGCAAGTACGAATTTCGTTATTTCATACATCTTCTGTTTCTTATACAAGAATAAATTATTTTTTAATTAATAACTTTGTTTTACGATGAATAATTCAAGAAATATTGTTTGCAAATAAGGCACATAGCACACTGGCCATATCATGGATGTGATTTGCTACTGGAAAGCAATGTATAGTCGCACACGGTGCGATTTTCAAGATTTGAAATCATACATGTGATAAAAAACTTGCTACAATTTTTTTTAATTCTTGTTTATATTGTCATATAAATCAATGTTTATGACAAAAATAGTTATATATATTACAGAAAACTATTTTTGTTTTTACTCTCATAAAAATCAATGTTTAAGGCAAAGGTAGTTATATGTATTAGAGTTAACCATTCTTCTTAATACTGATTAATAAATAAATGTTTATGAAAAAAATAGTTATATATATTACAGTAAACTATTCTTTTTTATTCTGTTATGTAAATCAATGTTTATGAAAAAGATAGTTATAAAGATATATATTATAGTTAATTATAATTATTTTTCACATTTAAAAATAAAAACATGTCAATACTTGGTTATGTTCAAAGAATTAAAGGTTAAAAACTAAAGATTCATGTCCTGAAACCTATAGAACAGGCTTAATAGGTGCATCCAAAAAAAAACCGATAATACATTTTTTTTTAATACATAAATATGCTTAAAAGAAAAGGAATGAGGAGTAGTGAGTGTTAAGTTAATGCTAATTATATCACGCAATATTTTGTTCTTAGAACACATGCTATACTTTTATCACAGGTATGGTATTGTTGCAACTGTTGTGTCGTATACGGATATACATTACTTTCCATAAGAAATCGTAAGAATTCCATCATGATGCGACCACAATCGTATGTAAGTATACATTCGTAAGCAACTTTCTCAAATACATAAGAGCTTTCCACCTATAGTATTACTTAGTTAAACAAATACGGATAGCAAAAAAGGAAAAAATCTCTTTTTTTAGGTAAACTTCTCCTGATTTTTGTAGCAACATTGCAATAGATACAATATTCCTTCATTACATATGGAATGACGTTCTGCAAAAATTTAAAAACTTATTTTCTTATAACTGTTTTCAAGCGTCAATATTATTTTCATTCATATATATATATATATATATATATATATATATATATATATATATATATATATATATATATATATATATATATATATATATATATATATATATATATATATATATATATATATATATATATATATTTATTATTAGTAAAAACAAACAATGCATAACCCCTTCTTCAAAAAACGTTAGCAAGTCGTTTCGTGATTGCATACACAGAAGTTGCACCGTGTGCGAATAAAATATCGCCGATATCGCCGCAGAGTGTATATATTTAGTCAATTGCAATAATGTTTTTACGTCTGAACTCAATTATAGTGGAGAAATTTCAACGTTCGACAGTTTTTTGTTTGTTGTATTTTTTTACAGCTTAATTTGATTGATTTTTCAATTTACGCTGCTTAATCGATTTCTAAATAATATTTCAGAAAATAATTTTAAGGGTTATAGGGACGTTTAAAATAAAATTTCTATGAATTATTAATTATTGAAAAAAAAAAAAAAAAAAAAAAACTATTTTTAATAAATTTATTTTTTACTTAATTGAATTTTTTTCTAAACTCAACGCAAAAAAGGTTAAACTTATAGGATCTATTTTTGGCAGCTACCTAAAATAATCTGAAAATACTTTGGGTTAAATTTCAACATTTTGCTACAACCATTTGCTTAAATACTAATATTAAAGCTTTAAAATTGAGTAAACGAGATGATTTTCATTATTCTTTTAGCTTTCGAGCTAACGAATTCAACAGCACCTCTTTTTGATTGACTTTGAACGAACTTTTAAAACGGTTCAGTGATTTTTCTCCAAAAAAAGGTTTGGTTATGTGATGTTACTTGACTTTAAATACCAGTATTTCCAATTTTGCTCTAGTTAAATGTTACTGACAACGATTTATAATTTGGTTAATATTGAATTTACAGAAATGAAAAACTAATTTTTATATTATTTTTTTATACAAGCATCGTTAATTTTTGAAATCACATATTTTTTGATAAAATGTAAGTTATTCAAAATATTCATGAAAATTTAAAACATGCATTGTTTAGTGTCAAATCGGCAATTTTAATCACGGATAACAAAAAAAAAGTATTCACTTTTCGAAAAAACTTTGGGGGACATTTTTTTCTTAAAATTAACTGTTTTATCGATTCTTGTTATTATTTTAATGTCGGAATTTTCACCCCCTAGATGTGATGGACTTCACTCCGTTTTAAAAATCGCGAAATTTTTTAATAGGTTAACTTTTTTAGTATAAGGCATTGGAAATTTAAACAAAAAAAAGCTTCAAATCTATTCACAATAACTGGGTTCCGTCATTTAGCAGTTTTAACAACTAATTGCACTCGACTAACTGTAAATTTGCATTATTTCTAATTTTGGTGCTAGAATGTAGTCTATGTATTGTTTGCTAACAATAATTACAGTTGCAATGGATAACTAAGTTACTACATAAGACAAAAAAACAACTTTCTCTTATATTTCATTAATAAAAATATTAGAAATCAGATACCATACAGTTTTACTAAGATATTTTTATTATTTTTTCTGTTTTGTTTAAAATTTGAATATTAAAAAATTTTTTTTATGGCTAAATTAAACTGTATGACAGGTTTTTGATGAACGTTCAGAATATTGATTTCAAAAATATGTATCCGGTGCAAGAGTATTACAACTGCCAAAATTTCAAAATTGAGTTTATTGCATCAAACTATTATTCATTATTCAGTTATTATAACATCATATTTGTAACTTTGAAAACCTTAATAGAGGGCGAAAAATCGTTGTTATTCTATTATAATTTTGTGTGTTGTTACCGAGAAACAACGACAAAACAACAACAACAGTAAAGTTCAAATATGCATTTATTTTATAAATTTCGATGCAATAACAACGGAACTGTCTTTTATGGCATAATTGCTATTTAATATAATTTTATAACTAAAAATGAAATTTGTTTTAGATAAACAATATCACATTATGAAGTTGCGGCGTTGTTTCCTTTGCGGAGATTTTTATGATTTACGTTTATTTTTTTTCAAAACTATTATGATCACGACGTCTGGTGGCCAAAAAAAAAAAAATAGTTTTAGTGTGCACTTTAATATAAACATTTATATGAAATAATTCATAAAAATTAATTAGAAAAAATTAACTAATTAAAATGGAACTCACGAAATCATCGTTCAAAAATTAATAGTAGAGTTTATTGTGCTGTACATGGTTGCGGTAGTAAATCCAATAAAAATTTAGAAATTAGTTTTCCGGCATTACCTAAACCAGGTAGTAGTTTTGTTTATATTAAAAATAATTTTGGGGAAAAAGAAAACATTGATCGGATCCCGACAACATGTTTTAAAATTTAAAAATACAAATCCCCATTGAGAGTGTGTTGATAACATTTTAACAGAAGTGATTTTATTTCACCATTTAAACATTTGACAATGTTTAACCTAAAAGATACAAAGGAATGTAAATTTATAAATTTTATCTTTTCAGATATTATTACAAAAAAAGATCAATTTAAAAACAAACATGTGTTCCATCATGTAATTTTCCGAGTTCTACTAAAGTATCAGCTTAAACTGAAAAAAAAGAATCAGCGTTGAGTGAATCGGAGTTCGAAGAAAAGCAATGAAAAAACATAAATGAGGATTCTAGTGTTGCCAATTTGGATAATATTTTACCTGATAAAAGTGATGAAATTTTTTTACTAATGATCATGTTGTTGGAAACCTTCGGAGAAATCCTGAAATGAGAATCCTGAGGAGTTCAGGTTGAAACTGTATTTATAAAACCATCATTCATGGATATTATCAACACAGAGGAAAATTTACGAACAGCAACAGGAATTCAATCGTATGAAATCTTGGATTTGATTGTTGAGCTAGTTAATGATAAATATGAACAAACTATGCACAAAATAAAATGAGCTTGAAAGATAAAAAAAATAAATATGATAATTGAGCTTTACATGAACATTTAACAGATAAAATTTTTCCAGATTTTGAAACTGATCTCTCAGTTTCGTGATGTCGTTCTTTTTAATGACAAGTTTTTAAGGATAATGCCGAGAAAGTCACTGTTTAGACTTTCAATATTTTTACCACATTTTAGCAAATGCACGGCTGCTATAATTCTTTCTGAGATGGATTTGATCTAACCCAGTGACAAATTTCGTCTAAAGTAAACATACATAAATAAAATTCACAACACTAGTTTCATGTAAACTTATGAGTAACTCTTTACTTACACACAATACGTAGCCATGATTTTTAAGCCCCGCCTATTGGTCCGTTGTCAAAAGCAAGTTTTAAAGTTTGAAACAAATAAGATAATAAAAATTAATTTACAAGCAGTCATACCAATACATAGAAAATAATACTCCCTGCAATCACAACAAATTATTATTGTATGTATTTATAAGTTCAAAAGTAAAATTTTTACACTAAAAATGAAAATTAAATGTATTTATGAAAACAAAAAATTTAGGAATAATAAAATATTTTATTGACCGAAACTAGATTATTTGGCAATTGAGTGTATCTATCTGTTTATTCTGCTATTGTTTTCTCATTTTCCATGAAATCTGCTAGATCCCATTTAGGAAATTTACTTTATCGTTTTTGAGTCTCATTGACCGTTCGTAACTTCGTAATAAAAAATTTCCAAAATTGTTGTTCTTCTCATTTACGGTATGATAAAATTGAAAGCATATATATTGAAACGTATAAACCATTTACGATTGGTTTAGAACTATGGTCTACATTTTCTTCCTAATGATTGTAACTTTCACTGATAGTGGTACCCCATGAGCGAAAGTTATTGCTCAATGGAGCAACTAGTATACATATGATACAGTAAAATAAAATTTATAAGAATGGAAAAAAGTAAAAGTTAAATTATTTATTTACGACAAATTAAAAATTTTGTTCTAAGTGGTTAAAAATTTTGATCAGTGATCATATGATAACTGATCGGACACCATTGTACTTATCGTATTTGAAATTCATTCAGTGTTTTATAACCTCAAATGTTGTAAATTTGATTTTCATGTAAGGCATAACTAGAACAATGCAAATATTCAAAATGAATTTGACGATTTAACATACTACTTTTTTACAGTTGTGATACAGTTGGATGAGCGGCGTGTATATAACCTGGATGTGCCGGTTCGTTAAAAATGGAGATCCATGGATACGGATCTAAAATTTTCAATTCAATCAATCGGTATAATTTTTTTTGAATTTCTTTAAACTTTTATTGTTTATTGACTGAAATGTGATTGTGGTTTGTGATATTACTTAGCAGTTAATTATTAGATTTGAATAATAATGAAACTGAATAATTATTTTCAATCTAGATAGTGTAATTTCTAATTATTACCTTACGATGAGGTAGTAAGCAATAAGAATTACCACAAATATGTAATTTTTAAGAAATACAATCTATTTTAATGTGATTTAACAGTATTCTTTTGCTAACTTTGCTTATAAATTCATGTACGTTTTAAATCTGTCTTTTTTTTGTGGAAATCCGCGGATACTAATATCCACACAAAATATACATGTCTGGTATATACCATAAAGAAATTTTAATGAAAAAATGTTTTGAGTTTCCTCTTAGAGATTTGTATAGTTAAAAAATGGATGATATTAATGTATCAATTGCGTCGCGGTAAGATTTGATGATGAATTTGGGTAAAATTACACGTTAAAAATATTACGTTAAAATAGGGTTCTGGTGCTTAAACATGTTCTTGCGTATTTGGGATTGATTTACTACGCAACAAATTGTTGTTCATACAACAAATTTTAGGCAATTTAATATGATATTAATTACTGTTTGGTTTAGAAATTTTTGTTGATCGGTTTCGTATTATTATTATTTTGACCATAAACTATTGGTTTTTGCTGTTCATAAAAATACGAATATTTTGGTAGCCCGATAAATTCCACCCATTTAAAAATATGAAGTATTAACTAACCTTATATAATTTATCTTTTTGATACCAAACATCTTCTTCATCTTCTGGTTGTTGAAATGTAGAATCTAAGTGGAGATCATCTCGAGACCTAGATAAAATTCGACGTCTTGAAACCATTACAAATCTTCAAAAAACGCAATGGTTATGTCTGAAAAAAAAAGTGGAGTTAGTAATTATATATTAAATAAAAAATAAATTTGGACAGTAAACGTTTATTTAATAAATTAAAAGAACTGGTCTTTCGCATTAAAAAAGACGAGATGAAAATCGTAAAAAATAATTCTATTCGAGACCGAGAAGAGATTAATAAATTGTAATCAGTCTTATCTAGTGTAGTTTCAAACGATTGCAAATTCGGTTATCACTGTAATTTTTGCACAGCGACTGACAAACACGACAGTTAAATGATTTCACAATAATTATTTTGAAGAAACATACAAATTTGAATACTGTTTTATAAAAAAGGATAATGTTTAACTATTGTAATCTACGCTTTGTTTTCTGAGATAAAAATGTTTTTAGGAAATTTAACTCCGATATAAATAAATACTTGAATGTCCAGTATATTACTCTATTCCAAAGTAATTCCGAACTGATAACTTATACTATATTCTATAACTATATTCCAATTTACATTCACCTGGAACCTAGAAAATCTCATGGGCAATTATAATTTTATAACATAAACAAAATTTTCAAAGAATTAATTTTTAAATTATAAAATGAAGAAGGCTGAAACTTTATATATAGCTTCAAATCGTTGATCCTGAATTTATAACTTCGTAATCTGGCAACATATAAAAGTTAAATTTCGTTAGTAAGAAAAGTTATGTTTGAAATCAAAATACCAAAAAGTCTATATAAATCAAAACAATAAAGTTAAGTTGTCGAAACGACGAAAAAATGGAGGAGGAGGAGGTTCTCAAGTTAACGCGTATATATTTTTTTTATGTATAACCACGCATAACTTTTTAAAGCGTAGTCCGATTTTGACAATACTTTTTTTATTGGAAAAGGTATACTCCAAGATGGTCCCATATAAATTTGTGAAAAAAAATCAAACCCTAAAGGAAGGAAAATAGGGGATCATTGACTGTTCTCTCACTGATTGTAGTCTATTATCACGCATCTTTTTTTACAAAATAGTCTAAATTACTAAAAAAAATTATAAAATAAAACTTTTTAACAAAAATATAATAAACCTTTTTCATTAGACATTAATAACTAAGTAATTTTGGGTTTGGGATATATACAAAAATACATACAAATTTTTTCTCTTTATAATATATATATATATATATATATATATATATATATATATATATATATATATATATATATATATATATATATATATTGGTTTAGGGTGGGGGAGGGACATTTTGGTTACATCCTATTATTGTTCCTGGGATAAAACTTGTTTTCGATCACGTTTTGTAACCTTTTGATTATATTGGAACTACTTGACTTAGATTTACCGATTCGAAAAATTTTTGAAGCACCTCTTTAAGATAAACTGCCGTCACTTATTAAAATAAGCGTTTTTGGAGGTCGTCTTCAGTATACAATATCGTTTTTCGTATATAAATTCTCGGTATATTTATTGCTAAATCATATTCATATTTACCTCTAAAATCGTCTCAAATTTGCCCCAGTGCTGTCTCTCATTTACCCCAACAGCCGTCTTAAATTTACCTAATGTAATAAGACGATACCCACTCTTCATCAGTTTATACTATACTTGTTGAATGAACCTTATCATCCGATTGTTCATTTTTACAAGATTTCATTGCGTAATATACGATATATTGTAATGACATAAATTATTAAACTGAAATTAAATATTATTATTCGGAGAAACATATACACTTAGCTTTAAAAGTATTAATGTTAAGAGGGTATTCTGGTCTTGAAAATTGAAAAAAAATCAATTTTTTGCATATTTTCAAAGCTTAGACTTTCAAAAATATGCTCTTAAAAGGATTTTTCAAATTTGGATTATTTTGGGAGATACAGCGGATTTTGTGATGTGGCATCTAAGCCGGCCGAGCGGAACGATGAAACTTTAAACTCGTTTTCCTCAAAACTCCTTTTGTTGAGGTGCTTGACACGATGTCTCAAGTTCTATTTGACCGATTGTTTTGAAATTTTGTGAGAATATTTTTTATACTTTTCTTTATCACTTGGACCTTGGATTTTGGAAAATTTTAATTTGAAGTATTTTCAAAAAATTCGTAAATGTCGAAAAACAGGGGTAAAAAATTTTTTTTTCAAGTAGCCATTTTACGAATTTTTTTTTTCGCCCAAGGTCAAAGATATAGCGACATCTTTACTAATTAGGAATTTTGTTTGTTTGTTCGATTTAAATCACTACAAGGGTTGGAATCATGTCAACCAGGGAGCACCGTTTGACTGGCAACCCCCACTTCACCTGTCACTGGATGAATTTTTGACTTTTTTTTTTAATTTTTTTTTTTATATACTTTAAAAATCAATAAATATTGTATAAAAAAATGGATGCTAAAAATGTTTTCAATTTTTTTTTATCCTAGTTTGAAAAATACCCAAAAGTAGAGCTCTAGACCAGAATACCCTCTTAGTAATTTAGAAACTACTAAATATTTGCTGTAATATAAAATACATGACAATCTCATTTTTATTTCAAATTTATTGTGTCTCATTTTTACACAATTTGAACTTCACATATACTAAAACTAGGCGACCTATAAGTGATTTGGGTAACAGCCTACCTTAAATAATATTTTCTGATAGAATTACTTAATTTGGACATTACACAAATTTTATTTATTCTGAAATGTGAAAATAGTGTAAATAAATACAATCAAGACAAACAGCAAAAATTATCAAAAAAAAGAAATATATATATATATATATATATATATATATATATATATATATATATATATATATATATATATATATATATATATATATATATATATATATATATATATATATATATACAATCTTATTAGGATTGACTTATTTATTAACCGACTCCAGAATATAAAGATTGAACTATAATTGATTATTGGTAGATATCTTTCGAGTTATGGAACAGTGTTAGTTTCATCAAAGATTCTGAATCTATTACAATATTATTGAATCGAAATATGAGTAACAGTGACGGTCAAATTCAAAATACACGATTTTGATGGTGTAAAGACTTTATCGCATATAATTTTGATTATTTATCTAAGTAAAACGATAATCTTAAATCCAACAATTATAAAATGTTTTTATTTTTAGTAAACAACAAATATTCGGATCGGTGCGTTGAAAAAATTGGAGGCCCTAACAAAGGGATGGATGTTTATAGAATGGCCTAATTGGTACATTTCCCTCTGCCTACCACGATAGCCCAAAACTGAAGAGCGAGCCAAAATTTTAATGAATATTCTAGAACTACAAAATAGGCTTTGGTTCGTGAATGAGCAAAATCGGTTAATTTTCGGTCCCATGGTCCGACTACTAAACCATAAGAGATAGAAGAATAATTCAAATATAAAACATATTTCTGTCTTCAACAATACAACTGATTCTCCCAACAATTTCAACTCAAATTTAGGTAGTGATCACATATATAATTTGTGTAACAAAACAAAATATTATAACTATGCATATTTATTGTATTTATTTTAACTTTGATGTTTCGCATATACCGGGCGACCTTTGACCGCCAAATTTTTAAGTGAAACATTTTTAGTATTATTTTGATTTTAAGCTCAATTAAATGAAAAAGCGAACAGTAAACTACCACACACATCTATAGGGTATTCCGTGCGAGAGTATGAGATAAAAGTTTCTATACGATGTAACGTGTGAGATTATGAGATTGTAGGTTTTATAAGATATAACGTGCGAAATTATGAGATAAAAGTATCTATATTAGCATTTAACGTTAGAATGAGATAGAAGACATTATAATGTGTAACAAAGTTAGTAAGTGTGCGTGTGTGCGCCAACAGAATTCGTAAACACAGCCATGACTTGTATACATGTATTTCTAAGAGCATAATGTGAAGATTTACGAGATATGGATTGATAATCATGGTAGTATGATTTTTTTCCTGTACTTACAATATATTATGAATATCATCAACATCTGTACTGTTTTAACACATATTTAAAACTTAAACCTTATTACAAAATAATTTTTTCAGTGTCTTATATAGATAATAGATGGTGTTTGAATATGTTTGGTAATAAATTATTATTGTCTACTTATTATTTATTATTACATATTTATTTAAATTATTTACTTTTATAAACTTTTTCAATTTTATTTTTAATAATAAACAAATATTTAACGTGCTTGAAAACTAAAAATTTTAAATTATCGTTATAATATCTCTATTTTATCGTCAATATTTTCATATACTATTTAGCTCTCAAAAGATATCTTTGAATTTGGGGTGTAGCACATCTTGGATTCATGTAATTCAATGAACTAGCAGTCCATAGATACTATGTCTGTGAAATTAATGAATTGAATCTGGATTTTATCCAAAACTTTTAAGAAAACAAAATATTAAGATATCTTAGGCGATCTTCCTCCGATCTGCATTGATTACTTTGTCATAATCATAACCCCTAACATTTTTAAGTTTGTCGAACCTAGCCTTTAAAAAAAATTAATTTTATCATCTTTTAAAATGTTAAAAGATGATGTGATCCACCCGCGAGATTGAATAAGTGCCTTGTATATGGCACGATTGCCAAATAAAGCCAAAATAAGACAAAAATGAAGAATACCAATTTTCGAGTTATCGTCACTTTTTTTTATCACTTCAGCAGTTTTTAAACACTTAAATACGATGTCGCATGACTAGTTTAATCACAGGTTGAACGTAGGGCTAATACCTTACCCAACTCGTGCAAACAACACCCCAAAAATCACATTGGTTCCTGCAGGGACACGTTGCATTGAGTAAACCACTTAAAATAAAACTATACACTTAATTTTTAATAACACCACCATCCAAAGAAAACTGCCAATGAATCCACAACACACAAAAAATAAAAACCATTCACAGAATTGATTGATAACTAAAGCTATCAATATTAATTTCTAATAATCATTATATTAATTTTAGAATATAATATAATTTGCATGAAACCAATAAATATTATTTATGTTTAAAAATATTTAAAAGTACACGTAAATTAATAATTGAAAAATATTTTGTTGTTGTTCAAATTCATAATTATTTGAAACATTCTTCAAGTAAATAATTCATATATTATGTTTTGATGTACTGTTAGTTTAAAATATATACTTAAAAAAACTGTCAGTAACTGTATTAGTCTTGTAGGTATCGGGGCCTGACAACCGAAAACTATTGTACCAAAATTTTTGTTACGCGATTCTCTTTAAATTGCCCTACTGATGATATAAATGCATGTTGGTAGATATCAACTCATTCCCAAATGAAACAATTAATGTATATCAACTTTTCCCAATTAAATTCGAAATACGCTCATAATTAGCCGTTAATTAGGTGTGGAATTAGTGTGGTTCTAACCATAACGGAGAAAATTGGTGTTTCACTAAATTGACAGTCAACTTAGCGAAACAAATTTTTCCGATCAACTTCGAAATAGGCACATAATAAGCCGCTATTTAATCGTTAATTAGTTATAGGACAAAATTTTAGCCATAACGGAGGAAATTGATATTTTGTGAACTGTCAGCTAGCGATACATTAATTTTCTCCGAAATAATTTGAGTGGAAACATAGTTTTTTCACAACTAAATAACGATTAAATAGCGGTTT
Organism: Chrysopa pallens; assembly: GCA_020423425.1. Classification (NCBI taxonomy): domain Eukaryota; kingdom Metazoa; phylum Arthropoda; class Insecta; order Neuroptera; family Chrysopidae; genus Chrysopa; species Chrysopa pallens. The sequence goes on along the minus strand of CM035591.1, from coordinate 15,206,465 downwards.
GTTTCGCTAAGTTGACTGACAGCTTTGCGAAACATCAATTTTCTCCGTTATGGTAAGAGCCAAACATTTTTTTTTTTTCACAGTTAAATAACGGCTAATCATGAGCCCATTTCGAATTTAATTGGAAAAAGTTGTTTCGCTAAGTTGACATACATAAACAATTTGTTATTTAATATTCTTCAATTGAATAAAATTTTAAATCTTATTTAAAGAGTTAATTATTGAATTTTTGTTAGGAACCAAAGTATAGATCTGATATATTGAATAAACATACTTGATTTATTGACGAGCCATTCGGCATAAGTAAGCTAAAACATTTATTAGTTTCAACGGTATTTTTTATTTTTTAAGTTCTACTCTAATAATATTTATAAAATTAATTAAGTATGTGAATATTTATGCTCCACTTGTTAATTAATACGACCAAGTACACAAAATACATAATGGTTAAGAAAAATATCCGTTGAAATATATAGTGAGCCCCAATGGTGAAATTATGAAATATCTTTACTAGATCAGGATCGATAATTTTTGAAAGCAAAAAAAAATTATAGTAGGAAACCTAATAGAAACAGAAGAGCGATTTACGGGCGATCTGTGGTTGGAAAGTGGAAGGGGGTGAATTTTTCAGGGTAAAACACGGTTTATTTTGATCCCGGCAAAATTATATGTCCTATAAGAAAAAAATGGTTGTAGATAATAAAAAGACCTACAAGATCTAAAAGATTTTGTATTTACACTTTTTTCACATAGCCTAAAAATTTATGTGAAAAAATTTCTTGATTTGTTTGATTTTTGGTCTTTTTCTTTTTTTAAAGAAATTTCGTGAAAACTTACCTTTTTCAAATTTCTATGTGAAAAAAGTGTAAATACAAAATCTTTTAGATGTTGTAGGTCTTTTTATTATCTATAACCATTTTTTTTCTCCAACCATTCAACCATTTTTATGCAAATGAAAAATACACTGTAATTTTTGAATTAAAACTATTTTGTCACCTTATTTAGTATAAATATCGAAAAAGCTCCCTAATTTTCAACCGAAAATTTTTTTGTATAGGACTTGTAGCTTTGCCAGAAATCGAGATACACCGTGTTTGACCATTAAAAACTCATCCTTTCCACTCCCCGTCCTCAGATCGCCCGTAAATTATTTTTCCTTTTATTTTTGTTATATCCGTTTCCAATGGGTTTCAATGGTGCAATTGTGAAAAGTGAAATATCTTTACAAGTATTTGTTTAAAGAAAATGATAGGTTATGGAAACCAACTAGATACAGAATCTATGTGCTTAAGTATGCCTAAAGCCTGCTGAAACCAAATATGTTTTGCGAAATATGGATTTGACAGCTATCAATTTCCATTGCAATTTCAGATCAAACTTATTTAATAAGCACAGATATAATTATAATATATATGATTATTACATAGGTAATTATAACTGTGTATATTCGATTTTTAGAGTATTTTATGAATACTAAAGATTAAAAATAGTTCAATCATGGATATCAAACCATATGTCGAGTATCAAAACAATTAACTGTGTTAGTTGTTATTGTTACTTTTTTAAATACAATGAATTTTTAATACAATAAATATAAAAAAACCAATATGCGATTGTTTTAATTTTTATGTGTACTCCCACCCCCTTAATCAAAGAGTTGGTTAAAAAACTATACACGAATTTTGTAGGGAAATTTAATTCCTTACAAATTTTATATTGGTACTTATTTTCCATGAAAAGGCCATAAATAAACTACAGCGTTAGAAAAAAAGGGAACTTTGGCGTGTAACAGCCACCATTGTGTGGACATTATTCATTTTTATTTGAATTGTATTTTAATATTTCGATATGCAACGAACAAAATAGCAATAAAATTTATTGGAATTTAACATAAATAAATACTTAAAGTGATCTACTTTACTTTGTAAACAGATGGAACGCTTTATAACATATAGCAACATCGTAATTGAAATTTATCAACCTAAACAAATACTTAAAGCGTTCCATCTATTTACCAAGCAGAGTTCCTTCACCATTATAATTTTATTTGGTCCACTCCATATCGAAATATTTAAATACCATTAAAATAAAAATGAAAAATGTTTACTTTTGTTACACGATAATACACGTATGTACGCGGCATTAGAAACAAAATCTAAAATGTGGGTAATTTAATTTTCTACAATATTGAATGAAACACTTTTTGTAGTTCATTCACCGAATGCACCGAAACAAAAATCTGAAGAAAATGGTGATTTCTTTTGATTTTTTCAATATGCCGCAGGTGTGGAGGGGAAAATTGTGCATTTTATATATTTTGAACACTTAGTAACCTAGGATGGTTAGTAACAACACATCAAAAATTTAGAACTATCGGCCCGTTTGTAAGGAAAACTATTCTCTCTGTCTCTATTTAGTGAACGTGTTTATGTTTCCGCCACCTACTCAGAGTTGGTTAAAAAAATTAATTTGCATTTTGTAACTGCATATCTCCTAAACCGAAAATTTAAAATTTTAATATACAACAATGAAAAGAACTCTTTGATTAAGTAAAATGCACCGAAACGAAGGTATAAGTGAAAATCTAATATAAAGAAAAACACGGTTTTTTCACTGAGGGGAGAGGGGTAAATTGATCATTTTTTCATTTTTAACACTTACTATAAGGTTTGTAAGGTAGCCCCACTTTTTATCCCTATACATTAGACTATTTCTATACATGTTTTATTTACTAGAATAATCTAGAATAATGTTTATAATATATATATATATATATATATATATATATATATATATATATATATATATATATATATATATATATATATATATATATATATATATATATATATATATATATATATAAATCTTTGAACGACTTGCGACCTCTATGGGACTATGCAAACAAAAATACCTGACTTGAATATTAAATAAAACTCTTATATTTTTATTTTATATAAATATAATAATATAATATGGACTGTCATTATGATCTTTTATTTTAAATTGTACTTTATATGTACTTTTTTTACTTGTTCAATATCGCTTTTGTGGTTTATTAATGAATAAAAATTTATTATTATTAAAATAGTCTACTTTTCGGAAATCATTTTAAATAATTCTTTATTACATAATAGGCACACTACATTGATATTTCCAGGAAATCTACAGCATAACGAATGAAAATCAATGCTAAAGTTTAAATTTTCAAAACAGCACGAGAAACGATGTTTCTGTAATGGCGTTTGTCACGTTATACGTGTGACGTAGCACGCTAGTAAGCCAATTCATATAATTATAACAAAACAGTACAGCATTTGTCAAGGAATCCTTGTTTAACATAATATATATTTGTATTACATTCTATAGTGTTGAAGATCGGTCCAAGGTATTTCCAAGTAATATCCAAACTTTCAATAAACAAGTAATTTATTTGTAAATACAAGTAGCTTCGTAAATCCGAATACAAAAATTCTATAAAAATAAATTCCTTTTATTTATTTTTAAACGTTACATATGAAAGCTGTATATCAACTGAACTATAAATTTTATCTAGCTAAAAACGTCAACTCGGTCCATAGTCAACTTTAACTGAAATATGTTCATATAACACAACAAGACGCCTTCATGATCTAAAAAGACAGAATCTATTCCATAGGTAACTTGAAACATATCCATATCATAACAAGTTTATTATTTAAACGATTCTTTGATTTAATTCAACATATAGTTTACTAGATAGTGACGTCACTAGAGTAGTTACCAATCACAGGACGAATCCTTGCCAGATAAAATTTCAAAAATTGTTACATTTTATTTCGTTAATTAGCAAAAACTAAACAGAATTTCGTTTAAATAAAGTGAAATATGTATTTTTAGGCTATTATCTTATAGGCTATATTTTGTATATGTTATCAAATAGCCTATTAGATACAACATAATAACTTTTAAACTAACAAAGCCAAGAATATAAATAAATTATATTAATTTGATAGATTTTTTAATATTTTTATTGGGCTACTGATGGCCCAATTTAGCCCAAAGTATAAGTAAATTTTCCGTGTGTGATAACGTATCTACTAAATTTCTTTAGAATCGGACAATACGGTCAAAAGTTACAGAAGAACAAATATAGATAGACCGTTACAGATCAACGAAATACAAAAACGTCAAACGTTAAATGATCAGTGTGATCGGTCAAAAATAATTCCTACACAAATTCAATTTTCATTATCTTCTCATCTTATCATAATCTTCATATGAAATTTTTGGGTTTTCTCCGCACTTGTGTACAATTTTACGAAATAATTGACACATTCGTATTCGCTAGTCGACATTAGTCCCACTAATTGGCAGATGTTGTCTATTAGATACATAATAATCTTGACAGTTTGATAATCTTAAATATGTTTTTATCGTTTTATAGATATGAAATTAAAGCTACCAATGCTAAGTTCCAAAAACGTTGTTATATGAGGCAAGATAATGTATTTAATGAGCAGCCTCTGCCTGCTTGTCGGAAAAAAAGTCGACTCGCGAACACGACTAAAGTAATAACCAAACATATTACCAAGGAATTATACAACTTATAAGAATAACAAATAGTATAGGAATTTATAGTAATTTTTTGTCCTAATAAATCTGTTAAGCGATTAGATCATATTTTGCCACCAGTTGGAATTAATATTGTATCAACACCATGTTATTGATACCTTCTATTGTTTAGTATGAATTATCTTAAAAGTCTCCATATTTCTTGTCATTCACATGAAATTTGATTTTGTATTTTATTTCAATGCATAAAATTGCTGTTTTCTTTATATATATATATATATATATATATATATATATATATATATATATATATATATATATATATATATATATATATATATATATATATATATATATATATATATATATATATAAAAAAATATATAAATATATATATATATATATATATATATACATATATATATATATATATATATATATATATAGAAAAGCATAACACCAATTTACTGAAATTATTTTAAAATTGTGGTACAACTCCTTATTATGTCTATGACTCCTTGCTTATTACACTGCAGTAATTCAATTTAATATTTCTTAGTTGACATGTATTCAAAGTTTTCCATAGAATAAATTCTTATTATGGAACATTGATAACAAGATTTTGGGTTTAAAGATTTTTACGATATTTAATTAGAATACATTTAAAAAAAAAAAAAAAGTTTTATTTTGGAAGTTAATAAACAGTTTGGCAGCTGTAATCTTTAACTGCCTTTTAACTTGTTATTTTTGTACGGAATGGTCCAGTTATTACATAAAATTTATAAAGGGCACTAATTATTGTATGAAATAATTAATACTCAAGCTTTCAAGTTTTCAATTTCAAAAGATATCTAAAATTTAGGTAAGTAACTAAGCCTTGCTACAACATAGATTTTTTAGATTTTACTATCCAGTTAAATTAAATTATACTTCATAAAGCTTTCTGACCTCTCTCAATATTTTGATCTTAAAGATATTGCTAGACAAAAATTAGTATTTTTGTGATCTTATATAAAAATGAAATATTATGCGTTAGTCTAGCCTTAAACGCATAAACCGATTTTCCCGAATTGAATTTTCAGAGAATGTTTGTAAATGAGGAAAAAAGGGAATAAGAAAATTCCGAAAAATTGAATGGAACAACCGACAAATCGAAATTTGCATAACAGATGGCAATAGCAGGTACTAATTAGTTTATTCAGTTGATATATATTTCGACTACTATAGATAGCAATCCGTACCATTATTTGGATAATTAGATACTTTAATCGTTATTTTTTAATAAATATCACGGTTTCCAGATGTAGCAACTGTTGCCGTCATTTAAGCTACTAACCGCTAGCCCATGTGACATAAATTTATCGCCAATGTCGATTCCTGGCAATATTTGAGTAAATTCTTTATATTAAAAAAATTTGCTCATATCAGTAAAAAAATTTTTCCAGTATGCGCCTACGTTTTTTGAATGTGTGTATGTAAGGGCCACATGTCTTACACAAGCCTGCTCATTGCTGTGTTCTCTACCTACATGTAGTGCACAGAATACATCCAGATATATTAAATCTTCTATTGGCGATATCATATTTAGAACTGGTTGCTTTTGCCTAGTTGAACGCCTCAAAATGGCGGTTTTTTTTTTTTTTTTATAACTATCTGGCAACTCTCTGAATTAAATATAATTGTATTTTCTTGAAATCGCATGAAACCAAATACTATATTTAATATATAAATATATAGTTTTTTGTGGATATATTACTAATATCATTTGATAGTTTAAATCAATTTCATTTCTCCAAGTATGTTCTTATATATGGAAATGAAATATTAGTCTTGATAAAAGGGGAAACCGGCTTAATCGATAATGATAATTTTTGTTTTGTTTTGTTCGGGAAGGTACAAGTATGGTTTAGAAATAAAGAGCATTAGAAAAAATTCAGAGATACACCTTTGTTATTTTTTTACACTTTAGAATAGAAGATGACATAAGAATTAGCACTTTTTATGAATGAATAATTATTCACTTTACAATATAGAAATAAGTTATTTATCGATTTTTTAAAAACATTACTATTAAATGCATTCTGAATTCACCAATGATTACAATAAGCATAGCATAACTTATGGGACCTATTATATATCTCCATTTGTTTTTTTTTTCTTTTTTTTGATAATAATGTTATTCAACACTTTGTATCAAAATAATTTATTTTCTTTCAAAAAGGGTGTCTGTATAGTCGTCATGTATAATGGTTAATGAAGATCTGTGATTCATATACAAGATATGAATCATTTTCGGGATAACTATGCTAAAATACAACTAAAATAAAAATGTCAGATACAGGTAGAAGATTTGTCTCATCATTTAAAGGTCATCTTCGTCCATCCGATCCGAATGTCTGTTAAATAAACTTAATGACCAATTCTAAAAGTAATACTTTGGAAATCCCAATAATTATATTTATTAGCTAACCACTTTAAAAGATTTTTAAAATTATTAAATTTGATTACATGAAATTTGCCAACGGATAAGAAATAGCTTTGTTTTACAGAATATAAATTTAAGGTAGTTTGACATTTAACATTTTTTTAACAACTGTTGGTTGGTTGACTGCAAAGCTGTAAGTAAATTCATCTAATTTTACTTATTATAACAAATTTAATACCTATGAATTTTAAAATCAATAATTTCTTGTATCGTTTAATTAAATTATGTTTTTGGCAATATTTACCATTTAAACTAATAACGGTGTTATGAATATTATGTCAATTTATTGAGCTGTGGCAAATCCTGTAACAGACTTGTAATATTCAACACACACACACACACACACATACACACACTCAGCATAGGCCGATAGCAACTGCAATGGGATGCCGCAGAGAAGGGTAGGTGAACGCACCGTCTCATACCTCGGATCGACACTTGGCTTAACCGGAATCACGGCGAGGTCAATTATTATCTTACTCAGATATTGTCTGGACACGGGTGTTTTCGAGAGTATCTACACCGCTTTAAGCACGATGATTCTTCGGAATGCCCGGCCTGCCAGGAGTTGCTGAAATCGTCGTTTTGATGCACAGCGTGAAGACTTGGAAGGGATCCTGAACCAGAGAATGCTACTAGATTCACTAGTTGAAGCAATGTTATCATCAGAGACTGCTTGGAACCATACCAACACGTTTTCCTCACAGACTTGCGTTCTATCGAAAGAGCAAGATCAAATTACACATGATAGAAGGAAGGAAGATAACACCTTAGCCACCAGAAGGAAAAGCAATAGTTATATCCTCCCCCCACAAACACAAAGTTTTTATTAGATTTTTTGTATAATCCCCAAAATCACTCTAACAAGCAACCGTCGAAATCAAACTACTATTGATACTATTGATATATATATATATATATATATATATATATATATATATATATATATATATATATATATATATATATATATATATATATATATATATATATATATATATATATATACACTAGATTGTGATTTTTAAATTCAAAAATACGTATTTGAAACTCACATGTTTTAAATATCGTTCGGCGATTATAATAAAAAACTAAGGCACATCGCACATGAGGTGATATGAGTGAAATCGGCGAAATCAATGATATCGGCGATGTCACAGCATTTTAATCGAAAATACACCATAAAAAAAGATTCAAAACAACCACAAAAAACTTGTATGAACATTTTTTGAATATAATAAGAATCTGTTAATTAGCTTAAACTGTGGCGAATACAAACATTCCGAAAAATGTTCATACATTTTTTTTTTTTTTTAATCAAACAATTTTCGTTTTGAATCATTTTTTATGGTTAAGTTGGGTCATGGATCTAATTATCCCATTATACTGATTTTGCTCATTTACGAACTTTTAAGATCCAGAATATGACACCAATATTTAGAGTATTTTATGAATGATAATGATTTAAGTAGTTCAAACATTGATGCTCAATCTTATATCGAATATCTAAAAAGATAACTCTGTTATTCGTTACTTTAACTTGTATTATGTGATTAGAATAGACACAGATTACAGCCACTGTACAATCATTGTATTATTTAAAAAACACTTCATATTGTATACTAATAATTAGACAAAGAAAATAAGAAGAATCCATATATATTTAGTTATAGTATAAGATTTATTGACATAACTTTATAAAATAAGTGTTAAGTTCCTTTCTGTTTATTTACATTAATTTATTGAAATGAATGTAAATAATATTGATGATTGAAAAGGGGGATGATTCATTTCCCTTTACCACATTCCTCTGGTTGTATACAAGTGAAAAGTGTTATAAGAAAATCAGTTTTTAAACTTTGGTGAACATCATTACTTTTTTTTTTAAATTTATGATATGCTTTATTGGATGCACCTATTATGCCTGTTCTATTTTTAAATATGAACATAATAATATTTACCTAAATATATATAACTATCTTTGTCATATACATTGATTTATATGATACTAAAAACAAAAATAGTTTTCTGTAATACATACAGCTATCTTTGTCATAAACATTGATTTATATGACTGTATATACAAGAATAAAAAAAGTTGCCCATGTGATTTTAAGAACGTAGAATTTGTACAACGATTTCAAATCACAAAAATCACGCCGTGTGCGACTTTACATTGGTTTCCATAAGCAAATCATATGTATGATATCGCCGATGTCACACAAATCGCGTCGTGTGCGATGTGCCTAACAGTCAGAAAATTTTGAAAAGTAACAAAATAGTAATTAAATTTCTGAATTAAAAAAAAAAAATCATTCACCATTTGGTTGTGAATATATAGCAACTGAGTTAATTTATATTTCAACAATACGTGAAAAAATATATTAGTTTCACAGTATGTGTGTATACACATATATGAGTTGTGTAGTAATGTGTGTATAACCCTCTTAATAACCCAAATATTAATTTTAATGTTAATAATTTAAAATGCATGTTGGAAAATTGATAAATCCTATAATTATTAATATCATACATAATAATATATTATACATAGAGACAGTACACATTTTATTCAAACGTTTTAGTATTTACGGTATTCATTCTTGCAACTCTTATCAATTCACTTTTCAAAAATTCACTTCCAGAAGGATACGAGCATTGCCGGGTTACTATTTTGATATAAAAACTATAAATATATAATTAAATGTCCTAAAACATATTGTATAAATAGTTTTGAACAAAGATGGGGCTGGAATTATTCTACATATAACAAGTCTTATAACATTTCAAGGACGTTAACAAAAAAAAAAAAAAAAAAAAAAAAAAAAACATGATTTATAAATTCGTCGAGGTCTTGTCTTGTTTTTTTTTTTTTTATTAATGTATAACTTTATAATACGTATAATGTCTACTAAAAATAATTCAGTATGGTGTTAGAGATTGCCTTAAGCTATTTTTTATTATTAATAAATTAATAGGTATGAACTATGTCTCATATATATACAACTTTCACTATTGGCATTTTAATGCAGAAAAAAAATACTGTTATGTAATTATTTAATATACCAATATACGTTTGTGATATATCAGCTACGTGTATTTAGTGACGTGTATTTAAGCTGACTAATTTATAAAAATTACTTATTTTGTGAAAATCCCCATTTTTATAAAATCATTGAAACTTTTAACATTATCTAATCAAGCAATATAAAATCTAATATTCCCACATATTTCATCCAAGACAAAAAATTATTATGTATCTCACCCCAACTCACATGTAGGCAATATCTCACAACAAATTGGAAACCCCTCTTGGAAATATAATATACAACCAGCTTACAATAATAATAATAAAATTGGTCTTAATAAATCAATATCTTGCTCGCAATGCACTGTCGCATATATTGGTAAGTAAGGTTGATCATTTTTAACCAGGTTCAAAGAGCATAAAAACAGCCATATAACAATTATTCTAACTTTATGGAGTGGAAAAAAATACAATAAAATTTATTGAAATTTAATAACATAAACAAAAACTTGGTAAGCAGATGGAACGCTATGAACACATAGCAACATCGCGACACCTACAAACATTGGTCTCGTAACATGTAACATGCAACACGTAACAGCACAGAAAATCGGTGTTACTTTAAGAACAAATATTACACGTTGTTTAAAATATGATAAAAATTCATAGCATGCCTTTGTAGATACTACCACCAGATTGTTATACATATAATACATAAATATGTCCAATATTCGCATATAAGTTTTACGTTAATAAAAAAATGGCATCCTGAAGATGATAAAATCTCAAAAAGAGTAAGAGTTACAAAAAAACTGTAGATCATAAAATTTTCATTTAAAGTTTTTTTGGATTTTTTTTGGTTATTATTAACATTTTAACATTTTAAATACCTTTTTAAGAAGTTAAGCATATGGGACTAGCATAATTATCAATACTTTTATCGTGATCATCAGGGTTGAAAACTAAAAGTAACAAATTTTTGCCTCACTGAATGTAAATTAAAAATTATTTTGCAAACATAACATAACTTATAATTACAAACATAACATTAAACAATTTTGTTGAAATTAAAAGAATCACTAAATTAAAGAAAATTAAAGCACATTTTGTTTTTGTAAAATGTTTCTAATCACTTCATATCACAACAAATCTAAAAATGTTTTTTTGTTTTTGATAGGATTGTCAAGTAGAAGTTGCTTATAGGCACAGAGTTATAATAAATATGTGAAATAAATATTTTACACATTAATTTTATTAAAATTTATTTTTAATAAAATATATTTTAGATATATTTTTTCATATATTTTATTTTTAATTAACCAAGCAATTTTATTTTACACGCCAATACAGACTTTAAAATTCTCTGCAAAATAATTTTTAGTTTGATAAGATAGATATTATTGAAAAACCGATCAAATTTAGCTGCAAAAGCAATTGAAAGAACGTTACTTTCATGAAACTATTTATAATTATGTATATTTATATTTCAGTCTCCCGTTCGTCATCATGATAACTCAAAAACGAAAGGAGACAGCCAGTTGAATTTTGGTGTCATATTCTGGATCTTAAAAGTTCGTAAATTACCAAAATCGGTACATTGGGCTCATTAAATCCATGAACCAACTTTACCATATAAAAATATTAAAAAGAAAAATTGTTTGATTAAAAAAACGAAAACCTTGTATGAACATTTTTCGGAAAATTCTTATATATATATATATATATATATATATATATATATATATATATATATATATATATATATATATATATATATATATATATATATATATATATATATATATATATATATATATATATATATAATATTATTATACATATAAACACAGTGCTCCCCAATATTCACTATCTTAATAATAAAATGTACTAAAAATTTTAATATTGTTTTCCTATTTCTTCCCTGTGGAAAGTGAAAATACGAATGTACTCTATACTAACATGTACAAAACTAGTTAAAGTATACTTTTTCAGTTTGAAGTATACAGCGAACAAAATTACTAATACAGAATAATTTCAGCAGTCATTTATTTATTTATTTATCCTTATAAAATAATGCTACATCATCATCAAATGCAAATTTAAAGGGGTAATTTTATTAATTAAAATAATTAGTCGTATCAAGTCAACAAAACAATACAATTGAAAATAGAGAAAGGTCTGGAGTTACTTGAGTATACAAAAATGGAGGATCGCATTCTGTCAAAATGGACTCGTATAAAGAATAGCTTAAATATTAAGGATCCGCATGTTCTCGGATAAATTTTTTTTGTCATTCCACGTTCCCAATTTAATAAGTTATAAAGTATGGAATCAAATTTTTAACCATAAAAGATAGAAGAAAAACTCAAACACAAAAATGTTTGTCATTTAAAACTATCAATTAACTTTTTTTTGAAACATTGTTTTATAAAATGTTTTGATTTGCAACAATTTAAGCTCAATAACTAATATAACTAAACATATATAATTAAAATATATTATTATAAGTATATGTATTTATTTTAACCCTATATATTGGATATTTATAGTATTTTATGAATTATAATTAAAAATACTTCAAGCAAAAATACTCAATCATCATAACGATAATAATAAATAAACAATTAACTCTCTTAATTGTTATCTTCACTTGTTGCAGACTTAATTTTGACACGCTTGTAAATAGCGAAGGCTGAAATATCAAATAATCTAATAAGTCAATTTCCAAGTGTGTTCGTCTTGACAGAAACGAAAAGAGATAGCGAGTTGAAATTTTGGTGGTGTATTCTTGACTTAAAAAGTAAGAGCAAGTTTAGTGAGGAAAATTCGATTCATGATCCAACTTGAAAAACTGCAAAAGTGTAAAATGCAAAAGTGTAAGTAAAAAACATCGTTTCACAAGCTTCGCCATAGTTTGAGCTCAAATTTAGCTAATGGGTCCAGATTCGATTCCCGGTAGATGTTTCAATGTTTTCAATACTTACTATCTTTCAAGACTGCATATTTAGTACATTTAATCAATGTCATATATTTATATTATTTTCGTTTAGTTTTTTTTCCTTTTCCTATTACAGGAGGTTCCTTATCCTATTACAGCATCTTGGAGACCGTTCGATTCCATTGAAATCGGTCTATTGCGGCCGACTTTGAAACTGTTTTTTGCCATCTTTGAAACGATAACTTTAATTATTATATTTTTTAATATTCGAGATCCACGTTATCTGTTTTATGCCCCTTGATACAAAGCCATCCATGTTACCGCACATAATTGAAGTCTTTGAAGTTCATGTTTATTTCCTCTGTATATTTGTCCGAAGTATCCCAATATTCTCTTTTTAATTAATGTAACTATACTTAGCACATATTTAACTTTACGGAATACCTAAACGTCACTAAATTTCTCCGTCCACTTTATTTTTAGCTCTTTTCTGATATACCACGTGTTAAATGCATTTAGTCTGGCTTCACTTACACTTTTGTTCAAAATGTCCAAGATCGCATGAATATAGTAACGTGGACCTCACATAGCACCTTAACATTTTAAACCGATAATTAAAACACTATTTTCTGTTAATTAAATAAGCCTTAAGTTTTACAAAACTATTTTACGCTTTTTTAATTTCGGTTATTTGGTCATTTGTACATGTAAATAGTATTCGGGTAAATAGTATACACCTATATAAGTAATTCATTTGGTTAACTTGCTTTAATTTTATGCCATTAAAGTACAGGTTGAACAGATTCTGTACTGAATATCACGGTTTTTTTTTTTTTTTTTTTTTTTTTTATTGATTTTATATTATTATTTGATAGTTTGTAAATTATAAAATATTTGCATATTTTAGATTACTAATTATTTTACCATTAATTTTCACACCAATGTTATGTTCACTGAAATCTTCTTCTATCGCTTTTTCAGCTCATCCTTGTCTTACACCCTTCTCCACGGTTATATTTGAAGTATTTCCGTATTTGGTCTTAACCGTTATCTCTTGATTCCAAACATTCCAATATATCTAACAGTTTATTATATGAGATACTATCGAACGCCTTTTCATAGTCGATAAAACAACAGTATACAAACAAATTATGTTCTATTGCCCGTTCAATTAAGAGATTAAGACTAATAATTATATTTTATTACACAGTTTCCATAATTTATTGATCCCGATACGAATTTTAATTTTTTAGATAGTCTGCAAAGATTCCATCCTCTCCACATGCTTTCCCATCACCAATTTCTTTGATTGCTGCTTCTACTTCTGTTAATAATATATTTGGAAATTCAATGAGTCTTCTTTACTATCATTATTCACTCTGGATTACGGGTTATCCTCTTATTTTTTGACCCTGTTCCTTAATTACTTCTTCTAAGATCTTATTATCCATTTGAAACTTATTAATTCCTGCTGATTCTCTTTCAATATATCATTTAGTTGGTTTATAACTCTCTCTTCGGTTTTATGTATTTTTGTATGTAGTATGTTCATTTGAGCTAGAATTTCATCCAGTTTCGCTTCCATATTCACTTAAACCTTTATTTTTAGCATACTTTATTACATAGTAACTGCTAGTAATTTTTGTTTCTGAAGATATACTTTTCTCAATCACTCTGCATATGATTTTTAAAAATTCAATAATTGAAGGGCAATCTATGTTTTGTTAAAGTTAAATTTTAATAAAGTAAATTTTTCTGCATTGCATGATGATTTAATTCATTTAAATTTATCAGAAAATAATTTTCAAACTATACCAAAATATGTATAGAATCGACGAATATCTAAAAACTATAAATTTAATGAACAATAATTTAGAAATTATACGAAGTAATACAATTATTGGTTAAAAAAATTTAAATACCGTTATTATTTAAGAATAATTTTAAATCAATTTATTCAGAGAGCTTTTTTCATTTAAAATTTTAATAAAATTAAATTTAACTAAAAATTTGGCTGATCAAAATTTAAGTATCAACAAATGCATTTAATTGCATAGAAACAACTATTCACTCACAAAGGAACATTTAATATGTTTCTCGTTTAACAAAATTTATTCAATTGAATCCGACATTTTTATTTATTTTTAAAACCGTTACATGAATTGATTCTTGATGACACCAAATTTATTCGGATGGAAGGCATCGTTATTTTGAAATAAATATTGTGTAAGAATTTTTCACATAATTATCAGAAAACCATTAGTTTAGGAAAAAACTTGTGATTATTTAGCAACTGATATATTATCTACAAAAGAGATTCCACTCTCATGTTACAAGTATCGAAAAAATTGCAATAAAACCCAATATTGGCGGAATATAATGTAAAGATTAGTTCATTCAGTTTTAAGGGATAAGTTTAAATATGATCAATTATAAAAGTATTTTATTTGCATCAATTAAGGAAAACAAGTAGTTTGGTTTGAAAAAATTTTCTATCGCACAATGTCATATTTGTTGTATTTTAATATAATCCCTGGAGTCATTAGCTCAAAAATTACAATGTTTATGTTAATTATTTCGATATTTTGGGCGAAAATGAGATTCTATCTATGTAAATTTTTTGGCACGGAATAATTATGATGACATTTTTAAGCTTTCAACTACAACAGGAAAAAAGCACATAATTAAATACATTCTTAAGGAAGTGTATATTTTAGTTTCTGTATAGGTGCCAATAGTTTCTGGTGGCCCTAAAACTTAGTAAAATAATAGACTCACACTTCAAAGTCATGATTTTTATCTCCAAATAAAAATTGTTTTGCACTTAATCAATAATTTAATTTCTATTAAGAAATCTATCCACTTTTTAACAGAAATTTTATTATTCGAAATTTCATATCATTTAAAAATGTTTAATACCTTAGAAATTATTAAAAAAAAAATTACTGTACAGGAGAGATTGTATAAAGTAACATTAAATAAAATCCATTTTTTTTTTTTTAATATTTTTTTAATATCCGATTTTTAATTAAAGTTGTATTATCAATTTTTCAGATAAAAACCCCCAAATGGATTTTTATTAACACCTAAATTATGAGTTATTGTCTTGCGATTTATATTTTTAGTTAAATCAAATGTGCAAAATATCTATTGAATAAACTATAAAAAAATTAATTCTATAAAAAAAATTAATATTTTCTATTTTAAATAACCGAAAGACAGCTATGTAATTTCATGAGTAAATAAAATATTTTTATTTTTTTTTTTTTGTTAATAATCAAAAATATTAAAAGTACGTTTGGCAAATTTAAGTGAAAAGAAAATTCAAACTGAAAGTAATATGTTTAGAACTTATTTTTCTAGGTAAAATATGTTTGTTTGTTTACACAAAATATACTGTGTTGTAGGAGCTGGTTCAGTGTGGCTTGATCTCTTATGCTAATAATCACGAATTTGATTCCCGAGGCGGCGATGTTTTCTATCAAAAAGTTCTTATAAAGTGTTTATGTGCAGACAAATACACATTCACATATTTGTATACACCGGTGAGGATGATAAGTATACCTTCCTACGTTATAACATTTTGAGATGCCAGCCCTAAGAACAGAAAAACTTTTGTCTACTATTTACTAGACAATATGTTTGACCTCCAATTAAATTGTTTACATTACCATAAAATAAAAAAATTTTGTGACAGTAATAAAATTAAGCGTATAATCGACTTTTTTAGGTTTTATTGAAATACACCTCATTATGATACTTATATGGACAAAACAGAAATCTGTATCAATAATTAATACAATCATTGTTAATTGAAACAATTAGCCTCATTCTTTTATAAAGTACAACTATTACAATTTATCATATTATTCTGTCTATTTGACTACATTATACAACATTCATAAGAGGAATTATCCACAGTTGTTAGAAGCACACTCCTGTAAATTTTCTAATTTTCGCGCACAAAAAATACTTATTCAAATATTTTGAAATTTGACATGTACACTATTCATATGAAAACGGAAGGCTTCTCGAAGATTTTTTTTCGAAAAAAACATTTTTAATTATAAAATCAAATTTTGATTTTTAAGTTGATATTTTTTTTCAAAAAAGTCGACAAATCCTTCGTTTTCATGTCTATATTGTACATAACAAATTCGCAAAAATTGAAAGATAACACATTAAGGAGTTTGCTTATTATAGAGATAACAATCCTCCTTAAGATAATTTGGTGATCGCAAAAGTCTAATTCATATATTTAGATTTTGTCTGATACAACTAATAGTTGACAAATGCCATGATAAATAAAAATAATTCACATTAGAATTTAGTTAATTACATTCTATACGAATTATTAATTAAAAATTAAAATAGTTGCATTTTTAAAAATTTTGAGATACACAAAACGATCACAACATTAGATTTAGTAGCTCGTATATATCATCAAAAACAGTTATCCACCAAACAGCTGTTAATAAAAGTCCAATCTGCCAGGAAATAGACGGTGTGACAACGATTGTCACCGAGAGGAAGTTTATCGTTACAGACCCATCAGGGTCACTATGGCAATGAAACAATAGCAGCGACGTGGCACCCGATGCATCAAACAAGGAGATGGAGAAAAGTGTAGCTGCACTTCATCGTTTGAGTAATGTTTTGGGTGACCTCAAAGCCCTCACATACTCGAAGTCGAATGTAAGTAAGGAAATCCTCCGGAAGATGAAATGGATAATACCTTCACCACAGCAGAGCTGGTCATTTCTCGGATTGAGAATCAAGGATGCCTGAATCGAGAGCCAACAGCCTTAATGCGAGATGCGGAGTAGCGGCTCTACTGAAGGGCCCAGAAAAGTCTCAGGAGAATAAGAGGCAACTCGTAGAATCCCCTGCAGCAGAAGAAGATTTCCGCCTGACTTCGAGGCAATTCAAGAAGGCGAGGAGACAAATGGACAAACAACTGAAGCGTCAGGGGGAAGGCACACCTAGGACCATCAAACTTATGCCCAAGAAAACAAAGGAAAAGAAGAAGCCGAATACTCGTCAACGCAAACCAGCGAGACCAACACGAAGAAAAACCTGGTGATGGTTCTAGATAAGAAAGCACACGACAAAATGAGCGAATTACGCTCCACAGTCGAGAGGAAACTCAAGGACACAGCAGAAGTCATTAGTCGGATAGACATTATGACCATCGAATTGAAGGACTTAGACTTAGTTGACAACGGCTGAGGATATTTGCGAAGCCATCAAGTGCTGTAAAGTCCATCCGGAAAGCGTACAGAGGAACACAGACCGCTGCACTGGTTCTGAAAGCCAAGCTGGCGAAAGCAATCCTACTGAAAGGCAAATTGCGGGTTGGATGGGTGTACAGCAGATCAAGAGAAAAAGACGTCATCCCAAGGTGCAATAAATGCTTGGATTTTGGTCACTTGGCACGGTCCTATCAAGGCCCAGACCGTTCAAAGCAGTGCTTTAGATGCGGTAGTATGACCCATACCGCCAAGGTCTGTACAGAGAAATTTTACAGGTGCATCCTGTGCGAAGGAGTAACGGCGACGACCCACAAAACAGGCACTTACTCCTGCCCCGCCTACCAACTGGTCGTCAGAGAGTCCAACCGGAAAAGAAGATGAGATTCCTGCAAATAAATCACAACCACTGTGAGGCAGCCCAAGACCTATTCTGGCAGTCAGCCTACGAGGAGAACATTGACGCTGCAATCCTATGCGAACAATACCGAGACATCGAAGGTACGAGATCATGGTTGCGAGACAATTCTGGCAAAGCCGCACTCTGGTTTCGCAAGGGCCTCTTGCTCAGGAAATCCAAGTGACGAGTCGGGAAGGATTCGTCTGGGCTAGAGTAGAGAACACGTATATTTGCAGTGTAAACCCCCAGCCGAGTGCCTCACATGCTGAATTTCTGCATCTGCTTGACGAGATAGTAGGAGAACTACAAGGACGGAGACCGGCAATCATAGCTGGTGACTTCAATGCCTGGGCCACTGATTGCGGCAGCAGAGTGACCAACCAGAGAGGAGAAGGTATCCTGGGCAGCTTCTCCATGCTGGATTTAGTCTTTATGAACAAAGGATCGACGCCAACCTTCTCGAAGAACGGCAATAGTTCGATCATCGACGTGGCATTTGGAAGTGATAGCCTGGTACCACGTGTCGTATCGTGGAAGGTCAGTGACCACTATGCGCACTGCGACCATCAGGCAATCACCGTCGAGGAGACAACCACTCGTGTGCTGAGAAACCCGGGTGACTCACGATGGAATACGTGGAACCCACGATCTTTTGACCTGGCAATGTTCGAAGATATGTTCATCAACGTGCCGGAAGGTACCTCCGATACAAAGGTCGCGCACTTGATGGCAATCCTAACTAGAGCTTGCGATGCATCGATAACGAGGAGAGCACAAAAACTGCAGACGACCAGCATTTTGGTGGAACGATGAAATCGTTTATCACCGAAGAGAATGCCTTCGCTTCAGAAGACGAGCTGAGAGAGCTCATGGTCGAACATCCTTCCCTGTTCTGAGGGCTGGATATACCGCGGCTCGAAGAAACCTAAGCAAAGTCATCAAGGAGAGTAAACTGTAGTGTGTGACGAAGCTCTGGGATGCCAGCGAATCCGGAGTTCCGGGAGAGGATAGTGAGAACTCTGTTTCCCCAACAATCAGCAGTCATATGGCTCATATGGCTATGGCTATTCCGACTGATCCAGACGTCCAGGAGGTGCCACCTGTGACAAACGAAGAGCTGCAGAAGACGACCCAGATGATCGGAGACACAAAAGCTCCCGGACCGGATGCTATACCAAACAAAGCTCTGAAAGCCGCCATTAGAAAGGGACCAGACATCTTTCTCTCTGTTTACAACGCCTGCATCATAGAAGGTATCTTCCCGGACAACTGGAAACGACAACACTTGGTCCCATTACTAAAGGGCGACAAACCACCGAACGATCCGTCATCCTATCGCCCAATTTGCCTCCTTGACACGGCCGAGAAAGAATTGGAAAGAATCGTAGCAAACCGCCTAGCGGTTTTTAGTGTGTGTGACCAAGGGCTCTCTGAAAACCAGTTTGGTTTCCGCAAAGCCAGGTCCACAGTCA
>CM035591.1:14856339-15181339 GCA_020423425.1 Chrysopa pallens | reverse complement strand
GACAGATAAACAAATCTAAAATTAATTTGCCAAACGTTAACTCGACTGTTAGCTATTGAAAAAAATTAAAAAGTCATGAGAATTATCGCCGTATGATGCTATTAGTTAGAGAGAGACAGTTACCGAATATTATCAAGAATGAGACTAAAAAAATAATTGAAAAAGTACATTACTGATATTCATCCTAGTAATTACAAGTTTAAATGAAAAAATTTTAAATTTAAATAAAATTGAAATAAAACTAAATTAGAAAATGGGAATTCAAATGCATCATTGATGTTTTAAAAAGTATATTTTTTTATTAAATAAAATGGCCCTGGCCATTGGCGTTTTGTTATAATAATAAAAAACCAATAAATAAATTATTTTAATTATATCAAACTACAATTTTTATGAATTTATTATTTATTTATAATTTTTTTCTTTTGCCTGGATATAATTTTAATTGTTTTCTTGAAATATTTTTGTATTTTTTCTTCAAGATAATGATTAGTAATTAAACTAATCTCTGATAGAGGCTGAAGTTGGTGCTCATACTTCAACTCATTATTGTATATATCACAAAGAGATGACAACGATACACAATTTTTTTTTCAAAACTTCTCCTTCTATTATTGATACGATATGATTAAAAATATGTTTATGAATATTACAATTTTTATGTCAAGAAGTATGTGGAGTGTCTAAAAACTACTTTATTGTACCCATTTAAATAATTTAATTCACACAGATGATGAGAAAAAGAAGTACTATTTGCGAATTTTCTTCATCCACTCAATGATTTTTTGATAAAGTTTTATATCATTTATCAATTAATGAAGTTTTATATCAATCATTGATTAAACATTAACAACAAATCCAAACTATTCTATTCTCAAATGCACTATCTCTCTCTAACTACTAGCATCATACGGCGATAATTTTCATGACTTTTCAATAGCTAAAAACCGAATTGGCAAATTAATTATAGATTCGTTTATCTATCAATAATATAAAATATAAATAACAGATATTCAAAATACTTTGGATTTTTTATTTAAAAAATAATAATAAATTAACAATACTAAAATTGTCTGGCAATAAGAAATGTATGCCTGGTAGACTTATTTATAGGCAACTTTTTACCGTTAAATAACTTTAATAAGTTGAAAAATAAGTTTGTAAAAATTATTTAAAAATCCAGAATTATACCCTGACAGTTAAGATGCGCTGTAACTAACGCAACCGCTACTGACCTGAAATTCTCTCTCAAAAACGTTGCCTAGCTCCTATACTACAAATTGTCAACCTTAACAATATTGCTTACATTATTTGTTAAATAAGATCCCCCTACGGCCATAGGATTAAGTCTACCGACATTTTCATTGTTAGATTGAATGAATATTTTGTTGAGAGCCAGAGTATTTGAATACAGTTTTTTCTGTAATGCTAGTAGGGAGTGATGGCTTATCCTGATTCGTAAGATTGATTGGCTGATTTTCCATACCCATCCGAGAAGTGCCTAGAGAAACATTATCATTACTCAGCTTCTATGAAGCTGAACACTAGTTGTTAGTTTTATTGTTTGTTAAAAACAGAGAAAAAATTTAATTATAATACAAACAAAAAAATTACAAAATAAAAAACTACAAACAAAAAAATTACAAAATAAACTATTTATATTTACGATAAGAACAATAGACAGCTTAGGTAAAGAGGTGTAATGTATATACAGTGTATCTGACTCACCTGGTATGAACACAGCACAAGTAGTATTTTTATCGTACGTAGTAATTATACAACAATTCTTTTCTCTACCAAAGTTAAAACAAAATTAAAAAATAATATTTAATATGAAAAAAAATTGTTAATTTTAAAAAAATGCGTCCACTTTAGTGCGTATACTTGAAATTCTTTTTGTTAAAAATTTATTACAATTATGGAATAACAGCAAAAATGTCCATTTTTTTTCATAATATTAAAATTAAATTAGAAAAAAATCAAATATTACAAAAAAAAAAATCAAATATTACAAAAAAAAAAATCTTACCTTTGACAAAACAAAAATAAGGATGGGGAATTTTTTCCCATAGACACTAAGCTTTTTCTTAATCCGAATTTAAATGTATAATCTACTTTTCAAATTATTAAATGAATTTCACGGAACCGTTAAATATTGAAACTGAATACTATACACCGTTACTAATCATTCTATAAAAAAATAGTATCACGAAATAATATGCGAAAGTGAAGATGTGGCATATAAGATCACTTATCAAGTTCAAACACATTACCGTTATTAATCTTCGTTATGTTTTCTATTTGATATGGTAAATTCGTATATGCCCCAAAAACATAAACTTTTAAATTGAACAGTATTCGATGAAATCGTTGTAATTATTAAATGCGAAGTCGACAACTCTAAACGAGTCATTTTTTCACAATTATTCAATTATATCAAAAAATCATTATTATTTTCTTACAAAAAAAAAAAAAAGAAAACAAAAACAATTCTTTTAATAAAGAAATCTAATCCTGTTTTGAACAAAAGGGAGGCTGAAGAACTAATACATTTACACAATAAATAAATAAATAAAAAAAATATATATACATATATTTTATAAAAAATATATTACATCTTACAAAGATAAATGCAGGTGAAACGTAATGACCATTGCGATAAATGCAACATATAGCGGTAATCGTAATGCCTTGTTCGGTATATATATATATATATATATATATATATATATATATATATATATATATATATATATATATATATATATATATATATATATATATACACCTAAAATTATTACAAGAGAAAAAAAAAAGTAAAATTGTTAGTACCGAACAAGGCATTACGATTACCGCTATATGTTGCATTTATCGCAATGGTCATTACGTTTCACCTGCATTTATCTTTGTAAGACACCCGGCGATGATTTATTAAATGGTGGTCCAGTTCCGTTGAAAACTGTTAAAAATCAAAAGAAAACATATTCAGGAAAATTATAATCATGTTTTGTCTTATATGCAATGAAAAATACATTAGAATAACAATAGAATACCACAATTTTGTATACTGTTAGAAATTAAAAATATAATCCATTTTTCAATATAACACATGGACTGAAAAGTCCCGGGCATAACAAAGAAAACACAGTTTTTTTGGTTCAAAATTAGCTTTATTCATCAACGTAATCTCCATCAAGAGCAACGCAATCATTCCAACGCCGCTCTAACATTTCAATACCACTTTTGTAGACGATTTATCTTTTGCCTCAAAATAGGCCTCAGTTTCAGCCATAACCTCTTCATTCGTGCGAAATTTCTTACCGGCGAGCATTTTTTTCAGGTCTGCGAACAGCCAGTAGTCGCTGGGAGCCAATTCTGGCGAAAATTCCGGTTAGTTGCGTTTAAACATGGCCAAACACTACTCAGAATCATCAACACGTTCTCGTTTTTTGGTCAACAGTGAGCAACCCACTTTGAACAGAGCTTTCACATAGTCACATGCTCATGCAATATAAAGCCAACACGTTCTTTTGATATCTTTACGATGTCAGCTAACTCACGCAACTTCACTTTTCGATCATTGAAAACGATTTTGTGGATTTTTTTAATGTTTTCTGGTGTTACCGCCTCATTTGGACGTCCACTGCGTTGTGCATCATCAGTGTCTCTACGACCACGTTTGAAGTCAGCAAACCAACGTTTTATTGTTGTTTCTGATGGAGCGGAGTCCCCATAACACTTTTCAAGTCATTGCTTCGCTTGAACGGTATTTTTTCCCATCAAGAAGCAGTGTAAAATTAAAACACGAAATTGTTTTTGATCCATTGTTTTGAAAATAACAAAAGTAGCGTCACTCTTAGCACAATAACTCACAAACTAACGATTAGAATATCTTGAAATTTTATCAGCTGTCTTTTGAAGGTTAGTATTAACTGGAAAAAAGGTGACTGCAATAAAACTATTACCATCTATGTGTTATGCCCGGGACTTTTCAGTCCATGTATTATAAAGAGAATATAATAATTTTTGTACTACCCCACACGCATTTAGTAACCCCATGTAACTAGTCAGGTAAGCGCATATCACTTAAAAACCTTCACTTAAGAACTGATGATTAAGGTTTCTTTACCCCATATAATCGCACTCATTTATCATCATGATTCTTTATTGATACATTCACTTCATTTTACTTAGTTCTACTGTATCGTTAATTATTGAAAAACTAAAATGTTTTTTATTTTAATTTCATGTGGATTGAAAGCCAAATAATATGCTATTAGAAAATCATACCTTTGTTTTTGTTACTTTTATACTTTGTACGATGAGAGCTTTCAAATACAAAAATGCGCAAACTTTACCCTACTGACTCTACCCGAGACTTACTATTTAGATAAAACAAACCAAACCAGAACCACAATTGAAAGTTACAAAATACGCGTTTTATTATAGCTATCGGCCATATAACAAAAGAGAACGTACAGACAAAAATAGTACCCGTTTAATAATAATCTTTCGATAAGCATACATTAGGTGTGTTCTTTTTTGTATGAAATGTATTAAAATAACACAACATTGTGACTTTAGTTGATGGATCGAGAACGGTACTTCTATACATTTATGTAACCATTCCTATTAAACTCTAAAAATAATCTTTGTATTATTTGATGTATCACTATCTCAAAATAAATTAGTTTATTTGAACTCGATTAAATCCGTTTTTATACGATGGAATTTTCCGTGTGGTCTATCAAATCAATCTTCGGATAGAGTAAATGCATGTAAAATATTTTTTTAAATTGCGTTATGTAAATGACTATAATAGTATATATCAAATCAATTTTAGTTGACATCTCGGTGTTAAATCTAAAAAGGCATACATTTGTTTATTTGTATGTTACTTGTCCAGTGTATCTGGAATTGACTGCTGATTTAACTACTGATTCTTTTAAAGCAATATTTTCGCATTTTTTATCCCGTAGGGGTAATTAATTGTACGTTGATTATTTCCGATATTGCAACCATGTAACCATGAACCATGAATTTTGCAGAAGCAAAAGTTAATCATAATGAAATAGGCCAATTGTTGAACACATGCCGTTAAGAGTTCTTGACTTCGCGTTTTCTATTTACAGATTTCAACAAATAATATTGTTCAGTTTAATCGTTAAAGCAGTCTTTGCCAAGTGCAGCCTTATCAATGATTTAAACATCTTTTATGAATAGCCTGTGTTATGGTTAAAACATTTCCTTCATCTGTTTTCCTTTCGTGTTCCTCTCCCGTGTGCTTTGTAAATTGGATCTGGAAGATAGTCCATATATTAAAACTTTTATTGTAACGAAGTCGATGTAATTGTAATTGTACTGCTAAAAAATTCTCTTATAACGTCCATTCAAACCAAATAAACATTATTTGATTAGTTTCATAACGTGAAAATGTGATAATTTGTAAACAGAATATAGAATTGAATAGTTTTAAACTTATAAATGTGCAGGTTAGTAAAGGTACCAAGTGTTTTCTGGAAAATGGAGCATACCATAAAGCGAGTTGCAAACAAATATTTATATTAAAAAATTTACTGAAAATGATAATCAACGATAGAATATTAAGAATAATATCTTAAGCCGAATACACACGTGCAAAATTCGCGTGTAACTTAACGCCATAACGGACCTTTGACAGTAATCTTAGCGTGGATATGAATACGTCTGTCGTGTAACAAAAGTACCACAAATAGTCGATAAAATTCAATCGCATCAAACGATGTTACTAAGTGAGGTTACGAATAGTGTGGACTCAATAACACAACATTTGCAAAGAAAAACGTAAACATTATTAATTTTTGTTTTAATTGTATTTAAATATTTTGATATGTAATATCAATATTGATATGTAATACTTGGAGTAAGTTTAGACACTAGATATCGTACTTTCATTCTTAAAAAAACGCTTATCCCGGTTACCTCATATATCAGTCGTACGACTAACTGACGATAAATTGTCACATATCTAAGCGACCACGGAGATACTTGGCATTTTTATTATCTTTCTCTGGTGTTCAGATTGTAAAATTATTTATTTTAGGAAATAGAATGCTTTATTATAAATATTCACAGATTGACTGCACTACAATTAGTTCCATATGAGATATTCAATTTTTTAAATTGTTTTCAAGTGATTTCAAAAATTATTAGTACTAGTTTTATTCACAATTAGGAACTTGTATGAGTACATTTTCGTAAGTATTGTAAGAAAAAGTATTGAATGTAAAAGCACTTGTCAAATACACTTTTACTAATAAGTATCAGGGGATTTATTCCAAACAAATCAAATGTATGGATACTTTTATATATATATACATATATATATATATATATATATATATATATATATATATATATATATTAGATAAAAAATTGGCAGGATAAAGAATCAATCGATACCTTAAGGCATCGATGTGTTAAGAAGTATCAATATTTTGTTATTAGAAAAAAATCAATAAAGTAATCTCTCGATATTTTAACGTACTGAAATGTAATTCAAACCAGCAAATTTATTCGATACCATGAGCATCACAGGTATTTGATCACAGTACTAAAAATGATTATTTTATTAAGAACACTATAATTGTAAATTTCTTTAAAAAAATCATTTTTTTCTACAGTTTAAATTGTTCTAACAACACATATTGAAGTTTAAGTAGTCTGAAATATTTTTTACTGAAAAAAAAGTAACAAAAAAACCAAAAAACATTTCTTTACAGAAAAATACAT
Source organism: Chrysopa pallens (assembly GCA_020423425.1). NCBI lineage: Eukaryota > Metazoa > Arthropoda > Insecta > Neuroptera > Chrysopidae > Chrysopa > Chrysopa pallens. The sequence continues at coordinate 15,174,568 of CM035591.1, read as the reverse complement.
TTATTTTAATAAAATTTGAAAATTGGCAATTCCATTAACATTATATTAATTATGTGAAAACCAAAAAATATTAAAACATATTCAGAATTAGCTGTTTGTCCAAATATCATACAGTGAAAATTTATGAGGTGTTTATCTAGGAAACTAATTATCTGCCATACTCGAATCATATTTTACAAACCATGTTTTTCTTTGCATTCTTTTTCTTTGGTACCATCTGGATCATATTTTGCTTTGAGCTCTTTTAATTTTTCTGGTTGTTCTTTTTCCAAATGAGCCCATACTTCCTTAACTCCTTCTTTTTGTTTTTCAGTACATTTTTCACAACAATTGTTTATCGCGTCTTGAAAATGTTCTGAAAATAAACAAAACATTTGTTAGTAAATCATTATAAATTTTCTAAAAACTATTGTAAGTTCAATACGTACTTTTTAATTCTTCGCCTTCTGGTGTACATTTTGCTTTACCTTCAACACAATCAATATAATTTTCTACTAGTCGCTTATTCCCAAGAACTTCCTTAATATTGATGTTATCGTATTTCGATGCATATTTTTCTTCATCTGGTCTTGGCACTGCATAAACTATGGCAGCTAAACCCACAAACACAAACAATAATGTGTATTTCATTTTGATTGTTGTATTATTGACTGTTATAAACAATTGTAAATATTAGGTAATGTTTACTATGGTAATATATTATTTGATTCATCTTTATATATTAAAAGCAAGAAAACAAAATGACGTAAATCAATATTTAATTGGTTAATTTGTTTTTGTACATATAAAACTTATTGTTATGATTTTTTGTAAACATTTTTTAAGTTTTTTTACACGACTGTGGCCAAGAAAAAATGATAGGTTATGATTCATCAGGCTATGTGTATATGTCTGCATGTATTGGGGTATGTACATATGTTCCACCATAGAAACTAAACGATTAAACAGATTTTGATGAATAAATTTCGATTTTTTGCCCCAATTTCCTAGATCAAATTGTTTTGTATTTTTTATAAATAAGTATTTCGACTACAAAGTAGTCATTATCAGTATGAATAAACTAGTTGTAATGATTCTTTGAGGAGATGTTACTCGTTGCGAATTTGGTAAAGGTTTGCACATCTCTTCAGAGAATCATAACAACTAGTTAATGCATACTGATGATGACTATTTTGTAGTCGAAATACGTATTTATAAAAATACAAAATAATTTGATCTAGGAAATTATTACAAAAAATCAAATTTATTCAAAAAATCCTTGTTCTCATTAATAATTATATATATATATTAAAAAAAAAAAAAGATTTTAATGAATGAGGTGTCCATCGATTCGTTATTACAGTCCGGGTGTTATAGGCTCTATAAAATAAAAATAATATCATCTATAGTAGTTTCAGAACTGCATCAAGTCTTCATTAAGCACCATTTCCATTGAAACAAAACTCAATATATTATTAAATCAAAAAATTTCTAAAACTATAACCTTCCCACTTGTAAAATGTTGCAAGTTAAGATATAAAATTTTACATTTTTAAATTGTACGTTACTCGTATAATTAATTAACTTTTGAAGCAGTAACGATTAAATGATGATCATAAATAGCTTTGAAATAAATATCATCACTTTGGAAAGCCAAAAAGGAGAATTTTTATTGATTTTTAGCAGACTATGTATGTATGTGTAAACACATTAGCATGGATATATTATGTACGTTTATCATAACATTTTGTCTATCGATTTATTCTTGAAAACGTAGAATTTATTTTATGAGGAAATAAGCATGACGGATGATCCAAAAGTAATGATATCAAAATTTTTTATTGAAGTTTGTCTTATTGGGGATATGATATGACAGAGCCCAATTAGTACAGTTACAAAATATATATAGCATCCACTTAATACCTTCCAACATTAATGTACTCTTAGAAGTACGAAATAAGAAAATATTATGATCCAAAATTTGATAATGTGATGTTCAGAGGATAGCCAGAAATAGTCCAGAGATATATTGATTAGCACAAACATTCGGGTATTATTTTTTTAACTTATTTTTATTTATTGTTTTTGTTTATATAATTAAAGATTATCTTATAAAAATTACACACTTCTCTATTTTTAATAAGCATAAAAATTTTTTGTGTTTAAATTACATCTTTTATACTCATAGTTCAATCTAATTTGCATTTAAATATATAAAAAAATCTAATAATGTGTATTATTTTTGGAAATTTTTTTAAAATTTAATTGTACTATAATTATCTTTAACCGAGCATGTCCATAACAAAACTGAGATATATTAACGTCATACCTTAAATTTTATGATAATCGATTCAATACCAAGGTTGTTTTTAATAACATGTTAGGTACTTTTTATAGATGAATGTAAGGAATAAAAAATCTTAAAAGATGTAAACTTACTACAACGGCAATGTGCTCTAAAAAATATGAAACAAGAAAATGTTATTGTCCGAAATTAGATAAAGTGAAGCCGTACTTCTAGGAGCAAACAACCGTAAAAAGATCCTAGTTCTTTTAAATTTAATTTTTTATTGTGAATATTTTGGGGTTAAGTGGATGCTGCTAATAATGTATTAAAATTTTGATATCATTACTTTTGGATCATCCGTCATGCTTATTTCCTCATAAAATAAATTCTACGTTTTCAAGAATAAATCGATAGACAAAATGTTATGATAAACGTACATAATATATCCATGCTAATGTGTTTACACATACATACATAGTCTGCTAAAAATCAATAAAAATTCTCCTTTTTGGCTTTCCAAAGTGATGATATTTATTTCAAAGCTATTTATGATCATCATTTAATCGTTACTGCTTCAAAAGTTAATTAATTATACGAGTAACGTACAATTTAAAAATGTAAAATTTTATATCTTAACTTGCAACATTTTACAAGTGGGAAGGTTATAGTTTTAGAAATTTTTTGATTTAATAATATATTGAGTTTTGTTTCAATGGAAATGGTGCTTAATGAAGACTTGATGCAGTTCTGAAACTACTATAGATGATATTATTTTTATTTTATAGAGCCTATAACACCCGGACTGTAATAACGAATCGATGGACACCTCATTCATTAAAATCTTTTTTTTTTTTTAATATATATATATATAATTATTAATGAGAACAAGGATTTTTTGAATAAATTTGATTTTTTGTAATAATTTCCTAGATCAAATTATTTTGTATTTTTATAAATACGTATTTCGACTACAAAATAGTCATCATCAGTATGCATTAACTAGTTGTTAATGATTCTCTGAAGAGATGTGCAAACCTTTACCAAATTCGCAACGAGTAACATCTCCTCAAAGAATCATTACAACTAGTTTATTCATACTGATAATGACTACTTTGTAGTCGAAATACTTATTTATAAAAAATACAAAACAATTTGATCTAGGAAATTGGGGCAAAAAATCGAAATTTATTCATCAAAATCTGTTTAATCGTTTAGTTTCTATGGTGGAACATATGTACATACCCCAATACATGCAGACATATACACATAGCCTGATGAATCATAACCTATCATTTTTTCTTGGCCACAGTCGTGTAAAAAAACTTAAAAAATGTTTACAAAAAATCATAACAATAAGTTTTATATGTACAAAAACAAATTAACCAATTAAATATTGATTTACGTCATTTTGTTTTCTTGCTTTTAATATATAAAGATGAATCAAATAATATATTACCATAGTAAACATTACCTAATATTTACAATTGTTTATAACAGTCAATAATACAACAATCAAAATGAAATACACATTATTGTTTGTGTTTGTGGGTTTAGCTGCCATAGTTTATGCAGTGCCAAGACCAGATGAAGAAAAATATGCATCGAAATACGATAACATCAATATTAAGGAAGTTCTTGGGAATAAGCGACTAGTAGAAAATTATATTGATTGTGTTGAAGGTAAAGCAAAATGTACACCAGAAGGCGAAGAATTAAAAAGTACGTATTGAACTTACAATAGTTTTTAGAAAATTTTTAATGATTTACTAACAAATGGTTTGTTAATTTTCAGAACATTTTCAAGACGCGATAAACAATTGTTGTGAAAAATGTACTGAAAAACAAAAAGAAGGAGTTAAGGAAGTATGGGCTCATTTGGAAAAAGAACAACCAGAAAAATTAAAAGAGCTCAAAGCAAAATATGATCCAGATGGTACCAAAGAAAAAGAATGCAAAGAAAAACATGGTTTGTAAAATATGATTCGAGTATGGCAGATAATTAGTTTCCTAGATAAACACCTCATAAATTTTCACTGTATGATATTTGGACAAACAGCTAATTCTGAATATGTTTTAATATTTTTTGGTTTTCACATAATTAATATAATGTTAATGGAATTGCCAATTTTCAAATTTTATTAAAATAAATGTATTTTTCTGTAAAGAAATGTTTTTTGGTTTTTTTGTTACTTTTTTTTCAGTAAAAAATATTTCAGACTACTTAAACTTCAATATGTGTTGTTAGAACAATTTAAACTGTAGAAAAAAATGATTTTTTTAAAGAAATTTACAATTATAGTGTTCTTAATAAAATAATCATTTTTAGTACTGTGATAAAATACCTGTGATGCTCATGGTATCGAATAAATTTGCTGGTTTGAATTACATTTCAGTACGTTAAAATATCGAGAGATTACTTTATTGATTTTTTTCTAATAACAAAATATTGATACTTCTTAACACATCGATGCCTTAAGGTATCGATTGATTCTTTATCCTGCCAATTTTTTATCTAATTATTATATATATATATATATATATATATATATATATGTATATATATATATATATATATATTATATATATATATATATATATATATATATATATATATATATATATATGTATATATATATATATATATATATATATATATATATATATAAAAGTATCCATACATTTGATTTGTTTGGAATAAATCCCCTGATACTTATTAGTAAAAGTGTATTTGACAAGTGCTTTTACATTCAATACTTTTTCTTACAATACTTACGAAAATGTACTCATACAAGTTCCTAATTGTGAATTAAACTAGTACTAATAATTTTTGAAATCACTTGAAAACAATTTAAAAAATTGAATATCTCATATGGAACTAATTGTAGTGCAGTCAATCTGTGAATATTTATAATAAAGCATTCTATTTCCTAAAATAAATAATTTTACAATCTTAACACCAGAGAAAGATAATAAAAATGCCAAGTATCTCCGTGGTCGCTTAGATATGTGACAATTTATCGTCAGTTAGTCGTACGACTGATATTTGAGGTAACCGGGATAAGCGTTTTTTTAAGAATGAAAGTACGATATCTAGTGTCTAAACTTACTCCAAGTATTACATATCAATATTGATATTACATATCAAAATATTTAAATACAATTAAAACAAAAATTAATAATGTTTACGTTTTTTCTTTGCAAATGTTGTGTTATTGAGTCCACACTATTCGTAACCTCACTTAGCAACATCGTTTGATGCGATTGAATTTTATCGACTATTTGTGGTACTTTTGTTACACGACAGACGTATTCATATCCACGCAAAGATTGCTGTCAAAGGTCCGTTATGGCGTTACGTTACACGCGAATTTTGCACGTGTGTATTCGGCTTAAGATATTATTCTTAATATTCTATCGTTGATTATCATTTTCAGTAAATTTTTTAATATAAATATTTGTTTGTATCTCTCAACCTAGAATCTCGAGGGTTTAATAAGAAAAACCAGCAATACAATAAGAGTTAATAAAAAATTTTCAAGGAATTAATTAGAAAAGCCGATTTTCCAAAAAGTTAACAAATTACTTCAATTTCCTTGTCTAGTTTGACAGCAGATTACTTCCGGGTGAATTTCTACTTATGATTTCCCCCATTATTTAGCTATAATGAAGAATCAAGATTTATGATTCATAAACCGTTAATATGCGTAGTTCTTTGAATAAAGGTTTACATGAAGTTCTAACAGCGCCGTTTTTAAATTAATAACAGGAACTTCACATGACATAATCCCCAAGTAATAATATAATATAGGTTTTTGTTCAGTAGTTCACCGATGTTAGAACGATTTTAATCACTGCTCTTAAAAGATAGATGTATTTATTTAGTTTCTTATATTTTCAATATGAGATCACGTCAAACATCTATCCTCAGTTACACCAAGAACTTCACTGTTTCCAAAAAATTCACCTCTCCATTGACAGGGAGAGCAATACATAGACAGAGAATTTTTTTTAATTTAAGTTTCAGGGAGTTTTCAGAGAACCCCCGCGATATTTTGATTTCCGATAATATTGCTGTATTAGCAACAAAAATCTCTGCATTTTTTTCCGTATCAATAAGGTCGTTTATGCACTCAATAAAAAGAAAAGCACCGAGGGCATATCCTTGCGGAACTCTCAAAAAGATCCTTTTCTTTAGCAATTCTGTTTCTAACGTTAAAAGATTTTCCTTAGTTACTTGTAAGTTAGTTATTTATTTCGTTGACAAGATCTATTGCCTTATGACCATTGAAAAGCATAGTATTCGGCACATTGTTTGATTGGTATTGGATGATTTTTTTTAATTCTCCAAATAGTTGTAGATTTGTTTTTTTTTTTTTTTTGTAGAGTTGGACATAAGTTCTCCATGATAAATTTTGTTGGCGTACTGTAGTCTTTTTGTAAGAGTTTTGTAAAGATTTTTTATATTCTTGTAGTAACGGTTCCATCTCTAAACTCAGCGGTTCGGAGATCTTTACTTTCAAGTGGAATTTAATTTTGATAGTTTTCGTATCATCAGTTGCCAATTTTCATTATTAATTAAATATAAGAATGTAGAGTAATTTTCGTTTGTAAAGTATCTGGCATATTTATAAAAATAATTGTTTTTATTTGTAATAATTTTGTTTAAAACAACTTCAATGTGTTCCTCAATTTTTGGTATTGTAGTTTTTGAGAACACTTATGTAAATTGTATTTCTGCATCCACCATCCAATGCTCGGAGAATCCAATAAAAGAAGGTATTTCATTTCAAGTGTCTCAATTTTATTCTTAAGACCTTGCATTTAAATGCATAAATTTTATAGTCTGAATGATTATAGTTGTTAATTCTTTTATTCCAATCTGGCAAATCGTCGACGAAGTACCCACCGTTTTAAAAATTGCGTTTTCAGGCTACATATCGAGATTGAAGATATTATCGGAAAGTGATTTATCAAAACCAATCTTTAAATACGCAAATTTGCCCGATGTTTTTCCACATATTATATTATCATTCTTGAAATTATATTTTAGATAGGTGAGAATGGCTAAATCACAGGTCTGTGGGTGAAAACCGGCAGCAAAAACCCAAAATTTGTTCTCCATTTTTTTGATCAAATTTGTTTCTGGGCCACTTCCTCTAATAACTTGCCGTTTTCTATTGGTAACGGTTCTAAATTCGTTTTCATCCTGTTGGAGTACTTTTATATTGCCTGAGCAAGATTTGTTTCACTTTCTTTTACTCAAATCATATTTATGTTTTGTATTGATGTTGGTGTATTTATGTTTTTAACAGGCGTATATTTAACTTCTCTGAATAGAAGAGCATGGTTTGTTTCTCTAATTCATCTTGGATTTTCTTCTTATTTAAGCTATTTTCTATTTGAGTATTTTTCATAGTTTCTATTATTTCAGCTTGAATTTGAATTAAGTAACTCTGATTTTTGATAAATTCGATATACTTTTCTAAGTTAATAGATAAATGTTCCACTTTATCTGTCAGAATCTGTAGTTCAGATTTTGAAGCTACAACAGACAATTTTTCACAATATATTTAATATTGGTATTATTTTCGATAAATTTTTTTTACTGGGCTTATAAACTTTACATTAAAAATTGTAAAACTCGAAATATAGTACAAGTGAGTAGACTATTATTTGAAATTCAATTATATAGCTTTCAATTATATTTGGTTTCGATGGAAATGGTGCGTAATGAAGACTTGATATAGTTAGAGGTGAGGTAAAACAACTAGAGGATGATAGCCATACGAGCTTAGAATTTTTTAATAGATAATTCTTTTATAATAAAAATATTAATTTGCTGATTTTTGATAATTAGTTCAGAAGTTACACGTGCACGGATTAACATAAAATCATTTTAAACTATATTACATATAGTTTAAAATATTTTGGAGTTAAGCAAATGCTATTAAGTTATATGTCTTTCAAATACACGAATTCAGCTCGTTTATTTGATACTTAATAAGACGCATTTCAAAGAAAAAAATTTTTAACCTCCACTTTTTCTTTTCCTTCTTCAAACCAAATTGGTTTTATTGTCAATAACTTACGGACTATAATAACCAATCGATGGGCACCTCATTCATCAAAATCAGTTCAGTAGTTGATCTGATATAGTGGAACATCCGTACATACCCACATACATATGATAAAATGATAACCCATTATTTTGGCTTCGCCGCAGTCACCTATACCAAATAAAGCAGCTTCTTAATATGTTTTATTGAAAAATCATATCCCTGCAAACTTACTTTTTAAAAATATTAATCAAGTCTGCATAACTATATCTGTAATAGTAACGACCACATAGATGGTAATATTGCATCTGGCGGAGTGGCTACGTTTATACACAAAACATTACATTCAAAACAAATACATATAAATACCCATCCACAAATAATTTCCACCGAAGTATTTATTAATAACTAAACTCAATATTTTGAAAGAATCAATTTATTATGCAGCAAATAAAATAATTCCAAAAAAGCAAGTAGGTAATAGAAATAAACAACTACCATGGTGGACATTTAACATATTTAAACTCATTACAAACGTAAAAAAGTACTGCAAAAATATTTAAAAAAAAAAAACCAAATTAATAGACTAAATTTTATTGCCTTCAAAAAGACTACAGATATTTTAAAACAAAAGGCAATAAAATAGAAATAATTTATACAATCTGTAAAAAGCAAAGCCAGTGATAAATAAATATGGAATGGTACTGGAAGATTACGCAATGGAGCAATCAAATATGAAAGTATTTCTCAATAGAAATTCAAAACAATATTATAATCGAGCCCAAACAAAAATCAGATGAATTTGCGGAATACCTTACCAACCTATCAAAAACTGCACTCAACGAAAAGGAAAACCAACGTAACAATAATTTTAATTTTAAATCAGGAACTCCAGACAGGAAAACCAGAAGTGTACAACTCCTGGTGCTGATAGCATATACATACAAATGATTCAAAATTTACATCCAAAAATACCAAAATATACAAAAATTATATTATGAGTCTGGAATGAATATTCGATACCTGAAGAATGGAAACAAGCAGTTATATTACTAATTCTTAAATCAGAAAAAAATAATATAATAATTTCTAATTACCGACTGATCTCCTTAATACGTCATCTATATAAGTTAATGGAAAAAATGGTATTGAGAAGATTAATATAGTACTTATCAAATAATCTCATCAATAAATTTGAAATCAAATAATTGTGTTTCAAGGAAAAAGTGTGAGCACTTCACTTCTAGAGGTCCATATATGTTTCATCAAGTATACGAGTGTCAAAGCACGAAGTATAATATATGTTCATTTCTATGACGAGGAACGAAATCCGAATACAGTAGTTTTTGATTTTTATCGATGAAAAAGTTATAAAAATTTAAAACCGAATAATTATTTTGTTTCTACCTCGATTATAACTTTATAATTATACTTATGTAATAAAAAATTTCGTTCCTATATGGTGTGCCACGACACCACACGTATTTTTTTTAATTTGGCCCTCAATTTCTAAATTCCAAAACATATTCAGTTTTTATTACTCTGAACGCAAATATGGAGCTGGGTCTTATGTATATTAACGTCTTTAACACATTAATAATTGAAGTGGCAGAAATGTATTGATTTACGTAATTTATATCCAGAATACGCATCTACCTATAATAAATCATTATCAGCAAAAATAAAATGTTGGAAAAAATGCCAGTCCAATGTTATTTGTTTACTTTTAAGATTAAGGTTAAGGTTTTCGAATTATTAAGAAACATAAAAATACCTAACGACATATAGGTATATATTAAAAACTGCTCTTTACTCGAAAAAATTAACAAGATATGTTTTAATTATAGTACCTGATTTTTTCAGGATTATATTCTTTTAACACTATATCAGGGTAGAATCCAATGGTAAAAATTGGTATAAAATTATAGTAGGATGAAACCCATTTGTTATTTTTTCACATAGAATGAGCTAATTGTTATGTAAACAAAATGAAAAAAAAAAACAAGGATAATAAAGGAAAACAAACAAATATGTCTTGTGTATCGTTAAAATAGAACAGAAGTACACACAGATAACATACATACAACATTCAAAACATACCAATATGAAGAATGCTTTTTTTCGTTTTTTGCATTTCCAATGAAAATTTCTTACATCATTGGAAAATAAAGATTTTAACAGAAAAAAAGCCGACCAACTTTTGTGAAAAAGTTGAAATTTTAATTTTTAAAAGTTAGAGATTTTCCTGTTAAAAATTAGGTGAAAAAATAAATATTTTAATTTTAAAAACAAATCGTATATTTGGAAGATAAAGAGGTAAGTTTCCACTAAATTTCGTGAAAAAAAATCATGAAAGGATAAAAATAAAAAACCAAAAACTTGGTTATTTGAGTTTCTTACATAAATTTTCAAGTTAAGTGAAAAAACTGTGAATACAAAAGTTGTAGTTCTTTTTATTACCTACAACCTTGCGATTTTACTTTTTTACATAAGACTTGCAGTTTTGCCAGAAATTCAGATAAACCGAATTTACCCTTAAAAACTCACCCCTCCTACTTCCCGAACTCAGATCGCCCGTAATTAATTTTTCCTTTCATTTTTATCATATTATCTTCTGTTTCCAAATTGTTTCATTCCGCAATAATTTTTTCCCTTTCAAAAATTATCTACCCTGGACTACACATTAAACAGCTTAGATACATAAGATGTATAATGAAAAGACTTAGGTTTTGCTAATTGTATGACTAAAATGGTTGATAAGATATGCTTTGCCCGTACTTCTTGTGTAATTTGTTATACCATTGCCCTGAGTTCCCACAGTAGTTACCTCACGATGATTGAGTTTCAACTTCAGATTTTGGTTAGATCGTAAGCATTAAATAAAATATTTTATGTTTAAAATAAACAATAATCGAGACTCCTACCTATCAAATTGGATCATTTGTGTTATGAGTTGGCCATCCTTTTGAGAAGTCTACCGACCTAGTGATAAGTGCAAATGTTACAAACTACTCAAATATACTTGAAAAAACTCTTAAAAAATTCTATTTAGATACTTTGGCGATGATTTTTTGTTAATAAACGATAAAACAAGATCATATATATCTTACGGGATTGATGATCACTATTTACAACTATTACATTCACAGAATCACAGTAAGATTTGCCATTATTAATCTTATGTAGACTCCTATGTATTATAAATAAAACATATCCTGTTAATTTTTTCTCATTAAGAGCAGTTTTTAATATATACCTGTACGAATGAAAAACCTCTTTGTTCAATAATTAAAAAGATCATGTTTAAATTTAAAAAAAAATTAAAATTAAAAATTAAAAAAATTAAAAATTTTTTTTTTTGTTATAATTAAATTGTTTAATTACAATTAATTACATTAAATAATTTTATATTCAGTGCGGATCACATAACAATAGTTCCCGGACCAAAGTTTAACATTTTTACGTCACATTTTGTTTGTTTTACGTCATATGATGCTATCAATATTGTATATAAGCCACAGACATAGAATATTTGGACAGATAATTCATTGAATAACTTGAAGTCAATATTCGATTTTGAATAAAAATTAAGTAATTATTTTCGTCAAAAAAATTTTTTTAAACAAAACGCGTATAAAATTTGAACTTCATTAACATGGCTTAAATTATTTTTATAATTTTCTCACATAAATAACTCAAACATACTTATTCAAATGTAACGGTATGCAAACTGTAGGCATGAAGACGAAGTGCAAAGCGAAAAGTTGTTTTTGCGAAAAAATATATAAAATGAAAATTTGGGTTTTACTTTAAAAATCTCGTTTAGATTCAGGTGAGGAAGATTTTTAAGAACTTAATAATAAATGAAAACATTGACGGTAAAACAGAGATAATTTGAACGTTGAAGTAAAATTGTTATCCACCAAATAAGTAATTTATTATTTCAACGAAACTAAAAATAGCTTCTGAAACTAAATAATAGTAAATTTTCATTTTCTATTGATCTTTGTTCCTTTTTTTGATCCTTTTTTTATACCTTTATTATATTATTACCTTTGTTTTTACTTTGGAAAATACGAAGTTTTTTTTGTAAAAAATAGTAAAACATTTATATTTCATCATTAAAATCTGTATCTTATATGTAGGGGAGCGAGGGGCACGTTGTTACAATTTTTAGATAATTGTCAATATCACATAAACTATCAAATAACTAATACATTTGATTGCTTTTATCGTTAGTATGTCTATTAGCTATTAAAATATTATTGAAAAGTTATTAAAATTTATGTAACTTTTTCATAATAGACAATTTCACCAAAAAAGTCGATTATAACAACTTACCCCCGATTTGGGGCTAGTTGTTACATCAGCAGTGAAATTTCAAAGCGGTGATTTCATACTTTTGGAGTTTTTTTGCAGTCAAAAAAATCTTTAACGTTGGTTCTATTGAACGAAGCTACTCAAAGATATAACTTCTGGGGTTCGTAGAGATAGTTGAGGATTTCTATCCATAAATCTTTTAAACTAGTCCGGCCCAGCCATATTATTTTTAAGTCAGCTAGGTGGAATATTTTTTAAATCGATTTTTACAAGACATTGGTAAGCTAGTTTTCAGATTTCTTCTGGTAGTAAACCAAAATATATTTCTGAACTGTAAAATAGATTAGAAGCTAATATATGTTCTGTTTCTTGTGAAAATACCAATTAAGGTAAACCAATGAACAACTATCGTTGTTTTTGGTTTTTTCTGGCATACCTGGATAAGGACACCGGACACGAATTAAACATTTCGCGTGCTTTACGAATGCTTTTTTTATTCTGCAGTACTTCTGCTGCAGCAGATTCATAAACTTCTCACTTTTTGCATTTATTATTTCTCATTCTGCGAAAAAAGATAAAGCATATTTAGAATTTTTTAAATATTAAGACGAACGGTACAATACAAGGTATGGTAACTCATTTTAAATATATTTATTACACGTAACAACTTACCGCAAAAAATTGTAATAACCTGCCCCATGGCTCGTTTTTTAATATAACTTGAAGTCACCATTAATGGATATCAATAGTAGAATAAAATAATATTGCAAATTAAAGGTAAATATATTATGAACGTTCAAGGTTAAAAATTTTGAGCAAATAAAAAATATTCACATCAGGAATCAAAAATTTCGTAAAGAATATTTTTACGTTATTGGTTGAAATCGAGACACATGCACACAACCAAGTAGCTTGGGGGGCACTGATCATTTTTTATGTAATGCACGATGTTATAATAAAACAAATGAGTCCAATTAGGTCTACCAAAGAGTTAAAGATCCCGGTAAAAAAGGCGTGTAACTTCTTACCTCTGTTACAACGTGCCCCCGCTCCCCTATTATTGTAAGACATCACCATCTATTATCTATGTTACACACTAATAAAAATTTGTATGGGCTAAAAATATCAGATTTTAATATGAAGTAAGAATAGTAAAGCTTGTTGTTGACGTGCGTAATTGATTATGAGTATGGAAAAAGCCAATAATATGATATGTGGATACACACCAATGATGTTAATACTTTCGAAACACAGGAAATATTATTTATAAGAAAATCATGAAAACATTTTATCGTATTTTAAAATATTTTCGTTATAGTTTTTAGTTTTTCAACCGAAAAAACAAGTTTCTCAAGTCGACGCGTATATTTTTTTTTATGTTTGACCACGCATAACTTTTTACAGATTATTTGATTTTGTTAACCAATTTCGTGATGTGCATGATGTGCTGCCGCCGACACAAATTAATAGGTATACTTACATTAATTATTTAGGTTAAATGAAATAGATTATAAAAAATTTTTCAATGGATAATTTTTTTAAAATTATATTTCCTAAGAGATTACACGAATCAAGAGTAAACACGAACAATACACGATATTAAACTTCAATACACATTGCATATTTTTTTGACATAATTAATTCAATAAAATCGAAATTATTGATTTTCATTTTTGTTTTTAATTTAATAGTTCTTCATTAAAAATTTAATTTTTTATATTTGTAAAAATAATAATTGAATGAATTTGTTGAGAAACATTATATTTGTAATGAAATTTTGTATGTACAATTTTGATTGCAACGAGATGTTTAAATTAAAACCAAATTTTGATTTTATATGTTTTTCGCAAAAAAAAGTCGTTAGCTTAGACTCGGTTTTCATATCAAGAACTTATATACCAAATGCCATTACATTTGAATAAGTATGTTTGAGTTATTTATGAGAGAAAATTGTAAAAATAATTTAAGTCAAGTTAGTGAAGTTCAAATTTTATGTTTTGCATACTAAAATTTTTCAGAAGAAAATCTTTTATTTTTCATTCATAGTTTAAGCCAGTACGCAATAAATAAAAAAAAAAGAAACAAATGACAAACTCATGCAAACCCTCCGCTTAAAGTATCTTTATTCTACAAGTTTTTTTAGTATTTACTAGATATTGATCCAAGAACCAGTGTTATAGACGATATACTTGTATTTCGTTATGTGTCTCCTTGTACACAGGCAATAGACAATGGTATATCGAATATAATGTTTTTATTTGTTCAAATTAGAAGATTATTTTTGTGTTTCTTACTAAAGTATAAACAAACGTTCAGGCATACAAACATACAGAGATGTTGAGGGATTCCAAATACCCAATTTTATTTTGATGGTTACCAAATCCTTTGAGTAGCTTTTATATAATAAATGATAAAGTTAATCACTACTGCATTTGCCATTATATACGATACGTAACGTAGACAAATTTATTCTATTTTTTTTATAATTAAAATTGTAAAATAATTTTTTTGGTTTTATTTCTAAAGATACAACCCAATAAAACGATTAATATGTAGAAATAAAATTAAAAAAAAAAAACCATTTTTAGGCACAAGTTTCAAAGCAAATATTTAAAATAAATTCTTAGTTTATTTTTATTATCTATATGAACACATATTCGTCTTATCCGTTTATTCAAATTTTAGCCAATAATACTAAGAGATAATTATGAGCTATAATTTATAATTATGGTTGATATTTTATTGATTATTAAATGTTACAAAGAAAATTGTGCGAAATTTTCTTATCTACAAATAAACAATTACAATTACGAATAAAAATTTGGAAAATAGAAGGCATAGTTTTAAAAAAGGTCATAGCCATGAATTTTTAAAAAAGATTCGAAAATTTACAATGACATATTTTTTTCATCTGAAATTCAAATTTCTACGCTCAATTCGCTTCTATGGAAAGTCCAGAAAATCAAAACCAGGAATAAAGTCATACTTTAATGTTTTTAGGTTCTCAATATATTTTTCGTGTTTGTATGTTTGTGTATCTGCGAATGTTACAAATCGTACAACGATTATTTTTGGAAAACGGACTATCAACCAGAATTTGTGATCGCAGTTAGATGTCCATAGAGATTTGAACAAGATTTTACACAAAATCGGTGCCATGAATCCATATCCAAACTGATGAATTTTAGTCCCAAAAATGTGTTTTAAAACACAAATTCAGTTTCAAACAACTTTTGTTTGAAACATTTTTTCATACTGTCTAGATTCTCCACATTCCAACTCAAATACAGATAATATTATTTTTGTGTCATAAGTAATTGTTTTGTTTATCTTACTAAAGCATAAATTTATAATAAAAGTTTGAAAATAAATACGACTTAAATAAGAATTGATAATAAATGTTTATAAACTTAATGAATAATTTTAATATTTAACTTTTTAATGTTAAAAATGTTCACTAATTGAATCGAATACGAACTTGAAATAAAAATATTAGAATTTGCAACTTCACGTAGTTATGGATACTGAGATCAATCTACAAGATATTCTGAACGTTCTTCAGAATTTTGAAGCCCAACTTGATACAAAATTATTGACATAAATAATATTATTAATAAAAAGTTTAACACCTTGAATAAAGATTTGCAAATTTTTCAAACTCAAATTGATGAACATACTAAAAGAAAAGATCAATTAGAACGTCAAATACGAAGAAACAACAATACAATTAAAGACATCTATGAATCAGAAACCAGTTACTTCCAATCCGAAAATAAAATAAAGGATATAGTTACCCAAAAGCTAAAAATATATTAACATAATGCTGAATTTAGATTCATTTAAAGACTGAGCTTACAGAATGATTAAAATGTAGACATGTAAAGCCCTTATAAATTAAATCCAATAGAAATTCAATCGGTTATAACTGGAATTAAATGGAAATTTCCAATTCAATCCGATTGAATTCCAATTAAATCCCATAGAAATTGATTCGGATTCAATAGGAATTAAATGAAAATTTCCAATTCAACCCGATAAAATTAAATTACATCCAATTGAATTTGAATTGTATTCAATGGTAATTAAATGGAAATTTTCAAGTCAATCCGGTAAAATCGAATTAAATCAGATTCATTCTATCTTATATTATTTAATATCATCTTGCAATTTTTTATGGAATATATATTACATGATTGATATAGCAGTTGTATACACTTTGTACTTTGGCGTAAACTGATCATGTATTACTAAAATATTTCTCTATTAAAATTAAAGCAGACAATTATTGGCTATTCATAATATGGAAAAAAAAATCAACATAAAAAAAAAAATCCAAATTTTATTAATTATTATTTTAAGCAATAGTATGTATCTACGTTTATACTATGTAAGATGTATGTTTAGACTCAAACAATAAAATTTCAACTGTTTTTTACAAAACCGCTTCATTTTGCTAAAAGCATATTTTATAAATGTTTTGAATAGTTTTAGAAATAACAGTGAATGGGGGTAATGTAACGATTATTTTTCTCATTTAAAACCAATTTTTCACTTATTTTAATTAAATCTAATACAATAAAAATTATTTGAATGTAGCGATTGAATTAGTTTAAATGAAAGCATAATGAGTGCGATATTAAAAAGGGTATTAAACAAATTTATTATATTTTTTTTTTACCTTAATTAATTAGACCTAATTAATTAAACACTACGATTCAATATAAAAATTTTAAATAATTTCACTCTAGTGTAGGCAATAGTTACAACCAATTCAATCTGATTTTTGAATTTTTTAATTGGTTTTAATCGGATTGAATTGGTTTTAATTAGAAATCAAATTTCTGATTAAATCCAATTCATTTCCAATTGAATCAGATTCAATTTCTATTGGATTTAGTTGGATATTTTTATAAGGGGGCTTTCGATATAGCATAACACGCAAAATTTAACGAAATTTTAAACGCCATGAGTATCGGCAGCATATATGCGAATTATACAAGCTCTTTACAGAAACCACCAAGTGCTCGTTTAAATTAATGGAAACAAAACAAGTATTTATATCAATATAGAACATGTACGCTAAAATTGTGTAATGCTTACATTGATGTTCAACATATACACAGAAATGGTTTTTCGAAACTTATACAAAACATCAGTGTTAATAATAATGACAATATATTTGGAATCTCAGATATGCTGGTTATTCGATATTACTTCCCAATAAGGAACATTTCTAATTTAATACATTAGATCATTATTTAAAGCAATAGGTAGTCCAAATAAACATTGAAAAATTGTGTGTACGATAACTTTACAACAAAATATTTTAATAAAATAATAAAATATTTAACGTTAAGATGTTCGCAATACAACAAGTTACGAAGTATAAATATTTCGGATAAATAATAACCAGTGAGTGTGCAGAAAAATTGGAATTAAAAACGGCATTCTATTAGCTAAACAAAGCTACAATGTATTGAAATAATTGTTTGAAATATATGAACATAAGTGTACTAAGTTAGTTTTCTTGTATGGGAGAGACCGCAATTAAGTTAGCATGAAAATTTAATAAAATTTATTTAACCAAATCTCAAAAAATTGTTTACAAAATGCTCTATCAGGATCCGTAATTGCGTAATCCAGTGATTAGGTAATTATTTAATTAATTATTTGCAATCAAAATAACAAAAAATTTTTCCTTATATTTAAGGCTTTTTTTATATTTTTTTAATTCAATAAATTGTTCCTGATTTGATCTTTCGATATGAATCCATTTGAATCAGTAATTACTTTTATTTATGCATAATTAGTTAAAATTATTAATTACGATTTAAATAGCCACCGTAAGACTATGATGACGTCGTGTGGGAGTAATGCATGGATATTTCAACAAGATTGAAGCCATTTATACTTGTATTTGAAATGTGGGTCTAGTGGAAAATTCAAAATGTGACTAGTAAAAAGTTTTTACTAGGATATTTGTTATAAGACAACTAAAAGAGTCACTGAATACAAGACTGTTGCAATTTGTGGGTTATGTTAGAAGTAAAAGGAAAAAAATTAAGTTAGTAAAAAAAAAAAGCTATTTTTGAAAATTAAGATTAGAAATAACTTGGTATCATGGAATAACTAACCGTATTTTTTTATTTAGTGAAGTTTTTCATGCAAACGGAAATAATTTTCCATCATATGTATAAAATAATTTATGATGGGTTAGTATTAGAAAAATAAGGCTGATAAATGAAAAAACTGCAAATTAAAAAATTTATAAATCAAGGTATTTTGATACAAAATAAATTCAAAACTTCCTTTAAGAGGAAATTAGATGTAAATGTTTTGTTTTATTTGGAAAATACACTTTGAAAATAAAAGAAGTTATTTTATAATAAATTACTTTCCTTCAAAAAAAATGTATATAATGTACGAGTGAATTGAAAAAAATGGAACCTACCAGTTAACAATTTCAACAAAACACTTTCTATCTATTAATTTTATAAACGTGAAAGTTTGTGAGTAGGTATGTATATATTTGTTACCCTTTCACGCAAAAACTCGTGAACCTATTTTAATCAAGTTTTTTTCAAAATGATATTTGTTGGTTACAACTTAAAACATAGGATAGGTTTTAGGTTCATTTTCTATTCCTAAAAGAGTGAAACAATTTTTGATGTATAAAAACCAGTGTCTATCATTTATAAATACCTACCTACCTATTCAATTCTATTTTATTTTTGTTAATTCTATTTAGTTTCTCATATGAGAAATTTTTTATTTAGGAATGGCAAACACAAATGAATGAATGCGTGCATAGTTTGTTTATCATTATTTCTGATCAGATGTATACAAAATGAATGACCTCTGAGGATAAATACAAGAATACAAGTGAGTATCTGTAATCTAGTATTTTGATTTTTTTCTATATAAACAATTTGTAAAAATATTATTATTTAAAGTTCAGAACATTCTTGTTAAATTTAAGTCTGATGTGATTTAATAAACATGTTTCAAACAGGTTTAGTGCTACCCATTGTTGTATTCATTGCAGTATTATCAGTAGTATTTTGTGCACCATGTAAGTAAAATAATAATGCTTTTTTATTAAGGAAAAAGAAAGTCAAATATTTGATTAGCATAGAAAAGAAAATACATTGAATCCTAAAGAAGAATTAATGATTTTGAGTAATTAGTTTCTTTAAAATGTTATTTTTTATTGCTTTTTTTCAATTCTTATAAAATAATTATCATAACTAAAAATATTCACAGTTTCTTTGCAATCTATATATTTCAAATAAGAAGAATTCACGTGAGCGTATAACAAAAATTTGTTTTGTATGTGGTTTAGTTTTTAAATTATGGATCCCTGAGGCATTGACAAGAATGTCGGTGTCTGAAAATTTTTTTTATTTTGAATTTAAAATAATAAATTAAACGAGGAGCCCTATGTTTAAAATGTATTGCTATTTTTAATTTTTTAACCGGAAGTAAAATTTAAATCATAATAAACAATAATAAATCGATATTGGTTTTAAAGTGCGTAGTTAATAGAAATAATGAGACCATTCAAGTGAAAGAGTGGCGGCTACATATAGTACGTAGTATGAAATCATATTTTTCTTTCAGTTGTCACACTTTAATTTACTTAGCTACATATTTTAATTTGTTTATCTCCAAAACTAATAATGAGGAGTATTTTAAAAATTTTAAAGTAAAATAAAATTAAAGTATTTAAAGTTTTTTTTTTTGCCATTTAAAAAATTTAAAAAAAAAAAAAAAAAAGGTTGAAGTTAAGAAAATTTGAATGAAAATTATAATCCGGTTTTGAACAGCAAACAAATAATTTCAAATATGGTTAAAAAATAAAAAGATCAATTTTATAAGCTCACATAATGTAAAAACTATATCTTATACAAGAAACATATTTGTGTGTACACTTTGGACCAATTATGAAACTATTTCTGAACCTTATTTATTGTTTTCGCTTTTCGCTTCAAGTAAATACCATTTTGTTAAGTTTGCAGATTATATAAATTTAAGTATGTAAAATTATCTCTTGTCCAATTTAAAATTTGTTATGTATGGTATTATTGCACATTAATTTCAATTTTGCTTTACTCAAATTCAATGTCAACATTAGTGTTTATTTATTTATTATGCAACCTAATGTATTTTCCCAACACAAATTTTATTCGTTTTATAAATTAATATGTTCTTATTGTAAAAATAGTTTATTATATTACCTGAGTAGTTTCTTTCCTTGCTGAGGCCTCAAGCGAAATTAATTTATGAATCGGATGACGTTACTTCAATAGTATTTTTTTTGCTCGCGGTAATCTTTAAATTTTGTTAAAAATACATATTTCTTATATAAGATGAAAGTGAATTACGGCCTAATTAATAAACTTATTTGTATTCCAATTTTAGATCCTGGAGATGCCGAAGATTTAGCCAACCGACCATGTAAGATTATTTAAAAAACAAATATATTCAGAAATCAATGGCGAAAATTAATGACTTTAAGAATAAGAAGGAACCAGAAAACCCAACTTTATATAAAATTCGAATTTAATCGAAATTACAGAAAAAACGATTTTAAGATTATGAATTTAGTAAAACATTTTTTGTGCTCAGTTGTGTCGCTACGAAAATTCATAATATTGCCATGAGATGACTTTATATTGACAGGAAATGAGACGAAACAAGATATGACAAAAATGTTTGATATCGATAAGCGAACCAGAAAAGTATTTTATAGAAGAAGAGAAAATTAATTAATTTTTTGTTTAAGTCATGAATTTTAGGTATACGATAAACGACTTCTTATCTCAAGTCGAAATCTCAAAAGTCTCAACATTAATACAAACCCAAACTAAATGGCTAGACCAGTAAAATTATTGTTTTGTATTGTCTCAAGGTAGCACTTGTATAAGCATTTGGTGGTTAATTTATAGAATCAGAATTCAAAATTTTCGATACATAATTGACATTGTGTAAATGGATGACATAAAATATAATAAATATAACCTATTTTTTAATTTCTTTCAAAATGAGCTAGAAATTATACCAGTAAAACGTGATTTAAAATATGGATTAATTCTTTTCTTGTGGGCAATTTGGCTCCTTTCGAAGACGATATCAACTAATCAGAAAACTATTTTTATTATATTTTACATTTTTGTTTAAATTTTTCCTAGATCTTCGCTATATTTTACGATCACAATGTATAATTAATTTTTAATTATGTACCTAGTCACTAGATTTATTTATTCAATTGTAAATAACATATTATATCCAATCATTTAAAATTTTTCTTTTGGGAAGGAATAAACAAAATCGGACAACTCGCTAAAATGTAAGGCTGATATAAGTTCTTCGCTAGTATAAATAATTGATACACACATATATTGAATATACCTTAAAAACAACTGAACCGATTTTGTTGAAGTTAAAACATATATGTTAATTTCTCAGTAAAATTTTTAGTTTCTGAGAAATACGTAGTTTCATAAATTCAAACTATATTATTAACACGTTAAAAAACTCGACAAATTGTTTTAATCGTGATATCATATTCTAATATTCAAATATCTGCAAATATGTTGATTGATTATCTATCTCTGTTTTAAATTTTGATAAAAAGTACAGCGGCACTGATTTCACGAATGTAAATTTTTGACTACTAGTCATTATTGTGCAATATTTTGCAGTTCACTTGTTACAAAAACGTCCAACTGTTGGAAATACAGGATCGTCTAGCGGTAAAAATAAAGAAAAAAAACCAAGTGGAACTCCCAATATTGACTTAAATAATTTTGGAGGTAACTCAAACATTAGAGTGAGTGGAACTTCAAATATGAGATTTTCTGCAAGCTCAAATTTCAGTGGTAAGAAACAAGAAATATGAATAAAATATTAGCTTTGAAAAAATTTTAACGGAATTTATGGTTTAGGTCGCTTTGGTAATACTGATATAAATGTGAAAAATATTTGTAAGAGTTGCCCTTCTAATGCAAATGGCTGCAAAATAGTAAAAGAGTCAAAAGGAAAAGAGTTATTAACAACGACAAAATGCATGAATGGAAGCAAAGTTATATCTGAGACAACTAAAACGTCACAAAATCCGTCTGGTTCAATGATTAGAAGTGAACAATTCGCATCAGTTCAATCACATAGTTTTAGTTCATAATCTTCTTTTATTTCTCATTATTTCCATTTAATAATATTTAAGTACAGTCGTCTATAGAATAAAAATATATAAATTATTACATAAATGTTTATTATTTTATCTTACATCTTAATTAACCTCAGTCATAGTAAGGAGAGGCAAACACAACACAAACGTATCAAGTGGATAATTAAGACATTGTGGAATGTTTTTCAGATTATTTTAGATATTCAAATTGTGTAGGGGGGGGGGGTGTTGGTTCGTGTTTACAATTTTTTAAAGACTTTTTTAATGGTCAAAATTCGAGTCGTATCATAATGACGTTGTAATGACCTCTTTTAAGCATTG
The DNA here is from genome assembly GCA_020423425.1 of Chrysopa pallens. Classification (NCBI taxonomy): domain Eukaryota; kingdom Metazoa; phylum Arthropoda; class Insecta; order Neuroptera; family Chrysopidae; genus Chrysopa; species Chrysopa pallens. The sequence continues at coordinate 15,151,416 of CM035591.1, read as the reverse complement.
TTAATTAAATGCTCTTTAAGAAGTCTTTTTGCGAATTTATCAGAAGTCAAAACTGTGAATTGCTTAAGAAGTCTTTTCTGATTTTCGAAGGAATGAAGAGCTCATCTATATAAGAAGCCGGAAACAATGAGCATTTTAAGAATTGTTTTTCCCGAATTCACAAAAAGTCTTAATTTTGGGTTCTTTAAGAAGTTTTTATTTAGTTTTTCGTAAGAAGTCAGAATAAAAAATTTTGAAAAGTCTATTTTCTGCTTTTCGTAAGAAATAAGGATTATGAGTTGTGTTAGCAGTTTTTTTCGAACTTTGTAAGAATCATCTAATCAGGTTGATTAGACCATAAACGCAGTGTTGGCAGTTAAATATCCACTTTATTGCTACGTTTAGTCGGACATCCCGACTATTTTAAGCCATTTTCAAAAATACATACATAAAATAAATAAATTTTCACCCAATATAACTTGTCAAATAAGTCATCAAATTTAATAATTATACGTCAAATATAAAACATTACAATACTCATATGATTTAATAAAAATACATAAACATATTTTTTAAATATATTTAAACATTAAAAATATTTTTGGGTAATATCAAATACATAATGGTCCAAGAGCTGACTGAAAAAAAACTGGCCTATCGTATGGATTAAGTATTTTTTAAATAATAATAGTTACTGTAACTATTAAGAAAATCGTTGACAGCCAAGGCAAAAATGGTATATAAAATTGATATATTTAAAGAGGATATTTTTCATCCAGTAACTGTACCAATAGAATTACCGCTTGAAACTCATTTTAAAATTTATTTTTATTTTAATTTAGTAGTACAACGACTGCCTCGATTGCACCCCAATTTTTTAATTTTTTTATGTTGCGTTATTGTACCTATCGAGTTACCGCTTCAAACTATAATCAAATTAAAGTTTAACAATTTTGTATTAAGAAAATACATAACTGCTACTTCTATTCTGATACCAAATGCCTGACAGCCAACTTTATATTCAAGTCTTCTGTTAAACATTGTTAAGTAGTTAAATATTCTAAAATTTAATATTTGTTTCTCTTTATATCTGCAATTATTGTTATTGTGATTTATAGAAAAATAACAAAAACTGAAATTATTATCTAAATTCTTATTTTTGTGTATACAATTCCTTTGTATTTACTTTTTATGTTTTTATGTTACCTATTGTTCATTTGGAAATGCATACAAAACGTTAAATCAGTTACAGTATTATTGAATCTAAATATGAGTTACAATGACAATGAACTGACAAAAAATTAATGTTGATCACTGCTTTAATTTTGAAGCCACAACATATATAAAATATAATGGGATGTTTATCAAATTTAGTTAAAATATCATACTATATATTTTCATGAACATGCAATCAATAACTCTTCGACGCCAAGTGAAATTTTTCGATGGAGGATGGTAGCGTATGGCCCTGCTCAATAAGGTGGTTAGAAAATACCGACTCCATATTATTATTTTCCCAGAAGTACTTTATCTGATAATTCCTTCTAGTTTGGAAACTTCGTTCCGTTTGATCGATATATATATTATATTACTGATAATAAATCCGGAGTTTATGGACATAAAAGTCCTTAAACTCCGGATTTTGTTAATCTTTCCAACTTTTTTTGAAGTTTATTAGGTAACTGTAAAGTTAGATGTGTGGTTGGAATGCAACTGTAAACCTGTTTTTTTGCAAGATGTTTCCAATTTTGTTAGATAGCAACTTTAAACGATTGACTTAAGCCTATTTTTTCTGTTCTTTAAGTAACAACATACCCATCATATTGTGACCGAAGCCATTATTAACATCGGTACTCTTAATGGAGTCTTATAATTTCTGACTATTATAGTGAAAGGAATCTTGTGATATAGTACCGTCACAGTAAGTGAGTTTCCTATAAATATCGAATTCCAAACCCTTTTTCGACTTTATGATCGTTAGATCCAAGAAATTGATTTCGTACACTCCTTTTACATTGTAAATTGAATTTTTGGATTATTTGCATTAAGCCAATCGACTGGAGCAGTAAAATGAAATGGTCCCTCCAGTAAAATTTTAATAAAAAGACTTTCTTTAATAAACGATTTAAGGAAGTACGAGCACCAAGGCAACTTTTGATAAAAGGCTTGATTTTTATTAATACAAAGTTTAAATATGTCTAAACAAATTCCAAAAATTTGAAGAAGATTGCCCGATCATTTAAATAAATAATTAACTTTAAAGTAGAGCAATTTAACATTGGTCTTATGGGGTAACCTTCAAACATTGATACATTTCTGTATTTTTCTCGTAAAACTGTAGGTGAATATTTTTAAAAAACTTATGGATGAAAGTAAATATATTAGTGATAAATTTAATTCAAAAACATTTACATTTGCCCGACTAATTAAAGTGTATTAATTAAAAGAAAAATAAATGCCGCCACTAGCCAATGTTAAATGTATATTTATATATTGAAAAAAATCATATGGTTACTGCGTTCCCCTTACCGCGCTAGAGTTGATACCTATCCCCACACCGCCTGGCGCTCGTACTTCCTTAAGCAAAATTTGAATCAATTTTTATGTATAAGCAAACCTACACTTTGCATATCTAAAAACTGATTAATAGGCTTTTCGGAAAATTTTACTTTTCAGTGTTGTATTTGAGTACGAAACTTATCGTTTGGTTCACAATTACTAAAAATTCAATATGAAATTTTTCTTATTTATATGTGATCATCACAAGGACAGCTTACCTAGCAAATATAATAGGAATTACCGAAATCCAACTGTGTAACCATTTATATGTATACATATTTGATACCATCATTGAGAAAGCACTAGCAGTTACGGTAATTATTTAAATCGTAGTTATTTTTTACATATTTTTAAAATGGACGTTTAAGGTGGAAATAGGATATATATTATCTCACTCGCAAAAGTGGACGGAATCAACACTTTCAATAACTATTCATCTCAATAGGCGAAAAACCTTGGCGTAGAAACTTACAACTAATGACACAAGAATTTCGCGCAATGTATGTTATCAAGCAGTTTCTACGACAAAATGCTTTCCATATAAAATCGCTTTGCTTCGTTAGGTTTATTGAACTTCGTAGGGTCCTATATGCAAGCATGCTGAAAATTTAAAAATTGTATGGGAATTTCGAGCAGATTTCGAATATATTTAAAATGTCAAAAAAAATTCGAAAATCTTAGTCACGTTTCTCGAAAAAGCAATGTTAGTTCTTTATAGATTTATTTTTAAGCTATCCATAATTTCTGACGAATTAGGGGAATTTTCGAGCGATCTCATCAATCAGTCAGATCTACGATTTCTCTGAAAAGTCAAGGAAAATTTTTTGAATTTAATTTACAATTAACTTTAAATCATACTCATACTTTAGAGCTAATTCACAATATTAGCCAGTATTTTTGATCAATTTTATTGGGAAATTGTCGGAAGACATTCTTAGAAACTACTTTTAATGAACGAATTTTGAAATAAAAATGAGCTCATAATTTATAGCTAATGTAGAGGTGTACAATCATATTTTCTAATTCTAGCTTATCAATCGTCTTAAAATGTAGGAAAATCATAAATAAGGTATATAAAGAACATTAAATGAAAAAATTTTGATTTTTAAACAAATACTTATCGCGAATTTTAAGCTGTATGTAAGCTACTTTGAATGAATGAATATTGAAATTAAAATATACTCATATTATCAAGCTTATTTAGAGGTGAATAATCGTATATTCAATCATATTCTATCTTACCATTTTTTTTAGAAAATAGATTGATAATAAATGAATGAATGAGTCGATTTTGGATTTAGTTGGGCACTTATTTCACTTTTTTTTGTTTTACATAAAGGTATTATATTTATTTTTAAAATTTTTATAAAAAAATATCTCCAACCTATTTTTGAAATTTATATTTTAAAACCCTTTTCCTTAATTTTTCAAAGAAAAAGAAAATACAGTGTATGGAAAACAAGCCGTAATAAAAACAATCTAATAAATAAATTAGTTCAGTTTCGAACATTCATTTGTGTCTTAGTTCATATTTTTAAATATGTGGTAATTATAACAAACAAAAGAATTTCTAAGAAAATTTATAAGCAAGGATTTGCCTGAAAAGGTTGTTTACCTTTAAATTAGCTTGAAAATTTAAAATTCGTTCATTAAAAGAAGTTTAGAAGAATGTGTATAAGTTTTCCGACGATTTCCTGCGAACGGTTGTGAAACTCAAGTTTTTAAGTTATCATATTTTGAAACGTATATAGGGGTTTCCTCGATTTTCTAAAAAAATGAGTAAGCTAGGATTTGCTTGAAACTGTGATTGTTTACCTCTAAATTAGCTTCAAAACAATCTTTAATATAAGTTTATTTTAAATCAAAATGTTTTCATTTAACGTATGTTTTGTACAACACCCAAAGATTTCCCTGATTTTCTGAGAAAGTGGAAAGCTAGGATTTACTTGAAAATATGATTGTTAACCTCTAAATTAGCTTTATAATATGATTGTTTATCTCTTAATTAGCTTGCAAATATGATTATTGATTTCAAAATTAGTTCCCTGAAAAACCGTTGTGATACAAATTGCTTGAAGATGCTGTCCAATAGTTTGAAATTAACTATAAAATATGAGTATATATTAAAATCAAAAATTTTTCATTCATAGTATTTTCATTATATCGATTGAAAGTTTTCTTAATTTGTCAAGGACAGACTGCAAAGTTCCACTAACCTGCCCGAAATTTGCTCAAAATTATGGTATATTTTTCAATTGTTATATTTGCATTTGAAAAAGTTGCTCCGCCAGGTTTTTACCTATAAAAATGTAATATTGAATTTTCGGGAAACCAATTAAGAATTTTCGAAATTTTTTATATAGATATAAGATCTACTCAAAATTTTCTCGAATTTTTCAAATTGAGCTCTTTCATTTGATAACTAATAAGAATCATTTTATGGAAAACATTATTTGTAGCCTGCACTTTTTGTGTACTTACTTCTACCATATTTGTAATATTCTTATTTATAGACTATGACACCCGGACTCTAATAACGACTTAGACACCTCTTTCATCAAAATTGTTCAGTAGTTTAGCTGCTATAGAGGAATATACATAGATACATCCATAGACTGCAAAAAACATGACCCATTTTTTAACTTTGCCGTAGTCGGATACAAATTACTAGAATAAAAAACAAAAACTTTAACTAAGGTTTTCCGAAAATTGATTTCGATATTCGACCAAGTCAAATAAACAACGGGACTAAACACAAATTAAATTAATATTTTTCGCTCCTTTGAAACAGTTTCTTTCTAGTAGTATAAATTTTATTAAATTTATTTGATAATAAATACCAAAAACTGTTTTTAAACTTTGCTATTAAAATCAAACACATAATAAATATTGTGATACCATCTTATTTATTAAAGCCTATACAACCTTATCTTTTGATTCTGTATTATAATTGTGATCTTTTTATGTTTTTGTTGACCTTATTGAGGAAAATAAACTAAATAATATTCATAGTTATACTTTGGGAAAACCAATATCAGATTAACAAGTAAAAAATTGTGTAATAAATAAAAATTTTATACATCATTACAATTATTTTATTTTCAACATGTTTTTTACAAAAAAATTATTCATAAAAAAACTCAAAAAAATCAAATACTCCCATGCGATTTAAAAAACGAAAAAATATTAAAATTTCTAAAAATCCAAAATTATACTAAAATAAATTTTTTTAAACGAAAATTGGATACTTTAATCGTCGTAACAAGCCTGCTTACAAATTCCCCTTTTATTTTAGACGCTACGAGTTCGACGCTAAAAGAGGTAAAATATGATTACTGAAATAGTAATATATATATATATATACATATATATATATATATATATATATATATATATATATATATATATATATATATATATATATATATATATATATATATATATATATATATATATATATATATATATATATATATATATATATATATATATATATATATATATATATATATATATATATATATATATATATATTGATAGGAGATATTTAAAGCGAAAATCATAACCCTTATTTTTAGCTCTGCGGTAGACTGGAAATTTATTTCTAAATAATTAATGTTCATCATTTAATCATTTGTACTAATGATACAAAAGTATTTATTTTATAGTTTCGTAATATAATTGGAAACATATTTTTTAAATGAGAAATTATTTAAATTTCAAAATTTATTAATTTTGGTTTCGATGAAAATGATACTTAATCGTATTTCTAACATACTTTAACCGAAAATTTGTCAAATATTCATACGTATGTTAGGTTTTTATGTTTAAGTTGGAGGGGGGTACATGAAGTGCCTTGGACAGATGGAAAAGTTTATGAATTTCTTAGTGTTGTATATCCATTTTGTTTATTTTTAATTTACATAATGATAAAAAGAATTAAATTTCCCTACGAAACAGATAATACAGAGTAGATATAAAAAATATTTTCTCTATTCTTCATACAAGAACTAAATTCACCACATAGTTTTACATGTTTAACACTCAGTTATTTGTAAAATTTATACTATAACTACTGATAAGCCATTTTTAAAAACGAAATTAGTTTTTAAAAATTTAAATCGTTTCTAAAGTGAAAATTTTGTTAACAAAATTGTTTCGAATGCTGTTTTTTCGGAAATAAAGACTTTAGGATTTAAATAGAATTATAGGCACAATGACTATAAAATAGTTTATTCTATCTCGATCATACGTTTTGAAATTTGTTTTAATCCATCTATATTTGGCACTTGTTTCGAAACGGATGATATTGTATTTTTATTGTCTCTACAATTTCTAGTGCGTAAAAGTGATTTTCCTCCAGGTTGTGGACGATCAATTATTTCACATTCTGAAGCGCTATCATCGCATCTAGTACATAAAGCGGTGTCATCTCTTTCAAATGAAATTTCATTGTCTAAAATTACAAAATTTAAAAACAAAAAAAGAGTTTTCATTTGAATATATTATGAATAAACTACCTTGAGTATTTCCGCCGATAGAAAATGCATCATAGTCAGCATTGCTGAAAGCATCACCTAAAATTTGAAAAACTAATTGAAAATCATTTTGAATCTGAGATGGGAGTACTATCAGGTGGTTTAAAAATTGAGTTAAATGTCTTCTTGAGTCAAAAATTTTTTCCGAAAAAATTTAGCAAAGTCGTTTTTTATGCCTCAAATACGGTCTTTGTTTCATCAGACTGTCATAAACAGCTCTAGAAATTTTTTTATGATTTGGGAACAGAATGAAGCAAAAAAAAAATAATTAAGCATCTTCAAGATGGACACTTAGCCTTAAAAGTCTACTTTTGTGATTGAACATTGAACATTCTTCAACATTGTTCTTATAGTTTTCAGAATCATATAGATACTTGACATATATAGAAAATATCAGAATATATTATATTAAATGTAAAAATTTGATGCTAGAAAATATTGACGGTACCAACAAAATAATAGTATAAATGTTCGTAGAATAACTTAATTAGTCCGTTAAATTTTTGAAGATATATTCTGCTAAATGTTTAGTGACCTATTCTAGAAGGAAATAATATATAAGCAAAGTGCGACCAATTGAGTCACTTGCTCTTTTAAAAATTATAAATCGATTTATTAGAAAAACTTGACATAAAATTTTAGCGAATCTAAACAGTTTTCGAAAAATTGTTTCATCCAATAGCTGTTTGATTTGAAAACTTTTTTTTTTAATGAATGCTTCTTCCATCTCTTATACTTTAAGAGATGGACCATAGATCCATTAGACCCAATGGACCGATTTCGCTTATTCACGAATCTTACTTTTTAGGCTGAGAATACACCACCAAAATTTCAACTTGCTTTCTCTTTTCCGTTTTGATGGCAGATAAAACAGGTTAAATTCTATGAACATCAATACTAAAATTTTAATTGTGCCTCACTATTTGAGTAACAAACTTTAGACAAGAATCTATTATATCCTTTGGACAGGGGCGTAGGAGCCGTATGGGCAGGGTGGGCAGCTGCCCACCCAGGAATTTCCTTGGGTGGGCCATGCCCATTTGTTGAAGAGATTAAAAATTTTATTGCTCTATTACAATTTCGTGTAGGATAATTTTAAGGGCAAAACAATAGTTTTTCATCTTTCATACAAAATTATTATCATCGAAAATTTAGGGGGGGGGGTAAAAATTTCGAACCTGCCCACCCAACAAAAATTCCGTTCCTACGCCCCTGCCTTTGGAATATTTTATATAATAAATATGTCGGGTGTAAAAATAGTTCAAACATTGATGATTGACACTCGATCATATGTTATCGATAAAGTTGATACCGTTGACTATTATCTTTTTGTGATATAATTTTAGATGTAGGAGATTACGAAATGATCTAGACTAAATCAATTCTTCAACCATTACATAAAGTAAATTATAGATTTTTATAACTTAAATAATAACTACACCAAAATTTGGTATAATAAAACCAAAGCATGAAAAAGAAACATGGCCTTATTTTCGGAAATTACAAAATGGCGGTCGGTTAAAGTTATGAACAAGAATTATTTTCGATTTTTTTAATTTTACCTGCTAAACTACGACTTAAAAGAAAAAAGCTTTATTTGAAACCTAGAGATATTTAAAAAGCCTATACGGTGATCCAGTTATTTGATACATAAATTTTACTCCTAAAAAGTTATATTTTTACTTTAACTTAAAGTCAAGTTATTTCATATATTTTACTCATAACGAGCTGTATTTTATTAAGTTAATGTCATAAAAATGTGTTATTTAATATTTTTGTACGTCATAGTATATGTAGTATATACATGCATATACATTCATTTATATGCACATTTGTCATGCAGTTTGCAGAGTTTTTAAATATCTTTTTAAAAAGTTTTGTATCAAGCTTTTTTCTTTGAAACGCCTGCCGTCATTTTGTTATTTCTGAAAATCAGGCCAGGTGTTATTATTTCATGCTTTGGCTATACTCATCAAATTTTGGTGTCCGTTTGTTCTTAGTATTTAAGTCATGGTAATCTTTTATGTGTCTGGTGTATCTTTCATAAAGTTTTGTAAATTAATCAATACATTTTTATTATACAATCGGTTATTTGAATTGTGTTTATTTCACAATGAGAAACTGTTTACACATTACCTTCATCGGATTTCTTTCCAGGCACGGAACTGGATTGTCCATTATAATTAGGCCATAAACTATTTACGACATGTTTTTCTAAAACATAATATAAATAAATGAATTAAAAAAAAAAAAAACAACATTTTTTTTAATCGAAATAATTTTTATTTTTTTTTTTTGTTGAAGGCTAATATGGTCTAACCTTTGTTACCGTTTGGCCCTATTACAGTAATCGTTGCTTGAAATGATGAAAAGCTATTAATGCCATCGATTTGTACATCAACTGAACCACCAGCTGAAAATAAATAAAAAAAACTTCATTAGCAAAAATTAAACTATAATTTTAACGATAATTATTTTGTTTTCCTGTTATAAACGATTTAAGAAAAAGCCAAAAAAGCTATAGTTGCATGCAATAATTGTCGCTTTCTTGTAAAATTTTTGTTTCCCCTTATGATTTTGGTAATCGTTTATCGTACGAAAACGAAGAATTTTTGGAAAAAATTATCAAATTTCAAAAATGCTTATTTTTAAGGTTATTTTTAATCATTAGCATGCATAAAATACTCAGTCTATACTGCTATAAATAATTAAATAAATAAACAAATATATATATATATATATATATATATATATATATAATATATATATATATATATATATATATATATATATATATATATATATATATATATATATATATATATATATATATAATATACATGTGCGTATTGTTCAAATTGTGGCGAACCTAATCATTTTACGAAACAATGTTTAAAAGTTATCTTTGTTTTAAAAAGCGAATATTTTTCTTATCTTTTTTGTTCAATATATGCTCCAGTTATAGACCAATTTTGCTTATATACGAGTTTAAATGTCCGTTTTTATGTCCAAAATACGTCAACTAAATCTCAAAACGCTATCTCTTTTGGTTTTTGAATTAATTAGACTAAAATTAATATTCTCTGGCATATTCTATAATATGTTGAGTATAAAAAATTAATATAATCTGACATATTACACAATATGTTGAGCATAACAAACTTTGGGCTAAAATTAATATACTCTGACATATTTTATAATATGTCGATGATAAAAAATTGATATTTTTATTTTTTATTTTTCAAAAGCCCAATTATACGTCTCGTGAATTGAAACTATGTCTCATTAAAAATATTTTGTGTCCACGTTTATACCCTCGAAATTTTATTGTTGTTTTATATAAGATAAATAAGAAATTTTATTATTGTTTATTAGGCAATTTGTAAAACTAAACTTAAACACAATGTTTAAAAAATGTGAACTTTCTGATGTTACTATGTCAGCTTATATACCAAATCGAAATAACCCAGAAACATTTAAAATTTCTAATACTCACGGCTAATAAAATGAAATTGAGCGTAAATGTCCAATGGAACAATAATTAATAGAACAGTAAATTTTAAAATTTGATTCATTGTTGTAAAAAAACATCAATAATTTGCTGTTATTCAATCAAAGAAGACTTCACAATTATAATAATATGAGGGGAATTTGTTTGCAAAATTTAAAAACAACTTTTACGGGTTTTTATAATTATTTTTAAAGATAAAACTTTCCTTGTTTATATGACCTCACATACGTTATAAATTACAATCATTTAAGATCACAGTCTTGAGCAGGACCAGGAGGACATTAAATGTACAAATAGTGAACGTCAATCAGAAATACAATTGTACTAACAATAATTGAAATACTTACGATCCGGATGTTACCGAACAAATTTTTGGTCCAATCTTTGCAATCAACCCTATTTATAAATGAAGTATAAGATATAGCTTTTTCCATGATTATAATATGTAAATTGATAAAAAATAAACTCTCTAAAAGTCGAAAGGAATATTTCTCGAAAAAGGCTTTGTTTGGTGGTTTTTATTTACAGTTTTTCGAAGTTAAATCGCTAATACCATGAAAACGATCCATTTTATAAAAACAAAGATGCAAAGAGTTCAAACTGTTTGTATTCTCAAGTAGAATTTTAACTAATATTTCTAAGATACAGCCAATGGTTGGTTTAAAAATATAAGAAAAATAAGGGCATAGGGTGCTCACATACGGCTTGTTTTTTTATCGTAATTAATTTAATTATAATAATTATTTGACTATGACGTCATTCTTGGCTGCTGTCTTTTCATTACAAATTAGAATTTAAAAAATATAATAAAAACTGGCTAGTCATTAGACAGATCTTATACCATAGTTAAATTTTGTCTCACAGCTAATTTTTCACCGATGTCATTTGATTCTAGTTACATAGTGGTGAGCTAATATTTGATTTTTGCAGATGATTTAGTGGCATTATTGAATTTTGATTCACCATTCGCTCACACCTGGCACAAAATAATTTTTTATTTTTATACATTTGTTTTTAGTTGGATAATTGCTAATGGCAGGCCATTATTGGATATTTAGAGATGACTTTCTGCAATTATTTAATTTTCACCGCTAGCTCACAGCAGGCATAAAATATTTAGTTTTACAAAAATCATATGTTTTAACATAAGTAGAAGCTCACGTCAATAGTTACTGCATGAAAATGATTTCGTACAATTGTTAAATAATAGCTCATGGTGAGCTAATATTTAATATTTGTATATGATTCTGTACCATTATTACACTTTGACTCCGTTGGCACAAACCTGGCATAAAATATCACCTATTTTTAGTTGAATGGTTAGCCTAATAATGTATAGAACAGATTTTGTATATTTCGAATAAAAAAATATAAAATGTATACAATGCAACCTAGGAAACCTGAAAGTTAGTTATCAAAGCCACGGTCACTGTATCATTTTTTTGTATGTAAACAGAGCATATTTTTTTAATGATAATATTTATTAGCTAATAGCTGATTAAAAATGAGTTTAAATTATATTAGGGTTGATCCAAATTACATATAATCACTTATAGCACAAAATACTAAAATTTTTCGAAAAAATTTAATAAGTTTAGTGTTTATTTTTGTGCAGTTGCGGTGATCTGATTTGGCATACACAACTACCTCCTGGTTCTGCTTTATTCTACTGTATCAGCAATCTTATAAAATAAACACTACCTAAAGTTGTGTATGCGCACAATTTTGTTGAGTAATCTACATATTTATTAGGGAAAATATGACTAACTGGTGGATCTACCAACCATAGCGCAAACCGTGGAGCTGATTGAATTAAAATTTGTAATATGTTTGTGTAACTCAAAATTGAGTATAAAACTTCTTTCGGGCTACATTTTATTAGGTAAGAAAACATTACCACCTATATTAACTTATTCTAAAATAAAAGTGTATTTTTAACTTTCCAGTGTTCTAAAAAGTAAAAGGGTCGATTTCGAGAATCTGTCATTTTGACACTTCTTCAAGTTTTAAGGTAACTAGAAACCAAATCTAACGTTTTTAGACAGATAATTGTGTATATTTACGTATACCATACGTAAACATTCATATGATAGTTACTTCAACTAAGTAATTTTTCAGCAAAATATCGCCTGCCCTTTTGGATGAGAATAATAGAACGAACGAAAAATTACAAAAAATATCCATATTTCTAATAATTAACATATTATTGTTTTTTGGTTCTCCTCATTGGGAAGTTCGCCAAGTAGATCTTGATGGTTGTATCTAGGCCTTGGTGGTTGTTCTACCTGGAATGCTTTCTACATATCTAAAATTATTCTCTATTAACTAATTCATTTTTCAAATCCATGATACGCAATCAATGTTACCGGTAGATATTATATCTGGTTATCTCAATGGATTTGATGTTTGATTATTTTAAGAAATAAATATTCATTACTTTTTTGTGACTTTTTTTCGGCCTTCGCAATAAATTGCAAAGTACAAAGTACAAAGTATACCTTAAATAACTTTCTCCGGAACGAAATGTTTGTCGCCTTATTAAAATAATTGGAGAACTGTAGTAATCAGCGATCGAAATTCAGAGATCGAAAACAAAATATATAATAGGGACCTGGACGATTATAAGATAATTAAGGGAGTATTTTAAATTTTTATTAATTTTACTTCTATTTTGAGCTATTTTTCTCCTTTTAAAATCAAAATTTTTGTTTGCAAATTATTTTTAGGCCATTCTGAACAATATCTGTTCCGTATTTGTCATGACACCTATTCTAGGCATAAAAACTAAATTTTACTTTATGGATAAGGAAATTCGATCTATTTAATTCTGTTCCAAGTTCCAAGTTCCATCATGGAACAACAAGAAATAGAAAAAAATTTTCGTTTAAACTTTTTCGTAAGCTTTTGAGATTGGTAACAATCCCAGATCAAATTCATCTAATTAACATAAAAAATAAAAATGTTTGTTATTTTGTAAAAAGCTTTCCATGATTGCAAGGACTACTTATTCATTTTAATTTATTGTTGTAAAAATTATAAATTGTTCAAAAATTCATGTATTGGGCATATAAACAAAGTGATCCTTCTTTTAAAGGTGCTGATAGTATCAGGTGGCATAAAGCTCTCACTTTTAACGGCAAATTCCCATGTAAACTGATATATATATATATATATATATATATATATATATATATATATATATATATATATATATATATATATATATATATATATATATATATATATATATATATATATATATATATATATATATATATCATGAATATATATCAAAAATCGTAACGCTTGCAGGTTAGTTAAAACTAGTAAAACTCTTGTACGCAATAATTAATAAAAATGAAAGCGTTTCCATTGCATAAATAATAGAAAATTACGTTAATGAAGGTCAATGTTAAAATAACAGAGAAAGTTGAATTATAGAACTGGCAAATTGTACAATAAAAAAAAATGACAGCCCATGCTGAATGGAAATCTATAGACACAAAATCTCTTTTGTTGGCGCCTGGATAAGAAACAAGTGGTTCAAGAAAACGTGGCTAGGAAGAAGTATGCCTCAATTTCAGAAACACAATTCTGAAATTAATTTGGAAATAATAGATTTAATCCTGTTCTAAATAATTGATTATTTCATTAGTTCTAGCTACATATAAGTTATTCGACTGCGATATTTATGAACTTTGTGCAAAATGTGACGAAGCAGCAACAAAATGTGAAATAAAGGACATTCCAAAAGATGATAAAATTCTACAAATAAAATTCTACAATACTGTTGAACTGTAGTATAACAAAATGTGATTAAATTAATATTAAAATAAATTATTTTAATATGTGAAAAGTAGGTACGCTATACAAAAATGTTTAAAGCTTTTTAAATTTACATTCAGTTTTTTGTTCCCAGTTATTATCTATCACAATTTCTTTATAACTAGAAGCTATTGATATTCATGGCACTGATACTGGGTATGTTCCATTATAAATTGCGACCACTATAAGATATGACAGCAGTTTTTATACTGCAAAATCGTAGTATACTGTCAACCCTGTTATTTGATGTTTTCGAACATAAATAACTTTTATAAAAATGTTCTCTGTTCAAAAAAAAAAAAAAAAAAATTGTTTTAATATTGTTATAGTTTAATTAATATTTATAAATTAATATATGTTGTAAATTGGTTTGAAGACGTGGAATGTATAAAGTTTGTATTCATTGACGCTGTAGTTTTTATTTCTTAATCACAAGATTACCTTACCCCACTGAGAAGAGCACTGTGGGTACCTTACCTCAGATACGCAAGTTCGCACAGTACAAAATTCGTGGTAATTGATGTTGTCCTAGATTTCAATACTGCAGCATTGTACTACTAATCCAGTGTAATACTCATGGAGGTGAAGATGAAGTCTGGAAAGTAGTGGTTTAACAGCTTATGACAGACAATTTTGAGTAGGTATTTGAAACATTATGAAAATTGTAAATCACCTAAAATGTCAAAATCCCATCGCATTGCAGGTCCGTTAACTAACTTGTATTTATGTTTTTATTTTACTTAGAAACTTTATTCGGTCAAAATATCAGCTATGTATTAAATTTGTTCTTACAAAATAAACAAAAACAAAAAGAGATTTGGGTGGTACAAGGCTCTCTTGATTCTCTCCGTTATCTTTAGTCCACTACAGTACTCTGGATTTGCAAAAACAAAAAAAAAAAACAAAAATAAATAAATGAATAAATGAATTGTATATGTACTTAAAATATAAAGAAATAAGAAAAATACTTTATCCTCAGAAAAAATGGGTGCCACTGGCTTAGCTTGCCGTTAAGCATCTTCATTGAATTGACTACATTTCAAGAATTATCAACATCGGATTAGTAGAGTGCGAAATATTGATATTAACCTATACATTGAACGTAGGGAGACCACCTGCTATTATATATATATATATATATTATATATATATATATGTAGTATTTTATTTAAGTTTATAGCAATTTTATTTATGTTATGTTCTTGTTCAAGAATCTTATTTTATGTTATCTAAACTCCATTATTGTACTAATAATTATTAAAAATTGAAAATAAATGTAATATATATAAATATATATATATATATATATATGTATATATATTTTTTTTAACCAAGAGGGAGAAATGCTTAAACTGCACTGACCGGGTAGTCACCTTGCCAGGAGACTTTCGGCACGGTGCGGGGCTCGGCCTAGAAGCAGTCTAGAACATACCCGCTAAAACCCTAAACTCTTGAGGATACTCCATTGTGGCTAACTATTGCCTATTTAATTATTGCCGCTGTGGGCGTCTCCTTAATCGATCTACCTAGGGAATCTTCATCATCTTGGCCGCTGCATCGGGCACCGCTTTCAAAGTTTCCTCACTGCGGATCATCAAGACGACGAGGTTTTCAGGCGTACCCTGGCAATGGAAAACAGCATTAAGTTCTGCTCTCTCTGCAGCGAAACGGGGGCACGCGAAAAAAATATGGTCCGCCGTTTCTTCTTTGTGTGGGCAGTTTGGACATAGAGGATCGAAGTCCAAACCGAATCTGCGTCGAACTGAAGCTTCACGTCGATTTGGACGCCCAGATATCTCAGTGAACTTTGAGATTCAATCTCACAATCTCCGATGGAAAGGGTGATGGACTCCCTTATTCTTCGGCAGGTTACCAAGACGACTTCTATCTTGTGGTCGGCCAGTTGCAGCCCAACGAATGTCAGCCACTGGCGTATGCAGGATACTGCTCTGTTTGCCTTAAATGTGACCTCTTCCAAATACTTGCGAACTACTACCACTGCCACGTCGTCGGCAAATCCCACTGATGTACAGTCTTCAGGCATCTTCAGGTTAAGCACGGCGTCGTACATGATATTCCACAGAAGCGGCTCAAGAACTGAACCCTGTGGAACACCGCCGGTGACGTTGTAATATATATAACATTTATTTTCAATTTTTAATAATTATTAGTACAATAATGGAGTTCAGATAACATAAAATAAGATTGTTCAACAAGAACATAGCATAAATAAAATTGCTATAAACTGACATAAAATACTACAAGTTAACTAAAAACTACCAAATTAACTAGAAACTACTATCATTCATTTAAAATAAAAATCGCGTCTACAAGGCATTCAGAATGAGGTGTGCGCTGATTTTAAATACGGATTTTTGTTTTCCCGGAATTGCAAATGATACACTGTATTTGAAAATCGATTATATATTTGACGCCATTAATATAAAATTTGATGTTTACTTTTGAGCGAAGTCTAAGCTGAGTGAAAATTCTAGTGAAAGATCAGTTAGTATCCCTCAGATAACTGCAATTATTTTCGATAAAAATAAATTATCAGTATAAATGATTGTATAGAGTACTGTCTCAGAGTTCCCGAAATCAGACTGACTTCAGAAAGTTTTTGTTTTATCTGGGAGTCCCAGTTGTATTCGAATAGATTATGGTTGTTTTCCTCAATTTGTCATAATCTAGGATATCTCGATTCGGGTAGTTTAAGTAAATGACTCTACCAGTCCAACATTTTCCCAAAAACATCTACTGCTAATTTATAACAATCAAGCTCCAAATGAGTTCAATAATCTAGACTAATAAGTAATAGGTAGTTGAAACACACAGTAGAGCTAACGATGGGGAAAAAAGAATTTTTATCACTACAAATGAATTTGATTTTGATTTTGAATTAGACGATCCAAGGACTGATCCGCTTGCTTGGAGACACTTCCAGAGCCAGAGAAATTGACATCTTAATATTGATAATTATTTGTCGTTTCAATTTAGCTATAACCTAATAATTTTTTTAAATTGCATTTTCTTGTCGATCTGTGAAATCACAATATCTTAGATTTTTTTTAGACGTTCACCTTAAGACAGTTTTCTTTGCAATAAATCTATAATAGGTTCAGCTTTTTTTGATTGTCTCCTTCTTATATATATGATATAACAATTTAAATACAAGCTCTACCTAACAAATTCTTTTCTTTACTCAATATTCTGTCTTCCACCCACGTAATGAATGTATCGGAAGCAGTTTGACAAATAAATATTAAAAATAATGATGTCATTCGTCTCTTTTATTGACGTGTGTGTCTGAAAAAAAATATAAATATAAGTAAAATGATCTTTAATACTATTTTAGGTAATTCGCGCAAAATGGAGTACCTCCATTTCGTCCTCTCATGTCCAAATTAATTTAAAAATTGACCTCTAAAAATAATGTTCTTACACATAGATAAACAGGTGTTTACTTGCAAGTGTGATTATTGACGAATGTAATAACCATATACGTAGTTTTAAATGTTATATACAGAAAAATTTCCTTTCAACCAAAGTGAAAAAACTCTTTTTCAAATCACCAAAAACTGTTTTTTCAATTTCACAATTAAATCACGTGGTGTTATCGCCCCGTGACTCTCCTGACTTTTATGTTGACGATGTGGTTTGTGCAAAACACAATCGTGTTTGGTCAATTATTTTTTTCTATATAAGATATAGGAAAACTATACAAATAAAAAAAAGAAATTAACAACAGTATTTTTTGTTTAGGTACTCAATTTATAGCTCAATGGTTAGCGAAAAAATGTTTCAAACAAGTTTTTTTTTTAAACAAATATTTTTTGTTTTTTTAATTTTTCTCCGATCTTTTATGGTTTAAAGGTTCGGTCATGGATCTATTGAACCCAATTAACCGATTTTGCTCATTCACGAACTTATACTCAGTTTTTATGTACAAAATAGATCACCAAAATTTCAGATAGCTATATCTCTTTTTGTTTTTGAGTTATTTTCATAATGGACAGGCAGGAGTTATTTAGGTGGTTCTATGAACATCTACACCAAATTTAAGTTTGTACCTTCAATATTTTGTAGCCATACGAACTTTGGAATAAAATTAATATACTGAGACCTATTCTATATACGTCGAGTATAAAAATACGACTAGATAGAAACGAAAGAAATATATTGATGCGCAGAATTTGCATGGATGTAATATGTATTGCGTATACAGTCAAGCAGCACATGATATACTATTGTAAATTGAAAATGTAAATAAACCAAGGAGGATTATAAGCTATAAAGTACAATATATTAAAATTACGTTAATTTAATTATGACAAGTCGAGTGAATATACTGTTTTTGGAATATTCATCCACTCATTGCTAATTTAAATTTTATTCAGTTTGTGTCCAATATTGAGCTTTATTAGGCTGGATATCCATAAGCATATCATATCATTTATAAATATCCATCTACAAATTTGCAATTGAATATTTATGATTAGTGTTACAACTTTGCCCTCTACGAAAAATCAAAAGTGGATCATTTTAAATGTTTCAGCCCGATAACACTCTTAACCTAGTTGCATTAATCATAATGAATATACAAATTTTTAAATGGGTTTTTATAAATGATATTATATGTTTATAGATACCGGGCTATATATTAGATATATTCAAAAAATTAAAACATCGTTGAAAATTTGACTGTTTTTTATTTTTTTTATTTATCAGGTAAAATAATTATTGATCAAAGATTTAAAAATTATCGAACAAAATTCTCAAAGTTTAAACACGTCAATATTTTAAAAGTTAATATTTTATTTAAAAATGTTTAATTTAACATCAATCACAAAAAAAGTATATTGAAAATTAAAAATTGATTATGATTTTAATAATATTCATAATTTTATTTTTAGGCTGCTTTCAATAATAATTTGAATCATGATGTTATTATAAACAGAAATTTCATTTCACGTATATTTTCATTCTCAACGTCAAGGTAGCATTTTTTATAAAAATTTTGTATATTTTAGAAATGGCGCGTAAAAGTAAAACGTAATTAATATATAAAGATACTTTTCTCGCATCATATATGAATTGGAATACACTTATGTTTAACTTTTTTAATTAGATTATATTATTAAAATGAGATGTATTGATTTATCTATAAAGTCAAATTAATAAATTGGAAACTATTAGAAAATTTTATATTTAAATAATAATGTTCATAAATACAATATCCTTTTCCCCCTCCTATAATATTATAAACAGTTACAATTGGCTACAATTTTGTACCTGTATTCTCTATAGATTTTTCCTTTGCATTTGTAATTATTTGTGTTGAATTTTGTAAGTATTTAGTTTTTTTGCTTATTATTCATATACATTTTTAATATAAATTTTGTAATTTTAATTAATTTTATTAATCAATTTTTAATTAATTGAAAACGTTTTTTATGAATTTACAGAAATAAAAAACCTAACATGGGCGTGGATGTAGAATCAATTTCTCCAGGTGACAGTAAGTTCAGATTGCGAATAATTATTAATTATACCTATTTAATTATGACCATTAGAATTTAATTAAGGCTTTTTATTATCTAAATATATAACTTAACCTAAGTTTTTATTTAAATTCATGTTTGATGTAATTTATATATTTTACCATGCCTCTGTAATTTACTCGAAGTGAAATTTTACATAGTTAAACAATTTTCAATTTAATTACTTATAGGTTCAACATTTCCAAAAACCGGTCAAACTGTCGTTGTACATTACACCGGAACTTTAGAAAATGGAGTTAAATTTGATTCGTCTCGTGATCGAGGTGTACCTTTTAGATTTCGTATAGGAAAGGGAGAAGTTATCAAAGGATGGGACCAAGGAGTTGCTCAAGTATGTATTTAAAAAAAAAAAGTTTAATTAAAAAAAGGGTAAAAAAAAATATTTTTTTTAAATACAGATGTCTGTGGGGCAGCGAGCAAAATTAACTTGTTCACCTGATTTTGCATACGGATCACGAGGACATCCGGGTATTATTCCACCAAATGCAACTCTTATTTTTGATGTTGAACTATTAAAAGTTGAATAAGTTAAAAATAAACATCTGCTTCAAATTTCATCTTTTTCTCAGTTCTTTGTATTTTTTATGCGCTGTTAATTAATGTTATTTCAATTCGTTTGTCTCAACTAAAAAAAAAAAGACATTCAATGTTTTGTCACTTTTTTAAAAAGTTTCAGGTTCTTTATCATAGTTTGCGTGACAAAGGACTAGTACTTAAAGAACGTTTATGTTGAGCAATTTTTGTATTGAGTTTATTTTATTCATAACTAGCACAAAACATCCTCAATCATAATAGCAAACACTATTTTTTTTAGTATTCAAATTATTTGTAATACAAACTGTAAGCCTTTATATGTAATAAAATTTTCTCATACTTCAAAAAATTAATTTATCAAATTGTAGAAAAAAAAATTGTATGTTTGTGAACGTCCTAAAAAAAACAATAAAACAAATATAAGAATTATTTATATCGTTTTCTTCTACAAAACATTCCTTCTAAATGTAATGAACATGATTTTAAGAGCTTGATTCAACAAAAATGATACGACACAATAGATTATCCGATTCAAAATTTGAATAGGAATTAAGTTGTAATCGAAAATTATTACTATTTAAAAACATCATTATGATTAAAATCAATTCAAAATTTTGAATCAAAACGAATGCGTTTTAAGCGGAAATTATTTCCATAACCAATTCATCACGATTCAAAAATTGGAATTTGTTTTATTCGGAAATAAAATTTGCTATTGTATTATTCTATTCATTTCCAATTCAATGTAAATTGAATTTGATATTTTTATTGATATGTTAAGATTGTTGACTAATTTCGTAGCTTTAGGATAATTATTTTTTTAGTTAGCTGTTCACGTTTATTTTAGATGATTTTTGATAGCATAAATTTAAATAAAAGTACTGTTTGAATATTGCAAAATTGCTGATAATAATTTTTATTTGAAAAATTATTCGCGATATCATGTCTGTTTTCATGAATCAGGCTATTAAGCTATTAGAGTCTACCACTATTGCGGTTGCAATAGTGAGCTATGTAAACTGTTAATGGTTTTATTCGCGTGGTCCTAAACATGAACATAAGTGGATTTGTTCTTAAATCATCACTTTTTAGAGAAATCCCAGAATCATTAGAATTTTAAAATAAAAGTCATCAAAGTTATTATAGGCCAGTTAAACGAGACCCAATATTTGTCGTGTTTGGAATTAATTAGTGGAAAGCTGGAGATGGCTTTAATATCTTCAAATGGACCCAAATATAAAGAATATGAGTTTACACAATCTGGGTGGTGACCTAAATTTTTGGCAACCAAAAAACCAGGAAATTTTTGCAGTTTTACGCCTAAAACT
This sequence comes from Chrysopa pallens, assembly GCA_020423425.1. Lineage (NCBI taxonomy): Eukaryota > Metazoa > Arthropoda > Insecta > Neuroptera > Chrysopidae > Chrysopa > Chrysopa pallens. The sequence goes on along the minus strand of CM035591.1, from coordinate 15,129,581 downwards.
ATTAAAGTACATAAAATTATGCGTCAAATGACCTCTTAAAAGTTAAATTGCGCTTAGTTTGTTTTGAATTTTCAAAGTTGAGGGATTTTTTTTCAACTTCGCTAAAAACTTGATAAACCACAATTTTCAACGCCTATAACTTCTGTACGAGTATTCAAATTGTTGTAAAATCAAGAAAATATTTTTATAAGTAGTGGGTAAGCTGACCAAGTGTTAAGGTTTATTTTAGAGTTCTGACAGAAAAATACTCACTTAACACACTTGGTCAACGGGAAAATATATTCTCGAGGTTTTATTACAATTTCTATAGTATACAGAAGATATAGGAGTTGAAAATTGAAATTTGTCAACTGTTAAGCGAAGTTGGAAAAAATCGATCAAATTTGAAAATCGAAAGCGGCCAAACGACTAGACTCATTTAAAATATTTAACACAAATTTTATGAGCTCATTCGACGAAAAATTTTATGTACTATGATTTTGATATTTGTCAGTGTTTTCTCATAGGATTCGTTGGGAAAAATTGCCTAAATTTGAAAATCTATAATTGCAAAACAACTAAACCGATTTTACCTTAAGGACTGGACTCATTCGACGAAAAATTGTATGTACTTTTATTTTTAAATATACTAATTTTTCCGTAGGATGCGTCGTTTTCAAGTTATAAGAGTTAAAAATTAGAGTTTGTAAACTGTTAAGAGAAATTGGAAAACACCGTTCTACTTTAAAAATCAATACTTGCAAAACGATTGAATCAATTTTAAATTTTAATAGCTCATTCGACGATGAATTTTATGTGTTTTCATTTGTAGTTATATTTGTCAATTTTTTCTTAGGAAAAGTCGTTTTCAAATCATATTAGTTGAAAACTGAAACATATCAACTATTTAGCAAAGTTGGAAAAAGTCACTCAGATTTGAAAATCGCTAGCAGCCAAACGTCTACGCCGATTTTAACTTTTAATAGGTCATTCGACGCAGAATTTTATAACTTACCTTATGCGTCGTTTTCAAATTATAGGAGTCGAAAATTGAAGTCAACTTTTTACCGAAATTGAAAAAAAAAACGTTCAAATCTGAACATTTTATGTACTTTTATTTAAATTTTCAATAATTTTTCCATGGGATACTAGTTATTTGAGTTGAAAATTGATGTTTGTCAACTTTTTAGCGAATTTGTAAAAACAATCAACTTTGAAAATCAATATTGGTGAAAGGGCTGAACCGATTTTAACTTTAATGGTCGTTTACAAGTTATAGGAGTTGTAAATAATCGGTAAAATGTGAAAATCTATCGAGGACAAATAGCTGAACCGATTTTAACTTGTAATGGCTCATTTTAAGTATAATTTTGTTCTTTCATTTTTATGTTTGTAATTTTTTCTGTAGAATGCATCGTTTTCGAATTTTAAGCTCAAAACCAAGAAACCTTCCAACCGCTAATTTCTGGCCTCCCACACAATGATGCAAACTCAGATTCTATGTATTTGGAATCTGAAATCCATTTGAAAAGATTAAAACTATCTAAACTTTCCGCCGATTAATTCGAAATAACATCCTTGGTTAATTATATCGCCGCGCTTTTCTTCATTAGTTAAACACAAGTAATATATATGGTTTTTTTATAATGTTAAAAAGCCAATTTTTTATAGAAAAAATTAAAGGGTACGTCCTATAGTGGGCCAAAAAGCTCACCACTGATTTAATACTATCTCAGTTACCCTAATTGATATTAGAAAGTTTATATTACGACCGGCGTTTAGATGAAATTAATTTTTCAATTATATATAACCCTCCAATTTGAGTATTAGGCTTTGCTATAGGTTAAACTTTTAAACTGCTTTATAAAAATTAATCCAGAGAATAACTTAATAAATTATAACAAAATATTTTTTAATAACATTAAAAATATTACATCATTTTGTGACAAAAATATTTTCATCGAAAAATACAAAAAACATATTTTAATTTTGAAATAACAATAATGTTAATATAACAAATTTAACTAAAATAATATTCTTATAGACAAATCCAAATTAATTAAGTCGCTAAACCATTATCATTAATATAAAAGTATAAAAACATTACTATTTTAGATAACACGTAAGAAATTGATACAAAAATGTATCGGGGACCACAGGAAGTGATTTGGCTAGGTGCAATACGCAGTAATTTTTTTATAATTTGTATTTTTTGAAAGTCTATAACCGAAAAATATTTTCTTAAATTTACAGCCAAGATATCCACGGAAACAAAATCTTATATGACCTAGCACATGTGGCTTATTGTCCCATAAAATTAATCACAAGTTTATCCCTTGAACAGATTGATGTCAGTGTGTTTTGAAATTTAAACATAAATGTTTACTTCTTAAAACCTCCATACTTACAATTTTGGAGTTTTATTTTGTATTCTTAAAGTGGCGAAGTTAATTTAATTCGAATTAGAAAATTTCTTGCCCGTGATGGTTTACTTAAATTTTAAGAATTTGAAATAATTTTAATTTTTAAACAAGCTTTTCATAGTGTTTAGCATTGAAAATGAAATTAGTTTAAAAAAAAAAAAAAATTATTTACTTACACAGAACATATCTATCTCTATAAAAATTTTTTTGGTGAATTGGGTACTTTAAAACAATATTAAAATGTTTGATTTAAAAATATTTATAAAAATTGTTTAAAAATAAAACAATAGAATATAATAGTAACGTAACAACAAAATGGAATAAGATTCCGATTTTTGAGGACAAAAACAAAATTAAAATGAAGAACAACCGTTTGTTGTAGGATTAAAAATACAAACATTCTCATCCAAAATCATAAACGTTATTTCCAAAGCTTTTTTCAAATTGTGGAAATCTTGCCACTCTATTATTAAACCGCTAAGAATTAAGTACATACAGAATACTTTTAATATACATAATATTCACTTCAATATAAACGTTATTTGCGCATGAGTAAAACCAGATATTAGTTTTAAAAAAATGTTTTTTTATTGTAACGGGAACTAGAATCAAAAAGTGGAGATAACAAATAATTAATTAATCTCTTAGATCCTAGACAAATAAGTATCAAATTTTGAACTACTTTAAGGCACATCGCACACGAAGCGATTTGTGTGAAATCGGCTATATCATGGATGTGATTTGCTTATGAAAAGCAATGTATAGTCGCACACGGTGTGATTTTCGTGATTTGAAATCATACATGTGATAAAAAACATCGCAGTACAAATCCTACGTTCATAACATCACATTGACAATTTTTTTGTATTCTTGTTTACACTGTCATATAAATCAATGTTTATGACAAAGATATGATGATGTTATATGAATTATAGTTAAATATTTTTTTCATATTTAAAAATAAAAAGATGTCAATGCTTGTTTATGTACAAACAAAAAAAGGTTAGATTAATGTCCTAAAACTTACAGAACAGGCTTACAGAATAGGTGCATCTACTAAAGCAGATCATAAATTTTTTTAAAATACATTAATATGCTTAAAAGTAAAGGAATGAGGAGTAGCGAGTATTAGATAAATGCTAATAATATTCCGCAATATTTTTATCTTACAATATATGCTATACTTTTATCACATATATGGTATTGTTGCAACTGTTGTGTCGTATACAAATATACATTACTTTCCATAAGAAAATTACATGTACGAAATCGCACTGTGTGCGATATGCATAATCAAATAGTGAAATCGTAAGAATTCCATAATGATCCGACAACAATCGTATGTAAGTTTACATTCGTAAGCAACGTTATAAAATACATAAGAGCTTTCACCTATAGTATTACTCATCAACAAATGCTCAACCCAAAAAATTTCTAGATATATTTATTATGTATGGATAGTAAAAACGGAAAAAACTCTTTCTCTAGGTGTACTTCTCCTAATTGTTGTAGCAACTCAATTTATATATATATATATATATATATATATATATATATATATATATATATATATATATATATATATATATATATATATATATATATATATATATATATATATAATTTGAGTTGGTTAAGTTTGTTCTAGAACATATTGAATAACTAAATAAACTAGCTATTTTTCATCTATCTGCTACTTTATCTATTTTTCATTTTCGGTTCGTCAGAATAATCAACAAGTTGTTATTTGAAAAACTCAGTATGTGACAAAATGATTTAATTGACTTATATCGAAAGCGGTGGTATTAAAGCTATATTTCGTATATTGATAATTTTAGGTTCGTCCGGTTTTTGGCGGTAAAGTTTTATGTTTTAAAATGACGCACAATTATTAAATAGTGAAAATAAAGAAAATAAATTATGAAATTCAAAATTACTATATTTTAACAAAAAAAGATTATCTTTATGTAATTTTTTATGATATTTTTTAAGATAAAAATATGATATATGATAAAATATATGGTCGCAAATTGGAGTGTTTTACATTGCATATTCTGGTTTTCGACCACATGTATTTACTACTGTAATATTTTATTCAATCAAAAAAATATGGACGAAAACTGATTATTAAAATCTGTACGTATATAACATTCAAATTCATACTTTACATATCATTATTTTGAAGTTTTATTAAATACCAAATATATTTTAAGTATACATTATTTTGCTAGTTTCCGACCCGGTCGAAAACTAGAAGTTTTCAGAAAATATTATTCAGTTTCCGATCACGTAAAATTTTCTACTAACGTAAAATTTAATGACAAAAAATCGTTGATGATATCCAATACAATATAAATCAAGTATGTAAATAATTAACAATTTAAAAAAAATTTCAATAAAAAAATTAAAAACTTCCCAATACATTTTTAATATTTCTGGTCTTTGCTACACTACACAAACTTTTTATTTATTTTTCCGTAGTAAACAAACGACAATGTAACTAAAACTGTAAAGTAACTATTAGAATCAAATTTTTGTAAATTAATTAGTATGACTATTTTGGATCATTTTTTAAGAAAGAACCCTTCAAATGGACGGCGAATAGGGGTGTTGATCCTGATACTTAGTTTCTCTTTTAATTTTTGTTAAAATATAAAATTTGGTAAATACCATAACCTTCTAGATATTTCCAACATTTAAAATAAAAAAATTTTAGATGAGTGGTTAATTTATTCACTAAATTTTTAATTATTTGTGATACTATTAACGATTAAATTCCAAACATATCACTTGATTCAAATTAAAGATAATAAAGTATATTATTAATAATACTTATAACTATAAAATTTTGTATTCTATTAAAATATATTTATGTATTTACTACACTTGCTGTGTCTTAAGCCGGAGTTATTAAATTAGTCTTATATAACTGTTGTAAGAGTTTAATAGCGCAGTCTATGACAATGGTTAATTAAGTTGTATTTACACAATTTATTAAAAAAATTTCCGATTACAACCAAATTTATTATACAAATGATGATATACGAATGAAAAACTTGAAAAAAGGCGAAAAAATCTGGTTGAAATTTTTATATGTTCTCGAAGACTTAGTTGTTTGTGTATGTATATTATTTAAAGCTTTCCCAAACAATCTGAAGATACCTTACTGCTTACGTGAAACGCAGACAAATATACGGCGTTTTTATTCTTTTCTCAAAATATTATAGGGATAAATGAATAATGCGATCGTTATTAAAATTATTGAATGTATTTTTATCAAAGCGCACATGATCCTTTGTTAATTATAATACATGCTCTGCACGTAAGATTTAACTTGAAATACTTATGTGGAAATAAATTATAGAAGTATTTTCTATAAATTAGGATTTAAAAAAATTATACAGCAATTATTTGTATTATAATTGTCTATTGCCAATTTTGTTGATAAAGACTTCAAAATATGTGATAAGATCTAATCTGTGTTATTTATAATTTTCAAGAATATTAGACATTCAAACACGTATGAACAAATTAGGAGGAACTACGAGTTACTTCTAAAAATATGTCCATATCTTTAAGTTGAACTTAATTTATTATTTATGTTTCGAAACCTATCCTTGAGAAATTATCGAACGTTGAAAATTTTACTTAAAGCAGATTTCAAGACAAATAAAATATTTGGCACATTATAAAAAAAAAATCGGGACTCGTCGCACGATCCACGGAAAAATAATTTTATATTAAATTCATTGTTTTTTGTATTAAATGAAATCATATAATTCACATTCGGATAAATATTGACTGAGTATTTAAATCGCAGCGTGAACATAAGTACCAAAAAACCTCAGAAACATGATAATTCTACCTCAAATATGAAGACCTGCGCTAGCTGATTCAGATTTAAAAAAATTTTCAAGTAACCACTTCATGGCGTGCAAAATACAAAAAAATGTTTTTATATCATTTATCATAGTGTGTGAATAAGAATAACACATAGATCTATATAAACCTATATAAAGACCAAGATCTGGATTAAAGGACAATACAAAATGAATTTCAGTAACTATTTTCTTAAGGAAGTTGAATTTCAGTAAAACCTACCTAGCATTTTATAACATACCTATTATTATTACCAATTTAATTTATTTAATATGCAAATATAAGTAGCTTACACATATTTAATTAAAAGTAGATGGATAGTCGAATAGATAGAATGGCCACATTAAGTCACTTATTTTACATGTATTATTCGAATATATGTAAAATAATTCGAATATAAGTGATTTAATGTGGCCATTTATCTATTAGAATATCCATCTACTTTTAATTAAATGCTACTTTTAGGTCTACCACTTTGCTCCCGCCGTTTTCCAAAAATGGCGATAGTAGTCGGTAGTAGTTGAAATATATTAATCACAGATGTCGAACACTTTGTTTTGAAATTTGTTAATACAACAATACTTTATATATATAATTTAATTTGTGTTTGTGGTAAAACGGCTATTAGTGACAGAACGTGTCGGGAATGGTTCCAACGTTTTAAGAGTGGTGATTTTACTGTCGAAGACCGTCATAGTGGTGGACGGCGTTTGTTGGGACCAGCTTGGCGTAATTTATTATGAGCTTCTGAAACCGTCTCAAACCATCACATGTGAGCGTTATAGAATGCAATTGATACGCCTGAGCCGTGATTGAAAAGAAAAACGGCCACAGTACACGTTGCCAAAGTGGTGAAAAAAATATCTCGAAACGTTGAAATGGGAAGTTTTACCTCACCCGTCGTACTCTCCAGATGTTGCTCCGTCTGATTTTCACGTATTTCGCTAAATGACAGACGACTTGGCTGACCAGCACTTCAGCTCGTATGAAGAAGTGAACAATTGGATCGACTCATGAATCTTATGGAAAGATATCGAAAGAATGAAGAATTTTTTTGACGCGGGATTCGCCTGCTGCCTGAGAGATAGGCCAAAGTGGTAGCTAACCGATGGACAATACTTTGAAAGTTAATGTATGTAATCGTTTTGTTGTAATAAAGCCTCAAATAAAAAAAAACGGCGGGAGCAAAGTGGTAGACCTATGTATTTGCATATTAAATAAATTAAATTGGTAATAATAATAGATATGTTATAAATATGTTATAAAATAGGTTTTAAGGACTTTTCTATTGAATTATTACTTCATAGATTATATGTGAGATTGATTTCCTTTTATTTTTTTTTTAGTATGGTATTAGTTCTTTTTATAGGTATTTTTACTCTCACTTTTTTCAATAAAATGTAAGATTTTCAGTCATTCGTTGAAAACCAATCAAAAACATATATTTTTTTTAATAAAACATTGATATTATTCATAATAATTAAACAAATATTAACTTTTCGAAAAAACTTTTTGCGCATATTGTTGCTCTATCGATTCCTGTTATTATTTTTAATGTTACAAGTTTCACCACCAAGATGGGTCGTAGTGGGATGCTTGCACACAAAATAAAGTAGTAAACATTTTAGTATTTAGCACATGAATCATATTCTAGAAGCTCTACAGCTCAAAATCTAATCTAGACATAAAGTTTATTTGTAAAGTCGTGTCCATCGTACTTTTAAGTCAGTATTTTCTTCCAAGAGTTTCCATTAATTTCACAAAAACTCAATTAAGATAAGAAAATAGCGGGCTTTAGTTCTAGCTTTGAAAAAATAACTTTATATTGTTACAGCTTGATTTCATAAGACTTACTTAAGCGACCGAGTACTTGCACAGCGAAGTTTTTCAAAATTTAGGGTATTAATATTAATTTCTTTTAACGATACCTATATACCATCTCCATATGATATCTCTAAGCCCAACTTTCGGGATATTTACAAAATGCACCGAGATCAAAAATATATGTATGTATACATTTAAATAAATACAATTCGATAATTAAAAAGCATGTACGCGACTTTGTCTTTAAAATTATTTTTTCCAATTAAAAAAAATGTAAACTACGACCGTTCCTGCCGACGAAAAATCTGAAATAATTAGGCCACACTAAGCTTATTTACACTTCATAGAAGTAAAATAACAAAAATTTTTTTTAAATATGTGTTATGCTATATGGTACTCGTTTTTGTCGGAATTTATTAATTTCAAATTTTTATTTGGACTTATATAAACACGTTCGATTAACGACTGCGTTATACTTCCTGGTATTCGTTGATGTTTCGCTATTAATTCAGTCAACGCTTGATGAACCTAAAAAAAAATCGAATGTGTTAAATAAAAAACAAAAAATACTTCATCGGCATATTGAATGTATCAAAAAATATAAAGTTTAGACAAAATTTCCTAAAACATTAAAATCGATTCATTTGCATTTTCTAAAAAAAATTTCAAACAAAGTATATATTTTTATACATAATTCGCGGATAGTACTAAAGTTACATAATATTCGAAATAATTTTTATAGGCGGAAAACACCTTTATGCTTAAAAGAGTGTAAAAATGATAATGTAAATTTATTGCATTGCGTTGTCAAATGAAAAATGGGGCACAAAATAAGTATTATCCATAATCTGCTTCAGTTTTCATCAAATATTTGATGCAGTTATATCTCCAGATAAGGGGATTTTAAAGCGTTCAATGTGATACTTACTTTCGTTTGTAATTCTTCGGGGGTTAAATTTTCATCATACGGTATCGGTGTACCTAAATGTGTACGCATTTTTACAGGAAATCCTCCATATATTGGCGCAAATGGAAATTTTGTCCATGCATATAATTTTAGCCATATTCTTCTTCCTAAACTCACAGCACGAAACGCTTCACGTACATTTTCAGTAAACATTGGAATTATTGGCTACAAAAAATAAAATTTTTTCTAAAATAAACTATGAATTTCAATCAAAAATTACCCTGGTGGAAATAATATTTTTGTAAAAATATGTAAAAGTGTTTAAAATACTTATAAACATTTGAAAGACTTTAAAAGTGTTTATTTCTCTGTGAAACTCTGTGTAAGTATTTAAAAGTATTTTACGATCTGGTTTATGAGCATTTTAACAACGTAAAACACTTCTCAAAGTCATTCATTTCTTAAAATAACATAACGGCTTTCTATCGATTTTTGAATCAAAAATTCAAAATTTAGCATCAAAGCATCAAACACATAAATAAACAGTAATTCAAACACAAATAAACACATAAAAATTACAAACACAAAAAAAAAAAATAAAAAAACATTTTATTAAACGCTTTTTTGTAATCTTTAAAAATATTAATCACTTTAAATATAAATTATTTTCTTTTAGAAATTCATTTGTTTGAAACAATATGGATTTTATATATAATAATATCTTATGAACAGTTATTTTCAGTAGAAATATTTATCAAAAACAATCTGCATATAACAGCTTTAAATGCTTAAAAGAAAAACAATTTTTTTCAACTTTTTCAAGGTATAGCAAATTAGTATAGCAAACTAATGAAATCAATATTTTTAAATTTTGAATGTAACACCTTATATTCCAATTAATCTACGGAAATACTCCAGACAATTGAAAGTAAAAAACAAAAACTTTATACGTATAGAAGAAATAATTCCAAGAAAGATAGCTTTTCTTTCCGGAATTTCATTGACGAACCTAACATAAAAATTCGTGAAAATGAAAAAAACAAATTGCTAATAAATCAAAAAGTTGAGTTCGAATATGAAAATATTAAATTAAAGGTTAAAGGTATTGAAATTATCTATCGATTGATGTGTTGTGCAATATCAATTAGTGACTCTTACATGAAGAAAAACCCTTTTCATTAAAGTAATCATGAAATTTATTACTTGGTAATAATATTGCTTTTGGCCATCAGAATCTTCATATTCTTTTATCGTGAAATTTTTTAAAATATTCGTGAAATTACTATTTTTGAAAAAAAGGCGTTTTCTTAAAATCGTTTGTCTACAGCTCTCCGACATCGTAGAGCATTTTTTTAGAGCTCTATTTCTTCGTTTAGAATTATACATTATGCACTTGTATTTTAAAATTAAATTTTCAATTTTATTATAAAATCAAAGCCATCGAAAAAATAAAAATTTTTTAGATAGAATATTTTAGCTGTAATTTTTTTACTTCACTATTTATTGACACTAAACTACTGTATATTGATAGTTATAGATGTTTTTTTTCGACTTAACGACCGTTTACAGCAAAGACCTTTTTTTTCCTAAATTTTTTAATTCCCGAGCTTTATTATTGCATTGTACGATTCTTAAAATAAATTATATTGTTGTTTATAATATGAATGGTAATAGTGAAGCATGAAATAATAAGGAACACATTTACTATAACAATGATTTATCCAAAAACAATTTGAAACATATCTATTATAATAATTAATGTGTAATTTCAAAATTGCAACATATAGATAGCTTCCTTGCAATTTAAACGTAGGTTGCTACATTTCAGTCCGTGCTTTCTGCAACTACAAATTTTGGACTTACAACGAGTATCGCAACCGCAACAACCTTTTTTCAAAATTTCAGACAAAATGAAGGCCTCGCCTGTGTAGTGCGATAGTAACATTTCATCCACGACTTTTCAGCCCCACTGTGTAGCATGACGAACGTTTCCCATCCATTTTTTCTCACTCAATTGACGTAATATTTTGGAAAGTTGCTTTCGTTGAACATCAAAAGAATTGCTCATATCGATGGCTATTCGATGATTCAGTGGCTTTTTTGGAATACAAGGAGATAATTTTGTATCCGATATTTGCGACCATATATCTCTATCTGTATTTACCTCCTGCTTATTATTAAAATTTAAAAATTAGTTTTTGCCTTGTTCATGCAAACAAGAAATTGTATCGAATTCGGTGATTATATAGTTTATATTATCTATTACATAGATTTATAATAGATATAAACGCAGGCTCCTATTGGAATACTAACAGCCGTATTAGTCACTTGTTTATTTTTTTAGAAAATAAATATATTTATATAGAAAATATATAAAGTTCTGCTGAAATATTATCAAAGCGTTAACAAAACTAATAAATCTATATCATGATGGACCAATACAACATGTATTCCAGTTTTAGCTAGGACGTTGGAATCTACGAGCAATACATCAGCATGTTCATTTATTTTAACAATTATACAATGAAATAAAAAAAAATCGAAATTTAAAAAATTTAGGGAAAAAAAATTTCTTTGTCGAAGATGGGTCAGTAGTAAAAAAAGTATCAACACTTTTCAGTGCCTAAAAAATAATGAAGTCAAAAAATTACAGCTAAAAATCCTACATGAAAAATTTGTATTTTTTGTGATGGCATTGTCTTTATATAGAATAAAAATTAAAAATTCAAATTTTAAATAAATATACATGATAGTACAAGTCTTAACGAAGAAATAGAACTCCCAAAAAATTTTAATTTTATAGAAATTCCTTTTTTACAAAAATAGAAATTTCACGAATATTTTAAAAAATTTCGCGCTAAAAAAATATGAATATTAAGATGGACAGCAGCAATATTACTACCAAGTAAAAAATTTCAAAGGTACTTTAATAAAAAATTCAAAATAAATTTTAAAAAACGAGATTCAAATGATTTTTTGCTTTTTTCTCCATGTAGGAGTCACTAAATGATATTGCACAACACATCAATCGAAAGATAATTTCAATACCTTTAATTTAATCTTTTCATATTCTAACTCAACTTTTTGATTTATTAGCAAAAAACTGTTTTTTTCACTTTCACGAATTTTTACGTCAGGTTCGCCAATGAAATTCCGGGAAATACGCTAACTTTCTTAAAAATTAAATCTTCTATACGCGCATTTTTTGTTTTTTCAATTATCTGAAAATTAACATTGCGAATCTGTATATTGATTGGACTATTACACGGTTTTTTTGAACCTGTCAATTAACTAATTTTTGTTGTTAAATAACTAATTGGGAATTCTTATATTATATTTCATAATTATTTAAAAAAATTTAATATTTAGCATTCAAAACTATATAGAAAATTTTACTATACGAATGAGCATACATCTCATACACGGCAACATTAGTGAACATTTTTATCGGTCAGAAAACTGAATATTACTTATCGTTAGTCCATTATTTTGAAATATGTTTTTTTGCAAATGAATTTATTCTGTGGGAATGTTATGTGTATATATTGTTTGCATCAATGAGTGTATACTATTGAAATTTGAAATCTTTAGATATCCTGGGCTACCCGGACATAGTATCAAGAGTCTTGGAAATTCTTTCATATCTCCGTCAATCATAATTGTATTTTATAATTATTAATAATAGATTGATAGATAATTGTAATTATTTATCAAACACTATCTTGCTTTCTTATGTTATATTTTCTGATACATGAAAAAAATAGATTGACACATAGAGAAAGACAGGGGAGTCAATTAAGTGCAATGGAAATAAATTATTTGAATTTACTTGAATTTGAATTTAGTTTAAAGGAAATAAATTATTTGAATTTACTTGGTTGGAGATGGAGCTTATAATTATAATTAATATTTTTGTTAATATAACATATCAACATTCTAATTAACATTGACACGTACTCATTTTACCCAAATAATTTTCAAACAAATATGTATATGTCAGATTATATGTTATAAAAGTGAATTTAATAATTTTCTGTTAAAACAATACTAGTATTTTATTTAACAATTTACCAAATAAATATGTATATTTTCGTTTATCTTTTTTCATTTATAACTTTAATTAGTTGGCCGTACATAGACACTCCTCACAGGATTTGACGTTACAAATTTGATTACCAATATACAATATAATCACGGCCCATCTAGCTTGACACGAGGCGTTTCTTTCCTCTGAGCGTTCAAGTATTGTCATCTAATGTATCTCTCAACATACAGTAGTTAATTACAATTAAATCATACATTTAATACTAAATAAACAAAAAAAAATTTTTTTTTAAATTCTTCAAAAATATGAAAAAGTGTTTATAAGAGTTATGAACCCTTTAAAATTCTGTGAGTTTTTAAAAGTATGTAAAACTCTGACAAAGTGCTTCACGTTATTTAAATGCTCATAAACCAGACTGTAAAATGCTTTTAAATACTTACAGAGAGTTTCACAGAGAAATATATTTAAAGTCCTTCAAATGATTCGTCAAGGATTTGTAAGTTTTTTAAACACTTTCACAATATTTTACATAAATATTATTTCCACCAGGGTTCCTAGTCAAAAACTTACCACTTTCGCATCAATTGCAACTTTTGCAAAACCCAATCGTTTTTTCCACATTAATTCGTAAGATGTACTAAATTGAGCTTCGTATACACCTCCTGGTGATATTGCTAATAAATTACCTTCTTTTAAAATCGTTGAACATGTGTGAACAGTTCCAGGTATGACTTTCAATACTTCAGAAATAATTTTCCATCCTAAAATTATATTTTTATTCTAAAATAATAATATCTGAAAAACATTTGTTTTGTGAACCAAAAATAGTATCCAGCCCGTCACGTCTTATAACATTATATTAAAGGAAAAAACCGCTTATTGAAGTAGTGCAGCTGTCTTTTTCTTGAATATATAATCACAGTCATATATCAATACTTGATCAGGGAAAAGTTGATACGATAAATACTTTATCAGTATAAAAAAGGCCATTAATAAATAAAACAGCTATCTTTAACATATAAAAACTTTTTTCAAGATCGTAAATATACAATGATTTTGATTATTCCACTACACGTTATATAAATTTAAAAACTTTGAAATAAACAAAAAACAATAACTTGTTAATTAAAATGTAGTAGATATAGCTAGATAAGTTGTCTATGTCGCCGACTTTAATTAATGTAAAAATTTACACAAAAATTAAATGTTCCGACTGATGTTGTACAATATTATATCTCCGGACGAGATAAATATAAAAAAGATACACTTAGACTATCAAAATAAATGATACTTGCTAGGCATATACCACTCTCCCACTACTAGCTAACAAAACTGTAATGTTGATCATAAGAATGTTAAATATATTTATTTCTTTCCATTTATTTTTCGTGATTTGAGTAAAAAAATTACTATTCATAAATTAAAAATTACTTGTTTACATGGGTGGCAAGATCACGACAATAGAATTCATAATATTTGTAAGCTATTTTCAAGAACATTCGAATTAAACATTTTTTATTTTTTACTTTTAAATGTACCGTTTTTTACTTTTATTGTACCAGAGAATACAAACGCCCATAGAAGCTCATAAATCCAATTTTGTGTATTCATAAAACTTTGGTACAAACCCTAACCACCAGTTAGCTATATCTGTTACATGTCTACAAAGAATGGGGATCTGTAAACTTTGATGAAACGAATGCCAACTGAAGTTTAGGATAAATACTAAAGTTTTTTTAATACTCAAAAATTGAATCATTAAACTTATGAGGTTATACGGGCGTCTGTATTCTTTGGTGCAACACATAAGCAAAATGACTTTAAATTGCGAACAGACTACTAACGATATAATCAATTCAAAACCCCTTATATTTATGATGAAGATAAAACATTAAAACAAAAAAAAAAATTAAAAATACCTGGAATATTGAATAAAAATCTATCCGCTACCGTATGAATTAAACGATTTTTAAATAAAAATACTTTTGCTATAAAATAATATAAATCTACTGGAATGGCTCCATGATAATAAATTATTAATGCTGCAGAATCTTTTGGAATGTACTCTAAACCAGTTATTTCAAATCCTAAAATATCAGAAATTATTAAAAAAATAATCATTATCTTGTGACTGGTTTCACTAAATATTTAATTGCGATTTAATTCAACTTGATCGCTAATATGTATGTCCCTATTAAAAAAATCATATTATTAAAATTGAATCGGAAGAATAGGAAATTTAGTTTCCTATTAATAGTATTAGATAGAATAATAAATTTCCTATCATATATTTCCTATATTCAATTCTATTCAATTTCTATAAGATTGAATAGGATTTTTGATTGAATCGCAACTAAATTTTAGAGAAACTGGCCCGTTTTAAGCTTTTTAATCTACTACAAAAAATGCAGTAAAGAAATTATATAGTTTGTGGTTGTGATTTATTTTCTTGTGCTATTCAGATAAACTGGAAATAATTTAATATATTGGATAAATTTCGTAAATATTAGCAAAATGAATTTTTTTATAAAAGAAAAATAATAAGTGTAACAAATCACTGAAGCAATACCAGAATTACCAAAAATTTCTCAATGAAAAATCTGAAGCCTAAAAAATGCAATAATCCGATTTTTTCAATTTTTATCTTGAAAATTAAGCAATAAATGAAATATTCGCAAGAGTAATATTTGTTTCTTGGCCAATTAATGTAATAGAATATGGGAGGTACTTGGATATGAAAAAGTGGTGAAACCACATTCCGCAAGCATAAAAATGTAATGAGTATTTCCGTGGTTGTAACTATTTTGTATTTGAAAGAATATACTTCCAAGTTGGTTCCATAAAAGATTCAAGAAAGAATTTTAGTTCTAAGTGGTAGGGTAAGACACAATAAATTTTTGGTAATTTTTAGTAAAATTTTTTTTATTTTAGTTTCTTTTATTTCGTGAATTTTTGTTTATTTTATAACGATTCGCTTAATATAGTAGCTTGGTCAAAAAAATTATAAAATAAGCGAAGATAACAACTTACAAAGTTAATTGTTTACATATTCGACATATGGTTGAACTATTTTTAATGATTAGCATTTATAAAATACTCTAAATATATAATGTACACAGTTATAAATACATATGTAACAATAACATGTTTTGTAATTATATGTTTATTATCTAAATTTGAGCTAAAATTAAGGCGAATCCAAATATTTTACGAAAAAATGTTTCCGACAAAAGTTGATTTTTTACAAAAAACAAACATTTTTTGGCCCTGGAATTTTTCCTCTATCTTTTATGGTTTAAAAGTTGAGTCATTTTTGAGTTTAACGCAAATAGACAGACAAACGCGCTGTAAGACTGTTTTATATTTATAGATTTTGTATTCATGTACAAATAAAAGGTGAATAATATAAATAAAACAAATTCGCAAAGATAATGTGAACGAAAAATATTTGAAAGAATTGAAACAATTGGTAAAAAACAGGCGAATAGCTTATATCATTACTATGTATTTGTGGGTTTAACAAAATATTTATATTACTTTTAATTATTTTTAAAATTGACAATACGCCTCATGGTTTTGGATTATCAGATTAGAGGTTCTGAACATAAGATTAATATTTTTTTATATACAATGAATAGTAAGAAGGAACTAACAAAGACAATGCAATATGTATATAAATTGGCTTATTAAAAATTGACGACATTGAATTATTATAATACTAGCAGACCCGGCCACGCGTTGCTGTGACAAGGGTTCAGCCTGCGTTTGCAATGTAAACGGAAAAAATGTAATTATTTACATCACATTAGAAACCTCAAAAATAACAGTATTTCTCCACTATTTAATGGATGTTATTATACATATAAATCTTCCTCTTCAATCACTCTATTTATTAAAAAAACCGCATCAAAATCCGTTGCGTAGTTTTAAAGATTTAAGCATACATAGGTATATAGGGACAGAGAAAGCGACTATGTTTTATACTATGTAGTGATTTTGCGAAAGGATGGAATTCTTAATTTTTTTAAAATTAATAATAAAAAATATATTATTAATAAATGTTTAAAAATAATATTATCTCACCATGCCATAAAAATCCATGTGCATCCCATAAAACTGCCACTAAATTCCTAGCTGTTTGCCATAAATCTTGTTCTTCATAAGCCGTTTTTAATCGTACTCTATGCCACTTATAAATATATAAAATTATGGCAGTCATATATAAAAGAATTATAATTATTCCAGGTAATAAAAATGTTAAAATTAACGGTGCTAAAAGCCATGTTAGCCACCGATAATAATCGATATCGATATATTCAACTAAAATTAAAAAAATAAAAAAAATTATTTTTTCGAAACAAATTAAATTGACAATAATACTTTCGAGAATACTGAAAGGTAGATTTAAAAAATAATATGTAAAATATATAGTGTAAAATTTGATTGATCGCAGAAAACCAGCTCGTATATTTCGTTTCTAATTTTACATCAAGGTACGGAAGTCTTAATAATGATGCCTCTTGTATTCATTAGCTTCTAGAATACATATAAGCAGAGGAAATCAATGGACATGGCTTTAAAAGTTAGCTTAACATTAAAATGAGAGGAAAAGGTTGTATTTTGATAAACTAAGTCGTTAACCCTCTAGAAAAATTTAAAAACATTTAAATTAACCAACTTGATTAATGAAATAATTTGCCATTTTGCAGAAATATTTTTGTTTACATTTACTGAAATTAGGATAATATAATACCGCTTCCCACCCTTTAATTACCATCCATTAAACTCCAAAGTTCGAAAAACTGTATTGAACGGTAAAAAAAATTTTTTTAATGAGAAAATTTACCCCATGGATGCCCCAAAAAATAGAAACCCTTCCCCATTATACACCCAAAAATATAAAAAAGAATAATTCATAATAAAGATGGATAATATAGTGGTCAGGAGTTTTTAAGATCGTGAATACAAATCTGTTTAAATTGGATTGGAAAGGGGTATCCATAAAATGGATACCCCCTATTTTAAGCTTCCAAAATTAGAAAATACACATTTAAAAATTAAAGCGAAAAACGATAACTATTGAGATCGCTGAATACAAATCTGATGTTATTAATTGAGAAAATTTATCACTCCGCCCATAAAATTGAACAATTTCCTATTTAAAGCTCCCAAAAATAGAAAAGTCTTGAAGTCGTTTAGAAAGCGGATTTTAATTCAAGATGACATACGTAAAATATTGCCTATCGTTGCACCTCCAAATGAGAACAAATATATACTCTCAAAAATGAAAACATATGCATCTACTATATTTCCCTTGTAAAATATTGATCCTGATTTCAGAAGATACTGATAATTTAATATTATTAACCACCTTAGAGCCCGCAGATGAAGAATATTTCATATTAAAACCAAAAAAGAAGTATCACAATAACAAAAATTTATTTTGGCGACTATTCCACCTCAATTATTATATTATTCTCTTTAAATTGTCCTACTAATGATATAAATGCATGTGGCAGTGGGAAATCCGTACCCATATTGTTTAAACAATTAAAAAGCATTGTTATTTCCAAAAAAAAAAAAAAAAAACATTTTTTTATATTTGATGAAATGCGAATAAAAGGGATCTATTACTTAATACGATAAAGTTAATATTTTTGGAGATATGAATATTTAAAAGTTTGAAAAATCCGGAATTCAGATACTTTTGATCTATTATAAACATAAAAAAAAAAAAAATATAAAAGATATGTTTTTTCATATTCTTTATTCCTGAGCGAGAATAAAAATAAATAAATTTATCTTTTATTTATATATCACACTGTATGCGCGTCACCTACCTGTATAGTTGTCTTTCTTGACTTACGCGTTGAAAAAGCTTAACAAATAATTTCAAAAAAGGCATAAAAAATTCAAAATTTTTAAAGTCTGAAAATTCATATCTCCAAAACTATGTTTCTGCTGCCACAAAAATTTCTGTACTTTTTTTAAGCAAGTAGAAAACATAATATTATTTTTAATTTCAGAAGCGAGAAGCTGTTGTATTTTTAAGTGGCTATAAAAAGTTATCTTTCATTTACCAATTTTCAAATAGTCTATTAGGAATCGGCGCTTGAGTACCAAAAACTATTTCACCTCAATTTTTTAAGCGATTTTCTTTAAATTGTCCTACTGATGATATGCATATTGGCAGAGAGCTGCCCTGCCCCATATTGTTTAAACAAATAAAAAAGGTCCCACGATTTTTACGGGACCTTTTATACCACACATTTATATCATTAGTAGGACAATTTAAAGAAAATCGCGTTAAAAAAATTGACGTAGAACACTTTTTGATACTCATGCGCCGATTCCTACATGGTTATTTGAAAATTGGTAAGTGAAAGATAACGTTTTATGTCCAAATATAAATAGAACAGCTTTCAGCTTTTGAAATGAAAAATGTTATTTATTTTGAACGTTCTAAAAAAATACAGAGATGTTTGTCTCTGCAGAAAAATTTTTTTGTATAATACATTTGCTTGTGTCAATTGTAAAGATAATTGTACAAATGTTGCTACAAGTAATATAGTAAAAGTTAAGAAAGTTTTTGTTGGGAATTTTTTTTCAATAAAAAAAACTGTTATAACTTTTAAACGGGACAGACAAATATGACCAAATTTTGTCATATTATTGAAAAGTCCCAAGGTTATATTCTGTAAAATTAACATTTAAAAATTTTAATACAATTTTTTTTTATCTAGAGTAGGTATGTCTAGTCCAAATATATATTTTAATACGTGAAGCATAAAATTTGTACATCTTTTTAAGAACATTGGCCAGACGGAGGAGTATGAAATTTGGCACACTTAGAGTTTATATAGAGGACTGGAGACTTCTAATAGTCTTTTTAAAATTATGCCTAAAAAATACATTATATCAGTAAAAGAAACATTACACACACGCATATATAAGAGGTATGACATATTACACACGCTACCATATATACGCATATATACTGTTCTTTTTAAAGACAGTGGGATTCACTTTTGAGTGATTATAGTCGATATTCGACCGCTGTAACGGGACTCTATTCATCTTAAATAAAAAATATAAATTTTTACAAATATGACAATCATAACGCTAATAATGAATAAAATAAATTATTTACGGCTTATTATGGAAAATTCTATATTCTAATTCTTTAACTTATGAGTTGAAAAAACTGATGACAAGTTTCAAGATAAATGTGAGATTAAAAAAAATTAAATGATACTTTTTAAAATTTCTTGATATTTCCAGATTGCATTAAATTCTCTGATAATTCCACATTGTTCAGGTTTGTGGCCACCTTATTTTATACTTTTCGAACGTTTGACTCTCTTGCTCTTTTTTTGAACCCTAATTAACTATATTTTTAAACGAAAATTTAATAATTACATACCACATGATTTGAAGTAAAACATATCGTACATAAAATGGAAAATCAAAACAAAACGTTTTCACATATTAAAATACAAATGAACGGGCGACTGACTTTTCGTGTCGCCAGATAAAATTATACTAATTGTTAATTTTATGAATTTAAAAAGAAATATCCATACTATAGATACTTTAGATAAATAAATGTTTCATATCAAATGAAAAACACCATAAAAAATTATATAAAATTATTTAATTATGAATAATTTATTGTTGCTATAAAATATAAAACCTTTATGCATTTGAAAACAACAAATTTTTGAAAAATAATATGCAGGGACAACTTTTAACATTTTTATTAATTTAATATGCTTAAAAGAAAAAACATTATAATTATTATATGAAGGAACCTCAGAATTATAAAAATGGAAATTAAGCAAAATTTTTTAATAAATTTTGACCTATGCATATTTTAAAAACAACCAAGAATGTTTCCAAAACAAGGGTTCTAAATGTATTAACTTTACATACAGTTTTCTATCTGTATGTTCTAAAAATGAAGTTTTATTTAATATAAAAAAAATAGTTACCTATGTGTGTATGAATTCCGTAAAGACTGAAAATATCAAGATTTACCGAAATGAAAAAACTAATAAAAAATGATATTGATATAACAGATTAATTTTTAAAAAAAATTTTTTTAATTATTCCACAAGACTCTTCATTTTCATCTTCAATCTTTAAAGAAATTTCAATATATAATTTTTTTTTTTTTTTGTGTTTTAGAATTTATAAATTTTTATTTTATATCGTAAATTTTTTCGAAGTATTTTCTGATTTTTTACAGAAAATCCATGTTGTGAAGCGAATTTTTTATGAACATTCTTATCGGAAATCTACTACAATTTTAATCGGTTTAATAATGTAGTTGTTTCGATATTTTTACAACCAGAAAAATTGTGTTGTTAATTAATAAATTACGATTATCAAACGACTTGGCCATATTTTCCAATAGTATTACATACCTACACGGTTGGAGATATATTGCCTTCCCTTCAGATTAATCACGTAAGTTAAACAATTTTTTAGATTCATAAAGTTAAAAAAAACGTATTTATTCGTAAATTAAAATATCAGATTATATTGGTACAAATCGAAATATGTTACCCTGTGAATTAAAATTTATTCACTTGGATGTTTAATTTTTATAATGTAAAAATGCTTTTTTTTTTCTACGGAACCCTTATCTCTTATAAAATCAGCTAGTCATATTTTTACATATTCAATTCAAAACAATATTCGCATAGTCTCTAGAAAACACTCTTACAATGTATTGCAATTTTTTAAAAATTATGGCGGAAATCAAATACACATCTAATATGTTTAAAATATTGTACCATTTAACGACGTTTGATTCACATTTTTAATTAAAAAAATTATGGTTTTTAATTAACGGACCATATAAATATTTTATATTTAGGAAGACTTCTTTTAATAATTTGAAGGATAAATATTTATTGACAAAAATTTTTCTTATAAAAGCACAAAGTCATTAATACAGGAATCCAAAAAATAGTTTGCAAATAAAGTTAGGAATTAGGAATTTTGATTTTAATTGGCTATAATTGGTTTGAATAATTATTATATGAAAATATCTACACAATTTTTGTAAACTGGTGGGTTTTTTAAGCCTACAGTACTTATCCTTTTATTATTCCCCTTACGTTAATCATAACAAAAATATCTCTTCCTTACTAATCCTTTTAATGTTTCGTCATTCAACCCATAACTATAAATTCATTGAAGGTGGTTTGGGGAAAAATAAAAAAGAACATTAAGACTAAAAGAACATTAAAAATCGATATCCAAAATAATTTCTTTAGGTTTGGAAACTATTACAAATAATAGTTTTTACATTGATATGACACTATCCGTTATTCGTCAAATGAGACAAAAATTATAAAATTTACAGAAAAATTTAATATAT
The DNA here is from genome assembly GCA_020423425.1 of Chrysopa pallens. Lineage (NCBI taxonomy): Eukaryota > Metazoa > Arthropoda > Insecta > Neuroptera > Chrysopidae > Chrysopa > Chrysopa pallens. Next base: position 15,107,136 of record CM035591.1, on the reverse strand, counting down.
TTATGAGTGAATACAACTAACAATGTTAATGATTTAAACACTTGGCATATGGTTTAAAATCAATATTTGAAGTTTATATAAATATTAACATAATCAAAATACTCCAAATATGTAGTCTATTGTGTGAAGTTAATGAAGAATTTGTTATACCGAGTAAAAAAAAAACAAACCTAAACCCCAAAATAAGTCAAACATTGATTATTTTATTTAAAAATAATTTAAGGTATAAGTTTTAAGGGTTCAAAAAAATTGTATGCTTCGAATAGCGAGTTTTGTCCCAAATTTTAAATCGAACCACCTTTTTTGACTTCGGACATTTTGCGTCTTTATTTGGCATATAAAGATCGTTTTCTGCTTCTTTTTATATAAGGAAAGCAATGTTAAAATATTCCTAAATACATAGTCAACTAGCGATCAGGGTAAGTACTAAAAATTGTTGAATACATAAAAAATGAACTTATGAGCTACGGGTTAACGCGGAATAAATTCTTTTGACACTTTATATTTATACCTACGGTATGCACAAAAAATCAGCTATTATGAAGTACTATTTAGGATAGTTCATATTATATGCGTCAGATAGCATATTAAGTGGAAGGCTTCCTAAGAAAATGGAAAATGGCGCACTGATATTAAATTTGATTAGCAACTCCCATTCATCGTGCAAAATTTTAACTTAATTAGTAGAAATTTACAAGTCAATGTCATTTTATTGGTCTATATAGTTATGAGCATATTACCATAGAAAACGCAATAAATTACAATTTTATTTTATGAAAATTGTAAATTTTCACTTTTTTATACGTTGTGGAAAAAATTTTAAATCGAATTTTATATTTAATTATAAATTTTTAACTTTAGAATAAATTATCCCGTTAAATTAAAATACTTTTTAGAATAAATTATCCTAATTTTAATTTAATCGTATATAATACTCTAAATTCTTAAGCTTTTTACTAAATTTAAACTTTATATTTTAAAATCATTAATTTATTAGTAATTATGGGGTCTCGATATCTTTTTTACTAAACCCGGTTAATAATATGTAAAAATTGTATTTAAGTATATTCTAATTAATTAGCTGATTTTGTACAGGAATCTACAGTAAATATCATATTTTTTGGCACAAATAATTATCAAAATGTAATGAAATTTCTTATGCACAATCTTGACATGAAAACAGAGGGCAAGCCAAATTTCAAACAAATTCGTGCAGCCGTCGTTTATTTTAATAATTAAAATATAAACGTGATAATATTAATAATAATCTGATCGAAAAATTACTTAAATAATTTGAAATTGTACTGAGTAATAATAAAATCAATAAAACTGTATTCATTACTCAAAAATAATTTCAAATAATTTTATTTTTTCTGTTTTGATAATTGTATTAAAATTTGATTTAATAAGTAAAAAAGTTTATATGTTCAACAGAAATAATTGTATTGGATAAATCTTTATTCGTATTTTAGAGCTGAAAATTATATCGTGTATCGTTCAAAAAGTACCAACAAGTAAAGTCATTTGTTTCAAACTTAATTAATAAACAAAATTGTAAAAAGTATTCTAACACATGATTATTAACATAATATATCGGAGAATTTTTAGTGTTTACTTTATATAGAACTAATAAATCCAGTATTCTTTGTTGCACGATAATCTTGGGTGGCAAACGATAATTTTACGGCCCTGAAAACATACTGGCCCTTACCATAAATGCTAACACTGTATTAGTATAGTTTTAGTACTAACGTCGACGAAGACACGATCAGAGGCATGTAATTAATAAAATAAATGAATTACACATTATTAACGATTCTAAATAAAAATTATATGACTTGAAATAATTGATAACAACTTTCAAGATAAATGTGAAATATTTAAAAAAATTATTATACATTTTTAAATTTTGATATTTCCAGGTTGTAAATATTTCGAATTTAATAAATTAATTTTTAATATTTCACATTTATCTTGAAATTGTGAAAGGATGGAAATTATCATTTGAAAAGAAATTTGTTTGATTTTAAAACTCATGCCATACAAAAATATGCATTGCAATTTATTAGGAACTTCGTGCTCTAAAATCCTCTTTGATTTAAATATAAAAAATATCAAAAGATGATTGAAGAGACGTCCATTTTTATATTATATAATTTCTTATTTTTATTGAAGCCAATTATTCAAATAAAGATTACTTTTATCGACTTGCTAACTGACAACAAATCACATATGGCTATGTTGTCAGGCATGACTATGGCTAAAATTTTCGTTGAATTTATATCATTTTATAAACTAGTGAAGTTACAGTAAAATCACTGTTGTTTGCACAAAATAGAAAAAAATAGAAAACTTTTAAAATAATAAGAATTGAATGAAATTTTCCACAAAATTGTCGGTAAAAATGATTCGAGTTGTCAAAAAAAAATTTAGTTTGGGTTACTGTGAATTTTCAAAAGTTAACTATAGCAGTTTCTGTCTAGAATACTCGAATTTCACGTATTTGGCATTTTAAACTAACTAACCTATATTTATTAGTCTGAAAGATGCAAAAATTTTAGTTATATCATATATCGAAAATATGATTAATAAGATGTTTACAAAACAGGGTGCCACAAATATAAATAAAATTGTGGAGTATTTAAAAATTTGCATAAATAAAACGCCAAATTTCCCAACATAGAATGTAATATATTATGCAGTTACTCATAATACACAGTTTCTTAAAAAGCTGCAGTAGTTGTAATATCTATATTTGACACTCAAATTTTTATTTTATTTAAATAAGTTTTTAGGGATGTGGGCGCAAATAGAATGTGGACATAATTATTATTATTATTATTTTTTTTTTTTAATATTTTTGGAACTTGAAGATTTTGTCAAGTATCATAATTAAATTGAAAACATTGTCCAAAGAAATCTTATGTTTTTTTTCTTGAAATGGTTTGGTTATTCAACGAAATGCTTACGCTAGTTAATAGAAATTTGGTCTCATGCTCGTCTTATTCTCTTGATAAATGAAAAAAAAGAAAAGATCATACGATTGGTCATCGATTGTTTTATAGCCATGCCAAAAGCAACTGCTTGTATATTTTAGCCTTAATTTTATTTTTCAGTCCATTTGTTAAATTACACGGATTTGAGAATTTCTAAAAATGTATCTTTGTTTCATTTAAGAACATAGATTTCAAAGGCTGGCATAGATATTTTTAGCAACATAAATAAGTTGCTACGTTCTCAAAACTTTAGTACATATATCCAATAGTTAGAGCAATTCTCATTTACATATTTCTGGAAATATACCAATCTCATACAGATTTTCTAACTGAATAGATGTCAGTCTGTCAAATTTTTAGGCTTACGCAAACTTCATGCTTTTATTTACATACAACCATTAACGATTTGCTAAAACAAATTAATTTACACAAACTACCTACCGATTATTACATGAACGTGTAAGTCGACCATAACACTTATACAAATTAAGCTGTATAGTTTTTTAAATAATTTAAAGTTAATATGAATTTTGAAAATTAACAATTCAGATCCATCCTACATTCCCAAAGATGCCAATGTATGATTTTTGCCAGAAATAAACTCTTAGAAAACTTGCGTGAAACTTAGTTTTTAATATTTGTAAATCCATAATTTCAAAATCAATATCATAGATAAACTTTCCGGCATAATGAACAATTTATATTTTCTAATTTCATATTATTTAAACGTAAAAATGTCTTATTATTACTTATTTAAAAAAATTATAGTCTCAATTTATAGGTCTAAAAATCAATCAAACAATATTACACAATCATTAAAATAAAATATTAACAATGAATTATAGTCCCATTAATTCAAGTTATAATAGTGAAAATCAAACCAAAAAATAAAAATATGAACTGTTGTTAGTGATTTAAAATTGTAAATTTTAGTTATTATAGGTGATTTATATATTTTATATTTTAATTAGTCATATTTTCCGAGATGTGTTTGTTTTCATTATCATGCGATATGCTTTTGGATGAATTATTGGTATTTACTGTATTATTTAAAAAACTGATGTTTATAAATTTTAATTATACATTGTAATAAATTAAGGTAAAACACCTTACCAATAATATTTTCAATTCGAATTGTTATATTAGCTACATACTCCCACATTGCTATTTTTGTTGTAAAAACATTTTATTTTAATGCTTATTGTATTAAATTCAACATAAAAACAATTTAAATTATTCCGGTACTTGCTGCAATTACCGCATTCCACAATCGAACATTTACTGTTGACTTTTCTTAATTAACAGTTTCTTATAGTGTATGGAATAATTTTACATATACGGTATAATAAATGTGAAGTTGATCATATTTCAATTACACCTGTGAATCTGACGAATAATTTGACTGGCATGTTTAATATGAAACTTGTACGGATTAACCATTTTAAAAAATCCGCTAAATATAAATTTTCGATTGTTAATTTTATTTATATAAATTATAAATAAAAAATAGTTTCATACTTGAAAAATACTTAAAATAATAGATTTATATTAAAACAATAATTATTTAAATTTCTATAATCAATATTAATTCAAATTCCTAAGTCAAATAATGTATGTAGTAAAGTCGCAATTGAAAAATGTATCTGAGATAACGCTGAGAATTTGTCATTATGATGAATTCATTAGTAAGTAATTAGGGGGAGCCGTAATTAGTATAATCTTTTGCAAAAATGAACTATTTTCTTAGATAATTATATCCCAAATATTAGTAGTAAAAATGATAACCTAAGTTTTAAACCAACAAGAAAAGCGTTAAATTATCTCTATAGCATAAGAAATATCATTATTTTACGGAAAATGAAACTAAATTTGTTTGCATTCAAAAAAATTACAATAAAAACTATTGACCCAAGAAGATTTTGATCGTCTGATAATGCCTAATGATTTCCCAAAAATCTATTGCATACCTCAAAGCAAAAATCTAATAACATTTTTAAAAATTCCCGGTATTTATTAATTTTTATAAAGTTGGTATTTTATTTTGACAACCAAAGAATGAGTGTATGAATGCAGTAAAACTGAGTGCTATAATTTTAAAAAATATATAAAAATGGTAAATATCTTACAAATACAAAAATAAATAATATTGAAAATTATCAAAATAAATTATTATAGGCTACTGAAGTAGAGGAAACTATGAAAAGGATTGCTGCACACAAAGGAGTAGTTGGAACAATTGTAGTAAATTCTGATGGTTTGTACTCATAAATGGTACTCATTATATTTTTTTTATGTATTGAATAATGTAATTTGATTTTAGGTATCCCAATTCGATCAACTTTGGATAATGCAACAACAATTCAATATGCAGGTTTAATCAGTCTGTTATCAACAAAAGCACGAAGTGTTGTTCGAGATTTAGATCCATCAAATGATTTGACGTTTTTACGGATTCGATCGAAAAAACATGAAATTATGGTTGCTCCTGATAAAGATTTTATATTAATTGTAATACAATGTCCAACGGATTGAATCACTGGCATTCCAATAGTTAAATCGCACTTGCAATTTTATGAAAACCTATTATTTTTTGTTATATTTGAAAAAGATAAAATGGAAGAGCCTTAATTTTTTGTATAATCTAAATATTTTATTTAATCTAATTTATTAACAAGCATTAAAAATGTATATTAAAGCATTTTACATTTCAATGATAGTTGTGTTTTTATTCATTCGCATTTAAGCAAAATTCTTGCGTTTTGGTTTATTATATACATTTATAATTGTCAAGAATAATATATTTATAATTATCAAGGATAATACATTTATAATTATCAAGGATAAATTTTTTAATCATGATAGAATCAGATGATATAGAATCATGGTCAAATAAAATCGATATAAATTAATGAGATTACTGTTAAGATTTAATACACATATTTATTTGACAACAATTAAGATTAATATTTAAACGCTAAGTTTACTACGTTTCTGTATTTTCTACAACAACCTCAGGTAACCTGAAAGAGAAAACATTATAATATTTAAAAAAATATTACGTCGCCTATTTAGTAGATTATTATCAACAGCCGTGTGTATCAGCTCTTAAATTATTATTTTTTCAATTATATAAACATTATATTTCACATAATTTTACGTAAAAATTAAATAATTTCACAAAGCAAATAGGAATCGAGTTGCTACTGGATAATAATTTTCTTTCAGTTTAGACGAAGCTATAATGAATATCAAAACGTAGTAAACTTAATAAGTATTTTATTTTTGTCCACATTTCCATTATTTTAATCATTAATTTATAATATAATCAAACTTCTGCAAAAAATAGTTGCCAAAATCTATTTATTATAAAAATTAATCATAATGCTCTGTATGATGAAAAATAATTTCACCTAATTTTTAAGATGAAATTATCGATTAAAACGAATATGATAATTATACATTTAGTAGTGGGTCCTAAAAATCCATATTATTAAATTCTAACACCGTGTCTAATGGGTTCGTTTATTTATAGAATCTATGTTTAGTGTAATTAATAAAATTTCTTACAAATAAAACAAACCATGGTAACGACATAAATATTAGTTCGATAATTTTTTTTTTTTTTAATGTATTAAAACTGGCTTCAGCCATATAGATCCATTTACCAAATAGAGTTAACAAATCAATATACATAATATATACATTACTTAAATAAATTAAAATTAAAAGTATTCTTACATAAGATAATATAAAAAAAAAAAAAAAAAAAAATATTTACAAAATTTGTATCATTAATGCACATTAGGTTAACAATAGAGTTTACGTTAAGTTAATAGTAGAGTAAAATAAATAGAAGAGAATAGTTTGAGGTAAGCAAATTAAATTTAAATAAGGATTTTGTATTTGTTAAGAAAGGTGCAAAGTCTAGAAAGGATTTTTGTATTATTCAAAGATAGGATATGAGACATAGGGAACTTAGAAACATAGGTCTATGCTAATTGAGGAGTGGACAGGCGAAGGAGATGTGATTTATATCACATAATTGGTAGCCACATTTGCATCTAGAATCGGGTACAGCATTGTATACGTTGTAGATGTGCTGGTAGACAGTCGTGTCCCGTTGTGATGCGGCTTATAATTGATATTTGTTTCCTGTCCACGTCCCAATTAGGTTTTTGAAAAAAAAAAAATTATTGATTTTTTTTATGTATTTTAAAACTTTATTATTAATAATATTGATATTTAATGCAAAAAACTTCAAAAAAAATTTTTTTCAATTAATTATAAACAATTAAAAATTGATGAAATTTAAATAAAAATCACGTGACTATAAACGCGCCATGATTGGTCACCATAGTTGTGACGTCAAAATGTTATACCTATTTAATAACAGTACAGCGTTACTATATAAATTTAAATATTTAATAATGACAACAAAATTAAATAGATCAAAACACCGTATTTATTATTTTTCTATCAACTGCAATGAGTGAAAACTATTATTATGACGTCACACGCGCTCGGGTTTGTTCGGGAGTTGTCGGCGTGTCTTCGGTACTGGATTCAAAAATTTTTTTTTATTTTGAAATAATTTTTGAATTATTGCGAAAAAAAAAAAAAATAGTTTTGTTATAAAACTAATATATAATCTTTCCATTTATCACAAAAAAAATTTTTTTTCAAAAACCCTATTATGGAACCGTGTTTGGAGAGATAGAGTAGGTTGAAGTTCGTATAAATAGCGACCTTTTGTCGATGTATTCCATATTTGATTCCATTTTTGTAACATAGATCTTTTGCAATGTGAAATTTTTACAAAGATCTTGTGTTTGTGGAGGTGATGTATCCACGGCACCATTTTGAACTGCGCCCCTAGCTAACATATCGACAAACTCGTTTCCACGTATACCAATGTGTGATGGACACCAAACAAAGGCAACAAAAAAACGATCTTGAATTAGTTTAAGTATGGTGTTTTTAATTAATACTATGAGCAAAGGAGTTTTTGAAGAAATAGATTTTTATTTAAGCAGTGATAGAGACCTTAGTGAGTCAGATACTATAACTGCCCTTTTAATGCCATTTGACTCCACGTATGAGAGAGCTTCCAAAATAGAGACACACTGCTCAATTCGATTTGTACATGCATACGGCTATTAAAAAAGCAAGAAGAAAGGAATGAGATCTTGATACTATCCTAGGTTTAATATTATCGACAATCAATTTATTACGTTGTTATGAGATCTTCCTCATTTTTAATAATTTATAGTTATAGAGCCATTGTATAATTTCATAGACTATTAAATATTATTAAAGAGTACCCAAAAGCCTACATTATTCGAATCCTTAAACTAGTCAGGCTGTAAACAAACCTTTACCCAACAAATTAATTTTTTGTAATGATTAGTCGATACTTGACGGAAATCGATTGACAACACTAATTTTTCAAAATATCACTGTATGATATATCAGCTGTAGAGTTAACATCTATAGGGATTTGTGGTGATTTGGTTTACTAATTGTAGAATCTTATATTTTTATTTTAATAAAATGAAACAATTTTAATTATTTAATATTATTTTTATTGTGACAAATATATGTACATGTGCCATATTGCGTGGCTAAAATGTACTGCTTGTACATGGGCTATGTTGTCTAGCTACTAATGTACTATGCTCTGATTTCGCCCTTCTGTGTGTACATGTGTCGTCTCGTCTGCACGAAGTTTACCGACGCGTCGGGCGAACTGGTTGACCATTGAAATCGCGTTTAAGAATCGACACTTTGGATGGTGTTGCCATCTGAACTTATGTTTTTGAGTTATTTTGATTATTAAAGTCAGATGCCTCATCAGTATCGTTCTATATGCCTACTGAGGTCGTTAATAAAATTTCCTTTGAAATAAATAACATAATATTAGTCAGGTGGCTCTACAGATTTATGCTAACATTTTGGCCGAAGCCGATTATTAGGTGTTACTTCTAACCTTCGGCCGAAGCCGAATGTTTCAATTTAGTAAAACAATTCTTGAATACTTGGTAAAAACTCAATGAATTTTGGAAATTCAGCACGAATTATTTTTTATTATATATGATATAGTAATAAAAAAACACACAATAAAATTTATTTATTATATTCTTTCTTTATTGAAATACGGTCAAAAATCTAAAATAAACTCATTGAATAGTTTTTTAATAAAATAAAAATAATACTAAAAACTTAATTAACCTAAACTTTCAGATCATAGTGCGTGTATGTTAAGTTGTTTTGTTGATATAGTTCACATGTCGGTTGACACAGGTTCATTTAAGTTCATCATTTATCGTCGGCTAATACGAGCCTTCGACTTTGACTGATTTTTAGCCGCAGCCGAACGTTTGGGCGGTCAAATTTGGAATAAATAACATATACTTTGGACGTAAAATTCGTTAGAAGTGAATAGTAAAATAAGCCAGGAGAATAGTGATGATTATTGCATTGTAATTGAAATAGAAATACTCAAACTATCTTAGATAATATTTATTTTTAACCACTTCATGAAAAGGAAGAGGTTATCAATGCTTCTGTTTATTTTTAATTGGTTCGATTACGATTACAAGGGCCCCTCGGTTTTTTGATGAATTTTGGCAAAACAAGCCAAAATAAGACGAAAATGAAGAATACTAACTTTCTTGTTTTCGCCTATTTTTCGAGTTATCGAACTTTTTTTTCGAAAATATACTCCAAAATAACCATATATTTTTTACGTTTATTTCACAGAATAATCACAATTTAACACATTTCACAAGATTTAATTACAATTTGTTGTTACAATTAATAAAATTTCAGTCATTAACAAACAAAATTTCAATTTATTTAAACGAAATAAACATTTTTATTTTAATCACTTTTTTTGCATATTGACGCCATTTTATATACTTATATTTGACTGAAAAAAAGTAACTAAGAAACATTCTTTTGAAATATTATAGCCAACATTAAAAAAAAATTTCCTATATATTATGTAAAACTGTTACCATGTTATACATTCATTTGCAATTGAGCTACAGTATTGTCAACTTCAATAATATTTCTTTCCGTTGTTAGTATTTTTTTTGTGTGTTTAAAATGTCTACACCAGGTATGAATTTACATCCATTGATTCACCCTAAATTAAAATACTTTACTTTAATTGAATCTTTAATCGAATTGATTAAAACGAATGAATCAGCAATTTTGTTTCTCTAAGAAATTGGTCTGATTCCTTCGCGACAATCAACAGCTCCGTCATGTTGCGGTCTCCCAATGTCAGTTGAGGAGTTAGAAAACTCAATTGGATATGGAGATGTTCCTCTAAAGGTTCAAAAAAGAAAGGTAGTAAATCGTGCCGTAAAACGATCAATCCAGCTACGGGCACGTGTTTCGAAGGAACTTCTTGTCGAATTGAAATTCGTGACGTTTTGGCAATTGTCATTTGTTTCGCTACTGAGGTACAGATCACTAAAACATACAAGCTTCTTCGACCTTGGTGTCTTCGTCATGGAGAACCCGACTTAAGTCGAAGTACAATATCTGATTACTACAGCTATTGTCGAGAAATAGCTGAAGTAATTGCTTCACATAGTGATGTGTTACTTGGTGGCGAAGGAAAAACAGTCCAGATTGATGAAACTTTCTTGACAAAACGCAAATACCATCGGGGGCGTGTTACCGAGCAAATGACAATAACTGTGCTTGGATTGTATTGTAAAGAAGATAAAATCGGCCTTTTTTTTTAAGGTAAATTCTAAAAGTAAGAAGGAACTGTGGCCATATATTCAAATGTATGTTGATTCTTCAACATCCCGAATATGTACAGACAGCGCAAAACAGTATGAAGGAGTTGAACGAATGTTTTCTCCAAGTACTGTTCATTTGCGAACTAATCATAGCATCGGAGAGTATGTTGAAAAATCAAATCCGCAAAATACCATCAATGATTTGGAAAACCAGAACAGATTATTGAAAAAATCAATAAAATGTTCACGAACTCCAAAGTTACTGCATCAGTATATGGCACTGTATTTTTACAGAAATGTATATATGAAGCAGTATAAGGAGTGTGAAGGGTCTCAAATCATGCAGTTCCTTCTTGATATAAAAAAAGTTTATCCTGGATATGTTGACGGAACTATAAAAGAAGGGCTCGCAATTAAAGAAATAGATCCACCTTCATGTTCTTCAACCGAGGTTGGATTACCTCCTCCTTTGAAGAAACCTTGTGAAGTTATTGAGGACGATAATATTGAGAGAGCAATTGACATCGATAATTCTGAATCTGATTTAGGTGAAGACTTTTTTTAAGACTCATTGCACCTATCGGAGTCTACACAATAGAGGGGTTTGGAGTCGTTAAATACTTCGGATGTGACGAGCCGAGGGGTCCCCGTCTATTGTGGATGAAGTGCTATTAGACAATACCTTCTCGTGGTGCATTTCGAGTATAAAAAGCAAAAAATAGCTTTTTATAGCCAAAATTGTTTAAAATGGTAAATAAAATTTCGAAAAAAAACTGAGGTAAGATTATATTCATTTATTTTTTACTTGTTTATTTATTTTTTTTGTTGATTTATGTTAACCTGTGTAAACTACACCCCACAAATCCATGGGTAGTTTAATCACAGGTAGAACGTAGGGGCCAAAAACCAACTCGACCCGTGCAAACTATACCCCACAAATCTATGGGTAGTTTAATCACAGGTTGAACGTAGGGGCCAAAAACCAACTCGACCCGTGCAAACGATACCCCACAAATCTATGGATAGTTTAATCACAGGTTGAACGTAGGGGCCAAAAACTAACTCGACCCGTGCAAACGATACCCCACAAATCTATGGGTAGTTTAATCACAGGTTGAACGTAGGGGCCAAAAACCAACTCGACCCGTGCAAACGATACCCCACAAATCTATGGATAGTTTAATCACAGGTTGAACGTAGGGGCCAAAAACCAACTCGACCCGTGCAAACGATACCCCACAAATCTATGGGTAGTTTAATCACAGGTTGAACGTAGGGGCCAAAAACCAACTCGACCCGTGCAAACGATACCCCACAAATCTATGGGTAGTTTAATCACAGGTTGAACGTAGGGGCCAAAAACCAACTCGACCCGTGCAAACGATACCCCACAAATCTATGGATAGTTTAATCACAGGTTGAACGTAGGGGCCAAAAACCAACTCGACCCGTGCAAACGATACCCCACAAATCTATGGGTAGTTTAATCACAGGTTGAACGTAGGGGCCAAAAACCAACTCGACCCGTGCAAACGATACCCCACAAATCTATGGGTAGTTTAATCACATGTTCAACGTACAGTTGAATGTTAATATTTCATAATAATAAAAAATATCATGAATAATAATCCCCAATAATTATAACAAAAAATTAATTTTTAAAACATTTTGACATTTACTGTTAATTAATATTTAAAACATTTTGATATTGTACAGCACCGCATTTTAAGCAACTTTTTTTTTTTAATGTTGGCTATAATATTTCAAAAGAATGTTTCTTAGTTACTTTTTTTCAGTCAAATATAAGTATATAAAATGGCGTCAATATGCAAAAAAAGTGATTAAAATAAAAATGTTTATTTCGTTTAAATAAATTGAAATTTTGGTTGTTAATGACTGAAATTTTATTAATTGTAACAACAAATTGTAATTAAATCTTGTGAAATGTGTTAAATTGTGATTATTCTGTGAAATAAACGTAAAAAATATATGGTTATTTTGGAGTATATTTTCGAAAAAAAAGTTCGATAACTCGAAAAATAGGTGAAAACAAGAAAGTTAGTATTCTTCATTTTCGTCTTATTTTAGCTTGTTTTATCATAATTAAAAGTCAAACCGAGGGGCCCTTGTAATCGTAATCGCCCCTTTTAATTTTTACTTTTGAGTGTTTTTTGAAAAATGAAAAATTTTTTCATTTGGTTGAAATTTTATCACTAAAAATTGTTGTTGACTCTTCTCTCTTAATGATGCAATTTTTTTTAACACTTTGGAGCTATTGTAAATCAGGATTTTGGAATATTCAGTAAAATTTATATGGAATAGTGTGTATTTTTACTCAGTCGAGAGTGCTAATGTTAACGCACTCTAACTTAAGAATGAAAGAACTTTGGATACATTACCAACTGCTAATTGCATATGGTATGGTGTGGAAGACATCGTAGGATAACTTCACAAAGTTTGTTTCTATTTAATATCATTCGTATTTTTTAATTTATTACAATAAAAAATTTTAAAAACTTCTATAAATAATTTACTTTTGTGACCAATTACCTTTCGAAGTCGGCACCAATGAATCAATTTTTCAACTAAAGTTATGATTATCGTCGACTTCGAATGGTAATTTGTCACAGGAAAATTATTTATAGAAGTTTTTAATTTACAATTATTATTCACTTTTGAGTTTATTTTTTTCAAAGCGGTTTTGTTTTTTTTTGAAAAATTTGTATTGTACTAAATTAAAAAATACGAATATCAAATAGAAACAAATTTTTGTGAAATTAACTACGGTTATTGGTAATCGGTAATATATCGGTAAGTTCTTCCATACTTTAAGTTAGGGTACGTTTATATTGAGCGAGTATTCATCTGGGTAAACTCCTGGCTGAATAAAAATATACACTATTCTGTATAAATTTTACTTTACAAACTAAAAACATAATTCAGAGCAAATAAACAAACAAGATTCGTACAAATCTAAATAAATGCAATGTGTTTAGGAAGTTTCAACCACAATATAATTTAATAATACGATATAAATATTATACATTTATATATACAATAAATACACAAATTAATAATAATAAAAGCCGTTTTTATAAAGTATTCAACAGCATTGATGATCACTGTTAAGGAGACCTCTTTGTTTGATAATGTTAAAAATATTGTATAGAATTTTTTCAAAATTTAACAATAATTAATAAAAATGTTAAAATAATTGTTGTTGCACCCAATATTAATATACAATACATTTTACGATTTTTGCGTTGATAATTTTCAGCCTTTTTCAATTGTTTATAACCCTCTTGTACTTGTATTTGGGTTAGTTCCACATTATAGTCTATACGATCCAATACTGTACCTTGTTCATTAACCATTTGCGCTAACTCTTTATAGATGTCGTTTATTTCGTATATAGTTTTCACTACTTGATTTACTTCACGCTCACGCTCTTGTGCAAATCGTGTGTTCTCCTCTTCTAAGAGTACTAGTTGTTGTTGTGTCATTTGTTTTTGCATTTGATTTGCCATAAAATATTGATCTATGTTTTCGACATTTGATTGTGTTAGTAGATCATCGGTTGGTGTTTGTGGTTCGAATGTTAAGGAATCGAAATAATTTTGAGTGTTTGCCTCACGTGAGTTGACCTGTTTTAGGTAATTACTTTGAGTTGTACGATAATTTGTTGAGAGTTCTTGTAACGTTGATGCCAATGCTCGCACTACATTTGATGTTAATTTTTGTTCTTTTCTAGACCCTACAATTTAAATGAAAATAAATGAAGATAACAACAACGTTAATTGTATTCATTGGACCCAATCGACCAATTTTGTTGAATCACGAACTTAACCTTGCTTTTTAGGATTATAATACGTAAATTTCAGCTCGATTTCATTTTTCGTTTTAGGCTCAAATTGATGACGGGTAGACAGACGGAAATGGACAAATATGGTGATTCTATTAACATTCATATCAAAATTTTGTTACGGTCTTCAATATTTTATACTGTTACAAAATTTATGCAATATTATCCTCATATATTTCATAACATATATGTCAGGAATAAACACTGATTTTAGGCATTTACCTCAAAACCTTCCAAGTTTTTCTATTGAGTTTTTAAAAAAAATTATTTTATATGAGTTTATTGCTCAATTTTAAAAAAAAAGCCAGGCCAAAAAAATTTTTTTGGTTTTTCTTTAGAGTTTAAATCTTTTAGAAAATTTGTTTTTTGGCAAACTAATAGATATATCGGATAGCTTGGTTAATTAACTTTAATTTGTTAGTGTGTTAGTCCCTATAAATCAATTTCTACGGAATTATCAGACTTGAAAACCAGAATGGGAAAACATCATTTTATTCTTAATCCTTTATAAAACAGCAATTAATAATTCCAAAAAATATTAAAGAGTGCTTTCAAAAACTAAAATAAATTTCTAATAAGGATCTGTGATAAGTTTTTGAAGATAAGAAATACTTCCGTCCATGACATTAATTTAATAGATCTGTATGTTGGCGAATATTGTTGAGAGCATGACTTTTTCAGATAAATGTACCCATAATAAACCTGTCAATTTTCAAATTGATCCATTAACAGATTAGCCATAGAAAATTGATTTTAAAATTCTATGATAATTTAATATATTCCAGAAAACTTTTCATATTTTCTTCCCATGACTTGAAAATTTTATGTTTATGGCCCAAATATTTGAAGTTTTGGTTTAACGAATTTTTCAAAACAGTTTTACACAAAAGAAACACAAAAAAATTCCCAAATCATTACTTTTCTTACGCAATAACTGTAAGTTGAAAAATAATTTTTCACCTTTTTTTGAAGCTTCAAAATACTAGATTTTATGTTTATATGTGATCATATTTTAGTAAGTTACATACAGCCGTTCAAAAATCATTAGAATATTAAATTAATTATTTATTTGCTAGTTTTTTCCTTTAATTTTTCCAAGCTTTATTGGGAAGTCTTTTAGTTAAATATGCCATCTGACGGTTATAATATGAACTATCCTAAGCAGAACAACTTCAAAACAGTTGATGTCTTGGCCATACTGGAGTTATAAATTGAAAATATCAAAATTATTTATTCCGCGTTAACAAAAATTTGATTTTTATTTATAAAATCAAAAAATACTAACACCCATAGAAACTTACAAGTCCACTTTTTATGTATTCAAAAAGTTTTAGTATTTAACCTGACCACTAGTTGGCTATAGTTGTTATTTAATGGTTTAGTTGTATTTAATTTGATTACCAGCAGTGGTCAACAAATTACTATAGCTTTTCAATATCTTTAAAGAATGGAGATCTGAAATCTTTCAAAAAACGATTGCAACATTGAATTTACAATTGAATATGAGTGAATTTTTTTATGTATCTATATGTGTTTTTTTCTTCGTTCAATGGAATTCACAGATAGATTTTAAAAGTAAATTATTCGTAAATGATAATAAATAAGTAATACGATTTATTATTTTCTCACCAAAACGGTTAATATTAATGATTAAACAAAGTATATTCATCAACGAATGTGACGAGTAAATGGCTTTTAAAATCTGTAAGTGTGTGTTTATTTCATCGATGAAGATAAAGATACATAAAAAAATTCATATTCAATTGTAAATTAATTGTTGCAATCGTTTTATGTAAGATTTCAGACCTCTATTCCTTACGGATATTGAAAAACTATAGCTATATATTGACCACAACTGGTAATCATATTATATAACAACTCTAGTCTTAAATAACTATAGCCAACTAGTGGTCAGGGTGAGTACTAAATTTTTTTGTAAACAGAAAAAGTGGACTTACGAGGTTTTACGGAAGTATTGTATTCTTTTATAACATTCTTATTTAGTAAAACCTGAGTTATTTATTTTTTTAAATTAAAACAAATAATTAAACAATATCTCATGTAAGTTTAAACAATCATTTTAGAGTAATAACTGCTTCTGTCGGTTGGAGAAGCTACGCCTCCGGTAGATTTTCTGTATAATACCTAATAGAAATAGTATTACTAAAAAAATTAAACAATACTTTAATAATTAATCAAAAGTAATGAGATTCGAATAGCAGATTCTTAACAGGAAAACGGAGATCTCGGCAATAGTTTTTCTCGATTTAAAAATTCTAAGACCTCCGTTTACATTCTATTTATATTTGGATATTTATTTGAGTAATTTGTTCCCGGAAGTTGTTTCTAAACATATTTTTCAAAAGGATTATAAATGTAATTTTAATGAATTAAGAGTAGTGGTGGAGGAGGGCCATGTTAGGCTCGGCAACTAGACTTTTTTAATGTGCTTATTAATTATCCACTGATTATTTCAGTTTCTTATTTTTTTTTCAGTTTTACTGTATTTTCATGATATATGAAATGGAAATATTTCTTATAAGTAAATTCTTAAATGGCAATAGCAAGTTTATTTGAATTTTAAGCTTACCATCATAACAACGACTTTTAATTTGTTGAATTAATCTATGAGACGACGTAAACATTCTAGAAATTTCTTGACTTAATTGTTCGATATCCGCATCTTCTTTGCTCGAATCATCAAATGTAGGCCTATTACAATATTTTACATGTAACGATTTCAAATCGGTTATCTTATCACGTAACTTTGAAAATGAATATTGTGATTCTTCTAATAATGATATCCATGACGGTGGCATGGCACAATCACCACTTCCATAATAATTACCTTCTTCAGCATTATTTAAACTAACTAATGACATTCGATCCGTGTTGTTCTATGTAAATGGATAATTTTAAAATTAAGTATCGCGCTATAAAGTTTACCAATATTTAAAAAAAATTTATAACCTGTTCAGAGTAAATGTTTCGCCGTTGTATAGCATTATTTCGCATTAATATAAATACATCAGTTAATGTCCTTGTAGCCATTATTGTTTTAATATTTTTCTTAGTTTATAAAAGTTCATTTTTTTTCTTGAAAAGAAATTTTAACATTTTCTCTGTTTGTCAAATATTTTGACACTTGTCAAAATTCATATGAATCAGTCATAGACTTTAATGATAAACTAGCAAGTCGTAAGTCTTTATATCATAGATATATGAGTCACGAAATTAGCCTCGCTAAAATTTTTTTTAAAATTTTTTAATCATTTTTTGAAGGAAGAACAAACGTTATTTATGCAATATACAATCACAAATGAATATTTACAGACCAATAATGACAAAAAAATAATAATTTTTTGGGGGGCCACTATGAAAGTATATTTTTAATAACTTTTTTTTTTAATTAAACAAATTAAGAACAACTGTTTATAGCTAACGATTAAAAACAAACTATGAACTAACGATAAATCAAAATAAATAATTTGAAGAAAAAAATTTTTGGGGATTAAATTTCGTGAGTAGGTATATAGATTTCTTATTCATATGGCCAGTTATTTGAAAAAAATCAACACAACGGTATAGTAAGCAAGCGCTTCCGTAACTAAATGACTGAACTAAAAAAATACCAAATTGTAGGTTTTAAATGGTTATTGATATTTATATTAATTTAAGATCGATATTTTTAATATACATTTATTTGTAAGTAGCTCAAAAAAAGGAGGAGGTTCTTTCTTTATTCGTATGTGTATATTTTTATTATGAATAAATAAACGGGGTAAATCCAATAACGTCTATTTGAATAAATCATTTAGTACATGTTGTTTTTTTTTGGATTTTGAAAAAGGAATTTCCGCTCATTCATTTCAATAAATCAAAATGGAAAAAAGCAATAGATAAATAACATGGGTTTTGAGTCAAGTTGGATACCAACTAAGTACAATGGTAACGACATGCATAATTAATCTAAATTTTCAAATATATCAATCATATTTACGATATATGTAATGTTACATATATTTCCATATAAAATTGAAATAAATATCTTATTAAAAGAATCATCTTATCTTGTCTTATTATTTAATAATACCGAATATATATAGCGCTTAACAGATATGCCATCTCTTTTAAAATTTCATCTTTTCTAAAATTTATATGCATAAATTTATTCTCGAAATCCATACTAGAAATCGAAATATAATTGATTCAAATTTAAATGCATCATCAATACAATTTTCAGAATTACCTAAATTTGACATTCTTGATGTTGAACTTTTGTTAATTCGAATCGATAGGATTTTTCCGATTCATAATATTGATGATGATTATTTTAAATTTTCCTATCTCAGCATGCTTAATCTAAAAGAATAAACTCCACAGCTAAGAGATTTTATTGTAAATCCGTCAACACAAAAATATTTCGAGTTAGAGAATTCTAATTCAAGCCAATTTCGGATTATCTTATCAGAATCGCCTAAAAATTTTTTTTCACTAAATCAAAAATATTTGTACAATCCACGTACAGTTATTATTTATTGAGATGCTATCTCTGAGTAATGGATTAAACTTAGATGGATTAATCAAATCATCCGTGAATATTTTATTAATTGCCAACTTATCACACTTGGTGATAATATTGATTAGGAAAATCTTGTCAAGTTTACTAATCGAATTCAAGAATTATATACAACGAATAACGTTATTTTCTAGATCCAGATCAAGATACTCGAATTAAATTTTTTGAATGATGTAACAATCTTGAAAAATAAAAACTTTGGAAACCCATAAGTTCAAAAGCCTAAATAAGAATAATGCTAAAATCTCAAGAACGAACTTATCCTAAATTTGTTGAGCGTTTTTCTTGATGAAGTTATTTGCGTAAAATTCTAAGTGATTTAAACAAAATTATAAGCCAACTAAATTAGTTACTGTTTCAGTAATTTGATGCGAAACTTCATATGTAAAATCAAATTTAATTTTTGTAAACGATCGAATAAGTTCTTATAAGTTCCTGGTCAATTTTGGATCTATTTCCATAGTTCCACGAAGCTATTTTAAACAATACCAAAATCAATATTTTGGTACACCTACAATTCATCTGGAATTCTTTGATGATCAAAAATAAATAAGATCATGAATTCATTGTTGCTGACATAATTCACGGTATTTTAGGTATAGACATTATAGATATTCTTACCAATATCAATTAGAGTATTGACTTCAAAAACCATAAATTTTCACTGATTCATCAGATGCAATTGTTATAAATATTATTGACTCTTTTTTGAAATTTTTCGTTTACGATATCTCTCGAACGAATCAACCGATTTTAACCGGATTGGCAGCGATCTACATGGTTTATCAAGGTTGAGATTTGATTTTGGAGTTGATCGATAAAGCCATTTAAAAGATAATCCAAAAAAACCACATTAAGAAAAATATTTTCTTAGTTTCTTGAGATTTCTCAAAATCTACTAGTCCAAATCAATTGAAATTCTAAGTATTCAAAATCTAAGTTTGGTCAAGTCGTTTCGAATGGCGATGAAATCGGTCGAGCCGTTCAAAAGTTATAAGCGGTTCACATACTTTCACACACATACATACATACAGGCATAATGGCAACCTCGAAGAGGTAGTCAGGGAAGTTTCCTATAACCTCAAAACGCCGAGATCTGATGAAAACTCGATTTTTTAAAACGGGGTAAATCCAATAACTTCCCGATTTTTTTAGCGGGAAGTTAAAAAATAGTATTAAGAAATATAAAATATAATAAAAGTGTACACAGTGTGACAGTGTATGCAATGTGAAATAGGTACTCTTCTAAGAGAGTACATTATTCACCATCAATAATGCTCGCTAGACCAGGATGGGACGAAATAACCATATGGACACCAGATAAAAGTCCAGATCTAAAAAATGGGAGAATCAACCACCAAACAAGCGGACCAAAGGAATCAACATGCACCAGGTGTTATAGGCAATCAAATTACAAGTACCTCATTCATAGTACATACTTCAAACAGGTATGTTATTTTATCATCGGATGACGAAGAAGAAACGACACAATTTAAGATTTTTATATTATTGATTGCACAACGTCTACAGGAGTGTATGGACAAAAACGGACAGCATTTAACAGATGTTATTTTTCTTACGTAATCAATGTTTTAATTTTTATAATGGCAACATCTAAGGTACACATTTAAAAAAAATTATAGAGTTTCGTTTAAAAATGAATGTGTAACTGTTATTTCAAATCATCCATACCTCCCTGTCCAACCCTGTATTACATTCAAATACCTATATGTGAAATTGATAACATATCTTTTCTTTTGGATTAATAATCCTATTGAAATTTCCAATGGTTTAATCGAAATTAATCGGGAATAATTTCCGATTAAAATGCCCATTACCCAATTCAATATTATTGCGGTTTATATCGATTATAAACAATAGCGCACGAATGTTTACTAAAAAAAATGTAAAAATCTGAAAGTGGCATTCAAATAGTAGTCATAAGGGTTTGATATAAAAGAAAAAAAAAAGGCCGAATATTTTATAAATTTATTAATTTACTTACATAAATTTACAATATGTATAATATTAAAGTACATCAGTCGTCAAATAATTTTGAAAATTATTCAACATTTAAAAAAAATTCACAGCACATATTTTGTATCGAAAAATTGATACAAAATTAGAGTATTTGTATTTAGGTATCACAATTTTTATTTTTGTATTTTGTAATTACGAAATATTTCTCGAACACAATCTTTTTGATCATGGATTTATATAGAGAATTTTTTAATATTTTATTTTTACAATGAAAAAAATGGGATAAGAAAATATTTGTTATAATGTTTAGAGAAAAATATAATTAAACTTCATTAAAAAAAATGGAAAATCAACTTTTATGATCCAAATATCACATAAATCCGACCAAACTGATTACATTTAGCACAATATGTTCCGCGATTTATTCAGGTTACCCATCAGATATTTATGTCAAGATTCAAGTTGATCTCTCATTTTTAATCGATTATTACATTTTAGTAAGGCAGTTAGCTAATTGATAATATTATTTTAAATGCTTCTAAAAAAAGTATAAAATTACTCTAATATCAAGGTAAAATAAAAACTTTCCCATGGATATTCAATATTTTGAACCATTTCATACCAAACCTACAGGCGTAATTAGCAGCCTTAATTTATATTAAACCAATTTATACATTTATGCTGCAGACTGAACATTTAAAAAAATAATACAAAAGTAAAAGTCAACGAGTCTCATGGCGGACGCTGATCATAATTCAGGCAGCACCTTAAGTATACTGCACAATATACGACAGTCCTATAAGAAATGCTGATCATACACAGGCAGCAACTTACGCAAGCAGATATCATCGGATATATATTCGCATACTCAGGCATTGTATATGGTAAGAAATTTTTATGAAATTCTTATTTCTTAAGAAATTCTTATAAGTTTTATAAGAAAATCTTATAAATATATAATCTTATAAATCTTATAAGTGTCCGGCCTTAAATGTAAAATATATGTTTAGAGTGTAATCAGATTTTATGATCCTTGGCCCTTAAATGCACCGATAATAAATCCACTTTAACAAAAAAAATCCCACATCATTATAAACAAATGAAAAACACACTCACATTCTTATAATCAAACCTATGACTTAATCTATGTTAGTGGGATAAGTGAATTGAAGAGCTTAGTGGATGAAGATGTTATGAGACAATTAAGTGGAATCGAGATAATCAGCTTTAAAGTTTTTAACTTGCTCCTTTTCTCTACATAACACAATCCGCAGTTTTTTTGCATGTTATTGTAGTTTGATTATTTAAAATATTTGTGTCTTATTGACTTAGCTGTAGCTTGTCAAATAAAAGACAATTTTCAAAATTTATAGCACATGACATTCATCACCTACATATTTCCAAGACATGAATACGTGTTAGTTGAAAAATTTGTTATGTCCATGTTCAACATCAACATTAAATTAAATTTACATTGAAGGAATAGGAATAGATTTATTGAAATCAAACAAATATAAGAAAAATATTGATTGAACAGATCTGTAATAACATGATTAAAAAATTAATGCAAAATCATGGTCAGAGATTTTTTTCATTTTCCTTTTGGATAACCGATTCGTAAAAATATTTATATTCATTTTTGATGTAAGGAAGTTGCTGTTGTAAGTTTTGAATTTTTTCTGAAGTCAAGCTAGCTCCGGTTTCAGTGGTCCTTTCCAGGCCAACTTCTTTAACTTGGACGGATTTCGTTGCACCACGATTCTGTTTCAACAAGTTGACTTTCTTGAAAGGAGTATACGGATCATAGCAATCCTTGTACAGGTAAGAGCCAAATTCTTCGACTCTTATCCATTTTACCTCATCTCTGAAAGCTACTTTTTCATTGACAATGTTCTTTTTTCGATTGATGAGCTTCAGCTTGTTTGGGAGGTCTTTAAAATTTCTGAAGTGAGAAGACATATCAGTAACATAGTTGTTTCTTCCACTGTTCTATATAATATCTCGATATTGGTCTGGAAGGAATATGGTCTCATGTTTCCTCAAATTTATTTCGATTCTTCCAAAATCTCGATCACTATCAAGATAAGAATGACCCACTTCGGGAAATTTATGCTCAATCACTTTGAAATAACCTTTAAGAATAAGGTACTGGTACAGGAATAACATTGTCGCATTCTTGTTCTGGCCTGAGCAAGAGTCTGACCAGATAATGAGATGATCTGTACTCCTCAAAGAGTCATCAAATTCGATTAGGGTTAGTAGAGAGCTAGCCACCTCATTGCTTCCCCGACAAGCAACGTTTTCAGTCCACGTAAAGAATTGAGCATAATCCTTTGAGTGAGTAATGATGTGCACACCGAGATTATAGAACCACATCTGCCTCAAATAGAACGCCTTGCTCACACTGAGCTTAGGGAGAGGCTTGGTCTGCTGTAAATCGACTGTAAGGTAAGCAACATCCCTTCTTAGTTTGGATGATTCTCGGTCAAATCTTTGCAAATCAAATGCTTCTCGATAGCTTGCAGCATGATTTTCATTGACTTGTCCCATTTCACAGGTGCTGTATGTGTCGCTTCTTGGATGACCAAACGATAAATTAAATTTGGAAGAAAAGAAATGACGGTAAGTGCACTCGGCGACTTTGAAATTGTCAGGCTTTCCATCATTATTGACCTCTGCTAAATAAAGATGATACATTGTTTTTATTGAAAGTAAAGGAGACAAGTACTTTTTGTGAATGTTTTTATTCCTCGAATAATGTGATTCTTCGCAAGGGAAACTTCTAATATGACTTTCGATGTATTCTGAAACTTGTGCAGCTATCTTGTGAGGCTGATTTGTATGTTTGCCTCGCCGGTCGGGAGGTGGGACACTATAACCAGCCTTTATTGATTTTTGGATGTGATCAATTTTTCCCCTGCCAACTCTAAAAAGAGTTGCCAAAGCAGTTTTGTTTGCACTTACCGGTTGAGTTCCTGTTGTCACAAATATCACTTTTCAATCTTTTAAGAGCTTCCCTTACCATACGTTTTCCTCTTGATTCCATTGTAGTTATTAAAACTATTTTCCGAATATTATTTTTTGGGAGAGAAACTATCAAGACACACGCTACACGTTGGAGAAGATGTTTATAAGCTACCTAAAGGTTATCCATACAAGTAAAACCTCATGTTCGTTAGTGGAAGAACATGTCATGATACTCAAGGTCGTAACTTTTAAGGTGGAAGAAGATGTCTTGTACCCATAGTACGTTCTTCCATTAACAATACGGCATCGACCTATGCACATAACAACTTCATCCACTGAAAATAGCTTTATTGGAAGGGTTAGCGAAGAGGGTAAACATGCTATGTTTAAAGGAGAGCATAACATGTTCATCCACATGAAAATCTCGATTTCCTCAAAAATGTCACTTAACATGTTCATCCACTAAGCTCTTCAATTATAACATAAATATATTTTAAGTTATTAACAAACATCATTAACGAAAAAATCACATTCAGTATTGAAAAATAATG
Source organism: Chrysopa pallens (assembly GCA_020423425.1). NCBI lineage: Eukaryota > Metazoa > Arthropoda > Insecta > Neuroptera > Chrysopidae > Chrysopa > Chrysopa pallens. Next base: position 15,082,444 of record CM035591.1, on the reverse strand, counting down.
GTAAAAATATTGAACATTTATGGGTCGATGTTAAAAAATTGTATTAAAAAATAAGATGTTTAGTGTGATTTCATCAACATTGAAAGTTATGTCTATGTCAATTCGACTAGATTTTAATGAGATTTAAATAAATAATGGTAATAATTATTGTAAACTTTGATTAACTAAGAAAAAAATCTTCTAAAAATTTCTTTAAAAAAAATAAAAAGCGTGCAAATAATTTTGCACACTTATAAAATATTTTTTTTTTATTGAAATGCGCTTATTTGAAGAAAATCCCTGATGCTTTTGGCACAGTATATAGGTCGAATCCTTTACCAATACTGTACTTTTACCAATTATATAGCAAGAATTATTTAATAAATAATCTTGTATTGTGGCTTAGTTGAAAAAAATAATAGTGTCTGTTCACACGCTAGATTGATAGTAATCTGTTTAGTGCTATTATAAGTCATACATAATTTTGTATAATTATATACTGACAGCAACCAGAACTAAATAAATTTTAGAGAAGTGAATAATAAACAATCGAATAATCTGGACTAGCCATAAAAATACATTATGAAATTTAAATATTTGATGTTCATTGCCGAAATTGGCAGAGCAATGAAAAATATATAATTTGAAAAACTCACAATAATAATTTTTCAAACATCTATCAACCATTTTGTTTCCAGACATTTATTACATCGTGAAAGAGATTTGACAAAATGTAATTTAAAATACATTTTTTTCTTAGAAACATACTTACGGATAGTTAAAAATGTACAAGACAAAACGATAACATGTAACAGCTTTTTTGAGAAAATATGTGAAATTTTTTAGCTTGTAGCTTTATTGCATTTTTACGATAATTGTATAATTAAATCAATATTATAATTTATTTTCAAAAGCACTCGATGGCACGCACAGAAATAAAATATACGATTTATGTGTAAATCATTTTTTTAGATATCATGAATGAAAGTGTTATAATTCTAGCGTGTGATTAGACGTTTTATGAAAAAGAAAATATAAGTGTTATAATCGAACAATGATATTGCCATCTCGAAGTTCAGAAATTTTTTTACAACTGGAATATCTAGCCGTCGGATGAAACCATTTATAATATAAGATCATTATAACAATACCAACCAAAAATGGTATTGTTGTCAAATAAATTAATGGTTGATAGTAAACGGTTTGGCGTAAGCGATCATCAGCTGTAAAAAACCAAAAAAATGCCGCGAACATATTTTCAGCAAAACATATTACGTAATAAAACACGTATTTCCATTTTGTTTTACCATCCGATAATGAAATAAATGTAAATATGTAAACTAAACCAAAAATAAATTGCACTAGCATATCTAAAATTTGTTTATTATTGCAAAAATACCATTTTTCTGACATTGATATCCACAATGTCATTACCATCCAATGTGCTAGTAGACCATATGTGGTGTACGTATAATTTACACTTGCCAATACAGATATTGATAAAATTCGGGAAACTAAAAAATAAAAATTAATTTCACTAATTATTAACTTAGGCGGTATTGCTCAACATTCCCAAATTATTATTATTTTTTATTATCAGTTTCAAACACATAGCTTTACATAGTGATAATAGATTTAAAAGTAGAAGGAAATTTTGTCGCCAACATAAAGACAGTTCTCATAAAAGACTCTAACTTTCATGTCCAAATATTTAATTCACATACTTATAATAACCATGTGCCTATAAACAACTACCACATGACAATGCTATCAACAACAACACACACACTTTAAGATTAACTTTTGTTGTGATAAGAAGTGATTAGCAACATATAAAAAAATGAAAAAGTATCTGATTCTTTAAATTTCAACAAAATGGTTAAATGCTACGTTTGTTATTAAAAATCAGACAAAAAATTTTAATTTACATTGCACCGAGAGATGGGAAAACTTGATACTTTAAGTTTTAAGCCCCGCTGATCACGAAAAAAGTATTGAAAACTACCCTAGCCCCGCAGTTCATCTTAAAAAGGTATTTAAAGTAATAAAATGCTTATATCTCAAAAAGGGTAAGGGTCACAAACTACTAGACGCTCTAGCTACATTATATTTAATAATAGCTAAAAAAGACAAAGAAATTAGTTAATGTAAAATTTTATGCTCCCCAATTTGAAACTATTTTTTATAACTCTTACCCTTTTTGAGTTAGAAGCAGTTTAATATTAAATGCCTTCTTTAATAGACTTCCAGGGCTAGAGTTATTTTAAATACATTTATCGTGATTAGCAGAGCTATCTAAAAAACGGAATTCAAGTAATTCAATTTTTTTTTAATATTCTGCATTCTATTACCTAAGGTGTGCCATTTAGATTTTTAACATAAGTATTATGTCCACAATTCTTGAAAATATTTCGAGTTAATATATAAGTTATATGCGAACATTGCACCTAGTTATGTATATAATATGTACAAGGTGCTAGTGTCTACATACGATATGTAAGCCTGAGCATTTTTTTCATATTTATGTATCATAAAAAACATAGTTTTCTTTCTCACTTTGGTGGTGACACCTAAATTTAATACGATGATCACTAAGTAAAACTGTGTCGTTTCAAATTATAAAATTATTAGGAAAAAGAGATCATTTTGAATATTGAGTTATAAAAAAGGCAGAATAAACAAAAGAAAAAGAACCGACACTGAAAAGTACGTTGTGATCATTGTGGTACGTACCATTAAATGTTTAAAAAAAAAATTAACTTAAGTAGTTATTACGTGATGTGTGTAGGTACTTATATGAAACATGTAAAGGTTTTATTTATATAGGTTATAGCTTGAGTGTAGTCCCCTGTAATATGCAAGAAATCATTATAGGATTCCCTTAAAACGGCCTCTCAATTAAAATTAAAATGTGATAGTGATATCATTAGTGAAATTGAAATTGGCAAGTGAAATTGAAATAGCTAATTTAACAATCCCTAATTAGCTCTTCAACATTTTTACTATCTGCCATAACTGGTTCGTTTCCAAAGATTAAATAGGTTTGAATATGACTTTGAATTTCAAGGTAATTTGAAGTTTGGAATAGTATGGCGGAGAACCCCTCAAACGTATCAAATTTTAAATGTTTTATCAATAACAAATTACCAATCATAAGTTAAATATAAAACTTAATTAATTAAATGTATAATAAAAATTTTAAAAACTATTTGCCCGAGGTAAAAAGGAGCAATTACTATTCTTTGACTTTCTACATAAACAAAATAAATAAACTAAGAATATAAAATAAACTTTCAAATTGTAAAAATAAAATATATTACCTGTAACCAAAATGTGCCACAAAAACTGTAACACAGTACCAGCCCATGATATATTTAACTTCTGTTTTTGTGGAAAGCGAATTGATCGGTGATACGATGCCAATGACCATGCCATGCTTACAAATGAGCTAATTATTGATCCCAGATTATGAATTACTGAAATAAAAATTGGAATTATTAAAAATAAGACCCATATAGTAGCAAAACTGATTGGAGTACCTCCCCCATAATTACACTCAAGTTTAATTTTTATTACATTTTAAAAGTTTTTGTTTTATTTTTAAATTAAAAGAAGGCTTTATATAATCTAAAAGTGAGCCTAGGTTTTAAAATAGTAGGCCAGTTAAACGAAACCCAATATTCGTAGGGTTTAGAAGTAATTAGCGGGAAGCAGGGGACGGATTTAATATCTTCAAATAGACCCAAATACATGGAATCTGAGTTTGCACTATCGTGGGTAATGAATTTAATTTTGGCCAGCCAAAAAACCGCGAAACAGTTTTATTGGTTTAACGCCTAAAATTTGAAAACGATGCATTCTACGGAAAAATTAAAATGAAAGTACTTAATATTATGCGTCAAATGAGCATTTAAAAATTCGGTTTAACCGTTGGGCCACTACAGATTTTCAAATTTAAACAATTTTTTCAACTTCGTTAAACAGTTGACTAACAACAATTTCCAACTCTTATAACTTAAAAACGACGCATTCTACGGAAAAATTAGCAGACATTTAAATGAAATTCTGCGTCGAATGAACTCTTAAAAGTTAAAATCGCCTAGACATTTTGTCCGCTATCAATTTTAAAGTTGGCACACTATTTGTATGTTTTCTCGAAATTTGATTACAATTTGGATAGTGTACTGAAGTTATATGAGTTGAAAATTGAACTATTAATCAAAATTGGAAAAATCGACCAACTTTGTTAACCGATATCAACCAAACGACTGATTTGAATTATAAAAGTTTCTTAATTATTAAAATAATTACGCAACTTTTGGAGCTCATTTGACGATAATTTTAATGTGTTTTCAATTTAATATTTGGCTATTTTTCCGTAGAATGCGTAGTTTTCAAATTATAGGAATTAAAAGTCGTTCAAATTTGAAAATCTATATCTGAATTAAACCGATTTTAATAAATATATTTTTATTTTTAATTACATTAATTTTTCCGTAGGATTCGTCATTTTCAAGTTATAGGAGTTGAATATTGAATTTTGTTAACTTTGTAGCGAAGTTGAAAAAAAATCACTCAAATTTGAAAACTGATGGATGGACCGACCGATTTTAACTTTTAAGAGCTTATTCGACGAAGAATTATATGTACTTTAATTTTTATAAAATTTAATTTTTCCGCATCATGCGTTTTTTTTATCAAGTATTTATCAATTTTTCCGTAAAATGCGTCGTTCTCAAGTCATAGACCAAACAGCTAGACCGATTTTAACTTTTAATAGCTTATTCGAAGTAGAAATTTGTTTACTTTCATTTAAATGTTCGATAATATTCCTAATGATGCGTCGTCTTCAAGTTATAAAGGTTGAAAATTGGAGTCTGTCAACTTTTTATCGAAGTTGAAAAAAAAATCGTTCAAATCTGAAAATTTATAGTGACTGGACCGATATTAACTTCCAAGCGCCCATTTTACAAAAAGGATGCAGGATGCGTTTGTTACAAATTATAGGAATTGAAAACTACATTTTGCGTACTTTTAAGAGATATTAGAAAAAAAACCAGTTTACTTTGAAAATCTATAAAGGGCAAAGGAGTGAATCAATTTTAAATTTCAAGATATTTCATTCGACGAAAAATTGCAAATGATTTCATTTCTATATTCATCAACTTTTTAGCGAAGTAGAAAAAAATCGGTCAAATTTTAAAATTGATAGTGGCTAAACGGTTATATCGATTTTAACTTTTTATTCGATAATTATTCGATAATTTTTCTTAGTATAAATCGTTTTTAAGTTATAGGAGTTAAAAATTTAAGTTTGGTGACTACCGTCACAAAACGTGCAGACCGTCTCCAAATTAGCAACGAGTAACATCTACTCAGAGAATCATAACATATAGCTAATCCATACTGATGATGACTACTTTTTAGTTGAAATACGTATTTATAAAAATACAAAAAAATTTAATCTAGGATTTTTATCTAAATTGGAGCAAAAAATCAAAATTTAAACAAAAAAAATATCAATTCCTAAAAATCGGTATATATCTTTCAATAAACGTAAAAAGCATAATTTAAATTTAACAGTAGAAAATCAAGAAATATTAAATTCACATCATCACTCCTTTCTTGGATTAAATTTCGATCAAAAACTAACTTGGGAAATATATATAAGTCAACTAAAAAGAGGCTTTTAGTATCAAAAAAAGTATACAATTCAATAATATATCTAATATGGACTACGGTGGCATAATATATAAATCTGCAAAACCAACTAAACTAAAATCATTAGATACCATACACAATTCATGCTTAAGAATGATTAGTGGAGCTTATTGATCATCATCTATCAAAAGTATTATATGTGAAATTGATGAAACAATCCTGAATGATATTGGATAACTTGTGTACGATAAAATTTTTTCTAAATTTAGTAGAAAGGCAAATACCTAAGGTTAATCACATTTTAACGAATAATCCATACGAAAATCTATTTCGAAATAAAAAAAAATATCCCTCCAAATGTCCTTGACAGTTTGAAATATACTTACCAAACATATCATTTCCAAAACTTAATATTGAATATTTTAAAAAAACGTAAAATGTTTGTTGAGCCTCCCTCCCTAGTTTAAAAAATATGGTGAAATAGACTTATTATTTAACATATTAAATAAACAATCTACTAATTCTCAACAATTAAAACAGGAATTTAAAGAAATAATAAATACAAAAATTTTATACAAATATATACAGACGGATTCAAAACAGAAAATTCAAGTACTTGCGCGTTTATAATAGATGTAGACATTCACAAACTTAATCTAAACGCATTACTCAATGCAACAATTACTCAGCTGAATCATTTTCAATATTAAATTCAATAAAACAAATAACAAATAATACAATAAATCAAAAAAATGTATAATAATTAATGATACAGAGAGTGTTTTAAAAGCAATAAAGAACATAAATAATTAAACCAAGTCAGCATTCATACTACTTTGGTTAACTGGTCACGCGGATATTATAGGCAACGAATTAGCTGATGGGGCAGCGAAAAATGCCCGCATAAATGGAGAACAATTTTAATCAGTACCATTGAAGGATATATATTTATACTTTAAATCATTAAATATACGAAAACGGGATGAATTATGGCAAAATGAAGAAAATGACAAATTAAGAGAAATAAAGTTCACAACAGAGCATTGGATAACTTCATATCAAGAAGAAACGAAAAAAAGAAATCACTGTTACTAGATTACGAATCGGTCATACAACAATAAAGGTCAAACACCTCCTAATTGCACCAAATATAATCGAGAACGACTATTAACAAAACTTCCAGATAAACTACACGAAATTTTATCTAATAATCCAAAAACGTTAGAAAAAATATTTTATTTTCTAGATAAAACCAAATTACTACCTAAATTATAATATATTAAGCACCAAGATTTTTAAGACCTATGTAAGTTATTAAAAAAATATCTATTAACTATGTATATGCGTGTATACCTTGCAATTGAACACAGTATAAACGCAAAAAAAGAAAATTCGACGCAAAATTTTTTGTCTTTCATTTAATTCTTTAACAATTATTTTCCGTAAATTGCGTCATTTTCAAGTTGTAGGAGTTAAAATTGTGGTTTGTCAACTTTTATCAAATTTGGAAAACACAGCTCAATTTTGCAAATCTATCACGGCCAAACAGCTGAACCGATTTTAACTTAGAATGGCTCATTTGACCCATAATTTTATGTAATTTCATTTATATTTTTATCAATTTTTCCGTAGAATGCGCCGTTTTCGAGTTTTAAGCGCAAAACTAAGAAACTTGCTAAAATTTCGCGGTTTTTCGGTTGCAAAAAATTAAGCTCACCACCCACGAGTGTGTAAACTCAGATTCCATATATTATGGTCTATTTGAAGAGATTAAAATCATATCCTGCATTCCGTCAATTAATTCCAAATAGAATCCCTATGAAATTAGGCTATAGGTAGGTCTAATTTCAGTGAAATTTTTTATATTTTTTTCTGTGTATACTACATAGCAGCTATATAGCTATATAGCTGAAACCACAGCAATACTAAAATAGATAGAAGAATTTATACAGTTTAAACTATATATACTAGCTATGTATATACTAGCCATATAGCTGAAACCACAGCAATACTAAAATAGATAGAAGAATTTATGCAGTTTAAAAGTGAACCAAAAATCTAGAAAATGATCCAATTTTCCAAGTTTTATAAAATTTACGAGTTACAACAAACCCGAGGGTGTTGCAAAAATTCTTACAAAATTTAAGCATGATACTATAATAATTGCGTATAGATACATGTCCAATTTTTACTTTTAAGCAAAAAATAATTAGAGTATATAATGGAAATTTAAATATGTTTCAAAAATATTTTGATTTAAAAATCCACTGCCATAATTCAAGTTCATGGATTAGACTGAAAAGTGTGTGTGACAAACATTAACTGTATACTTATTTTTGTCTGTCAAAGTACTCAATGACCATTGTTTTGTATTCATATATTGTTAACAATTTTAATTGATTTTTAATATGGGAAAATGCGCTATTAGTAAACATTATCCGTATGTACACGATTTAATATTTTCAATTGTAAGCCAATAAAATAATAACACAAAATGGATTAAAATTATCACGAAACTAATCATTATTTTATCGTAATATCAAATTAGAATGAACACTTTTGTACATACTGATGATGCTCTCAAATTGAAATTTTGATAAGGCATTAATTATATTAAAAACAAGTGAAGATAATAACTAACAGTGTTAATGTTTTAGATATTCGACATATAAACATCCGCTACATACAATTGTAAATACATAATGAATAATATTATTTATTATAATCAATTTTTATTATTTATAAAATATAAATTTCATTTATATTTATTATAATGTGTTTATTAGCTAGAATTTTGGCAAATCCAAACAATTTACCAAAAAATGTTTTAAAGTAGTTTGTTTTAGAAAACAAAAATTGCCCATTTCATAAACTTAACTGATTTTTAAAGTCTAGAATATGCGACCAAAATTTATCGCAATTTCTTTTTGTTTTTAAGTTATTCTACGAACACCAATAAAAACTTTGTTTATACTGTCAATAATTGATACCGTTACAAATTTTAGACTAAAATATACTTTGAGTATTCTTGACACAAGTCGAGCATAAAAACTTTTAAATATTATGAGAGTAAAATTCTAAATAAAAATTATTTTAAGATTACGGCAATAATTTTAATTTTTATAAACGGTAAAATATTAACCATATATTAAAACAATGCCTATGGAGACTAAGTACTCCAACAGACAAGAACAAGTATACATCATGACGTATTTAATTTTCTAGTCTTTTAACATGACAGAATAGGATTTTTTTAGTTCATTATGTATTTTTATTATTTGAATCTATACTTGAAGTAAATCTATTACTACTATAAATGTACATTAATAATTGTAATAACAATTGTTTGAATTTTAGATATTGTTTGTTTCGAAGACAGGAACATTTTATGTATTTTCATTTTTCTTCTATCTCTTAACATTAAACTAAATTTAATATACTCCTCATATATTTCATGCATGTTGTTGCTTAAAAATTACTGTAGTGATCATCATTAATTTTTTGAGTGACTTGATGATCACTGCCAATTATAATTCGATTCATTAATATTGTAACTGACTCAAAATTTTGGATGCACTTAACAATCTCATTGTAAAAACAATAATATTGAAAGGAAAGATAGAGGAAGTGTGTATATATACAAAATCAAGAGTTTTGTTAAATATCAATTTTTGTTATCCTAATTATTATAATAATAATTACAGAATATAAATAAAAGAGAAGACTTAAAAATATATAACTGTTTGTCTTATATTTTAAAGTCTTTCAAACATTAACAGTTCAAACAAAATCTTAATTTGTTTTTTTAATAATATTACACAATCATAGGTATATTTATGTGTGTGTTAATGAACATTGATTTTGCCATTTATACATGTATAATGTGTCGAAAAATAACCTTTACTAGCTAATGACATGTTGAAGTATTTCGTAGATATAAGATAGTACACAGCTAACCCGTATTCTTGGCGAAATACAGAGCATCACGTGTTTCAATTGCTTTTAATTACCAAGGTGCGCCATATAAATACTTTATATAAAAATTGAAATTAGTTTTTAGATTAGACTTCACATGCAGAATTTTGTAAACATGTGTACAAGAAGAGACAAGAAAGAAGATTTTGGTTCGGTATTAGAACTTTACTATCAAGGATTGCATTATGGATTAGTAAAACAGAAATGCATTTGAAAAATTGTTAGAGCAAATATAATTTCAATGAAGGCAAATTGACTTACAGGCAATTGTACTATATCCATGGCCATAATCTACTAATAAAATAGTAATTTGTAAAATTTGTTGTGGGGCCGCTTCCAAAAAACATTCAATTACCCGTAATAGTGATACATCACTATCTTCTTTCAACATTAACTCATAATATTTTTTCTGATTATCTAAATCATGTTCTTGCTCAGCCCTTCGACATTTTTTTGCATATTGCAATGACTGACAATATCGCAATATTGGAGCTAATTGTAATATTAATATTAAGGCACATAATATTTTCACTTTTGTGGCTCGTCTTGAAATGCATTGAGTTTGTCCATCATTGATGTACCTAAAAAATTAAAATTAACTTAAAATATGTATTATTTTAAAAATTAGATGATTTAATATTTATACCCGATAATGCTAATTTTATTAAATAATTAATTGTTATTTATTAATATAATGTTATTTATTTAAAAAAAAAATTAAATTAACGGCCACGGTAGCCATATAGAACGATACTGTAGTGGCATCTGACTTTAATAATCAAAATAAGTAAAAAATACAAGGTCCGATAGCACCACCATCCAAAGCGTTCACTCTAAAACGCGATTTCATTGGTGGATCAGTTCGCCGACACATCGGTAAACTTCGTGCAAGTAGCACGCGAATTGTACATAACACACGAATTATTACATGTACGACTACGAACAGTAGTGCATATGGCACTTTCACGAAACAGTACACGAGTAGCTAATCAACATATCATAATGTACGACTACAACAAGTAAATCTAAAAACCCTACAATTCCAAGCCAAAAAATGTACCGTACTTATCCAGACGCTAATCATTTCAATTAATTTGCCAGATTATGCTACCTTTTTCCGAATTAGGAGCTTTTTATACACTTGAGCTTCTAAATTACGCTGTTGTCCTTCAAATTTACGCACCTTTATAATATACTAATGTGACCTATGTGACCTATTTTTCAGGCCAGATAATGGTTTAACATTCTTAAATTTTATTGTCTTTTTTATTTAAATTTGCAACGGTATTTTATGATTTTTGAAGCATTTATTTTGGGTTTAAACTCGTTTTGGTCATGTGTAATCGACCTAATCGATTTATAAAGTTATTAATATTAATATGCTGTTTAAAACTCCAAAGATATTGATCTAAAAATATACATGTTAAACAATATATATTCTTTACTCAAAATATATAAAAATCCGTACAGTATTTATTAATTTTCCGTTATTCTTCGATAAATTCAACTTGTAAATAAAAATCCAATTAAATTCTTATTTTTCGAAGAAATTGGGAATAAAATTATTCAATTCGACTAGAATTTTATTTGAAAAAGAATATAATTACACCAATTATATTCTTTTTCAAACAAATAAAATAAAATCACATACCATATTTTTAGATAGATATAACCAACAGTCTATTAAAAAAAATTATCAGAAACTCGGTTGACTTTCCATGAAAAAGCAGTTATCAGTATTTTTATAAATAAAAGATAATTAAAGATAGAAGAAAATTTTGAGCACTTACATTGTTATACTAAACACAGTATTGATTAACGCTGGTATGAAAATGAATGCAACTGTAAGTGTAAAATAAATAAATTGTCCATTGTAAAAGTATCGTACAGCAACATTTACATCCAGAATTACATCGATAATGTGAAATGTAATAGAAAAATATAATGCAATTATATCATACAATGCAACATGATAACTTGAAGGAGGTTTATCGGTTTCATCACCATCGGGAGTTACTTCATTTGCAGTTGTATTTAATGAGTTTGTCGACATTCTTAACGGGAATACAGCCATTTACGTATTGAATATCATATCTTAGTTTCTTCAAACAATTTTGTTATCCCATTTTGTACAATTTCACATTACAAATGCATCAGGAATAAAAATATTTTGTTTCACTTTTCGGTCACAAAGAAGTAATACTCGTGGTAATGATCTAAATATATTTATAGAAATGTGTCCTTGTCTATTGTTGATCTTCCGCTCATGATAATTAATTAATTATTTAATCGCAAATTATTTGTAATTAACAAGTATCAAGGGATTATAATTAATAAATAAATTTATTTCAAACAAAAACAAATAAGAAATATCTAAATACCATCAGTAAAAAAGCTGATATGAAACTAGCTAGACTGACTGTCTTGACAGACTTCATCTGTCAAAATATTTAAATAAAAAACAATTGCATAAAAACAAACGTGTACTATTTTTTAAATAGAAGTGTAATTTTTGTTTTTATCAATGGCAACTCGATCATTAACAGATTTATTTTTGATGATGCGAAATAATGCAATACAAAGTCGATTAATTTATCAAGAACAGGTAAATTATATAGGTTAGGTATATGCTAATTTTAAGAGTTCATTTTTAATATTTCTAAGGACTAATAGAATGTCTGTCGATATGAGCAAAATAAACTCAAGTTTGTTTCCCATTTCTATTCATGAACATCGAAAATAGACCTTCCATGAGTCGCAATGGGAATAAGACAAAACAATGATAAATATTCAAACCATTGTTTAATTCTATTACTCGAATTTCCAAGTAAATTTGACAAACTACAGACATTACGATAAAATCTGAAAACGATACGACTATGAGAATAAAATTTATGAGGGATCAATTTGTTTTCGAGATGTTCAAATCGCTTTAAATCATCTAAATAAAAACTTTTCTTGTTTAGCTGTTTGCAGTCTGGTTATTTTGGGTTGATTTAAGTTAAATAGTAAATATTAACAGTTAATCTATACTTATATCAAGTACTTTTATTAGCAAAATTATAAACAAAGTTTAAATTAAATTATGTAAAATAGTGTTATAATTATTCAATTCATAAAATACGCCGATCGTACAAGCCTAGCTGAAAGTGTCTAAACACATTAATCTGTTGCACATAAATATGCGATGCTAAGTTCGATTTTATTCATGTTTGCCAATTTTGGATTGGCAGTTTAGATTTTGTGAACTATGGATTTTGCTGACTATGTAGGCATATAGCCTAGTGTTTTTATTCAAAATGTGTTAAGTGATGATACTACAAGTTAAAATATGAGCTTATTCAATTCGAAATGGAGTCTAAAAAATTGTGTTAAATTTTCATCCCTGCACAGAAACAATTGAGATAGTTATGAGCGAATAAAGATATGAAGAATCTAATGGTCGATTTTAAGCAAATATCAAATAAGCTATTACGTATTTAAACAATTTTTAAAAGTGAGTCGTTAAAAGGAAGGAATTTACAATAAAATCTTTTTTCCCGAAACTCGACCTCAATTATTTATGCCTTTATTTTAAGTTTGATATTTCATCTTTTACACACTAAATGTTTTTATTTTTATTCATATTAAATATTAATTTAACAAGTGAAGGTAACAAATAACAGTTTATTGTTTAAATCCTCGACATACGGATATATACATCAATTGATACTTAATTTAACTATTTTGAATCATTAACCTTCATAAAATACTCTAAATACCGTGTAATCTATTCTACAGATAAGATAATAATAAGAGGATAACCGCAACTATGCCCCTTTCACCTATTGTAATAATATATGTGTTTATTAACTAAATTTGAGATAAATATTTACGAAAAAATGTTTCAAAAATTTTTTATTTTTGAATTTTTTTGTTATAAACTATCGAGACGAAAATAAAATAGAAATATAAACAAGGGTTAAATTTGTTTCGTTTTTTTAATGTTGTTGCTATAAATAAAACTTCCATTAAAAACGTTTTATAAAAATTGTATTATCTATTTCATAAAAAAAGTATTTTGAATGGAAATTTTATTTATAAAAACAGCAACAACAATCAAATCACGAAAAAAAAATTTTACCCTTGTTTTTGATGTTTCTATTTTATTTTCGTCTCGATAGTTTATAACAATTTTTAATAACAACAATCAATCTATCACAATATTGTAATGTCTACAGATCTCGTCGAAACGGAATATTTTAAAGTTTTTTGTTCCTATCCGGTTGAAATGTAAAAATGAAATGTTAGATAAAAAAAGATTTTCTGATGATATAATTTTTCTTTAGATGTTTAAATATTGCTATAATTTTTATATTCGACATTTTTAAAATATTTCATTGTATATTATAATAGTTTTATTCTAAAGTTTGTAACGCTATCAAATATTGACCGCACAAACAAAAATTTAGTATAGGTGTTCATAGAATCATCTAGTTAGCCCATTTCTGTTTGTCCGTCCAACTGGTATCAAAATAGTTCAAAAACGAAATGAGATCGCTAGATACAATTTTGGTGGCGTAATCTGTAGTCTGGACCTAAATGTAAGTTTGGGTTCGTGATCGAGCAAAATTGTTCTTCTACTGGGACTAATGAATCCATGACCCAACAAATAAAGTATAATTTTATTTGAAATATTTTTTCGTAAAATGTTTGGATTCGCCACTATTTTATCTCAAATTTTGCCAATAAACACATGTTATTAGACTACATATTATTATATATGTATTTATAACTATAGGGGTAGACTGGATATTTAGAGTATTTTATCAAAATTTTATTATCTATTTGTTACTGAAAAATTGATTTATATAATTTTTTTTTTAATAAATCAATGTTCAAAAAAATCTCTAATTATTTGATTTGTTAGAGATTATAATGAAAATTGAAGCGAGAGCTTTCTTAAAAATTTTTTTTTACATATTTATAATTTATTTTTTAAATATGGTGTAAAATGAAGTGTTCCAAATGCCCATTTAATGTAGTCTATAGAATATATTCTGTTACCTAGCCCAAGAATATATATACAAGGTATATTCTGTGATTTGGCTAATAGAGATTGCAACAACAAAAATACCAAATGCTTTGCTCATGCTTTATTTGCGAAGAAAAATTTTTCAAAAACAAATTCAACCACCTGTATTATTCATTAATACAAATTTTTTAACGAAATATAAAAAAAAATTGTAAATGTATAAAATAAATAAAAAATATTTTTTTTTTTGTGTAAAAATTAATAGTATCTATTAAAAAATTTATTTTCCCCATTTCACATTTATTGAAAGTTAATAACTTAATAAAATTAATAAGTTTTAATATAGTTCAGATTCTTACTAAACGGAATATTTTTGGTAGTTTTAGTTAACAATTTAAATGAGTAATTTTTTTGACAAAATATGTCCCCATCATAAAATTCTTCAGTAGGCCATAACTTAAAAAAAAAATTATTTTATAATAATAGAAAGAATCATTTTTTTTTTCGGTATGCTCAGAATCAAAAATTGAATTGAATAGATTATTTAGTAGAAATTTTAAGATTAAATTAATAGTAGACCCCGGACTGACGTAACGTAATGACATGCTTAGACCAATCTATAAAGTTAAGCAACAGCAGTCACCATCTGTATTTGGATGGGTGACCACCTAGCAGTACTGTGTACTGTTGTTGTATAAATAATAATAATAATCCCCTTTGGTTAATGGCTATATAGCTAAAAGTAGCTAAAGCCAGAAATTTAAAAAAAAAAAAAAAATTAATAGTATAGATAATTGAGCTAAAGCGAGAGGAAAGATTATTGTATTTTAAATATCTCTCTCTTTTCGAATCTTTTTATTTGATCATTGCTATTAAAATTGTTTCTGTGCAATAAATTGAAAACAATATTTCACGCAAAATATTAATAAATTTTCATTTTCCATAGAATCTCTTAACACAAAACGAAAACATCCCAAAGAATGTCATAGAATTTCCACCCAATTGGGTACACGAATTAGAACACGCTCAATTTCAATTACAAAATTTACGTAAAAAAACTGAAACATTAAAAGAATTGCAAAAAAAAAATTTATACCGTCCATCATTAGATGATACTACATGTGAAGAACAACAAATTGAGGAATTAACAAGAGAAATAACGTTAATATTGAGTTCGATAAACAAGGTAATTCACTGTATCCGAAATCAACAACAAAATGGAAGTGTTAAGGAACAAAGATTGAAACAGAATATTGTACGAACGTTGGCACTAAAATTACAAGAACATACAACAGAGTTTCGTGGCCTACAAAATTCTTATCTAGATCAAATTAAATCTCGAGAACAGCGTTTAAATTTCTTCGATATTACCAATTTTAAAGATATGCCTGTTAGAATGATAAATGATAACGAATCAAATGATATTGATAAAAATTTTATGATGAATACTCAACGATTAACGAATGACGATAAGAAAAATTGCAATTCTGATAAAAAATATTTACCCACTTCGTTATTTGGTATTAAAACTGATAATGTTTTGTCACAATCGATAACGGATAAAGTAAATTTTAACAAGGATGATTGTAAAATTAATTGATTTTATTATTAAAATTGTAAAGTAAGACGCAATGTATCAAAAGTTCGTTGAAAATTTTTATAAGAATCTCTATCTGTTTTTGATCAATAAAGTATGGAGAAAACTCCGTGGTTTTGATCAAAAGCGACTTTTGATACACCTGCAAAACTCTTATTAAATACTGTGATCCAAATATGTATAGGATTTTAAATATTTTAATATATTATTATTAGTTTGATTGCATATTTATTTTATTTATTTGCCAGCTTACGAGATAAAAAGTATTTCCCCCGTTTCACCTCAATTGTGATGTGTTGATTCTGCTTGTTATTATCCTGACATCTGCTTGTTATTCAAAACACCTATAGTAGGATGAAACCCATTTAAAACGGAAGAGATTATAATAAAAATGATTTCCGGCAAAACTATAAGTCCTATGGAAAAAAAATTAAATGTCAAAGTTGTAGGTAATAAAAAGATTTACAAGTTTTGCCGCAAATCGAGATTAACTGTGTAAATTATTTTTCTTTTCATTTTTGTTATATTCTCTTCCGTTTCCAATGGGTTTCATCCTATAATGATTTTTTTTCACTCTTTACCATTTTTAATAGCTTCTTCTACCCTATTCCATAGGTAACTTGAAACGATATCCATACCATGATACAACATATGCATATAAGAGTATACTATTGTAAGTTTAAAGTTTGTACAAAATTTTGGTATGAGTGTCCCATAGAATCACCTAATTAGGTCATTTTCTCTGTTCGTTCGCCTGTCCAGTTGAAATTTTGAAGGTGTATTCTAGAACAAGTGAAGATAACAACCAACAGAGTTAATTGTTTAGATCTTTTTGTTTTTGTGTTATCGGGCAGCCAGAAATGAACTAAATAGGTGTTTCTATGAACATCTATACCAAAATTTTGATTGTGAGGTCAATATTTCCTACAAACTTTACAAAAGTTACAAACTTTAGACAAAAATTAATATACTCTGACATATTATGTGTGTGGAGTATAAAAAGTAAGTTTAAAATTCGTGAATGGACAAAATTGGTCAATCATGTCTAATGATGATGGATCCATGGCCCATCTTTTAAACCATATGAGATAGATTTGGTTTAACCATTTGTTTGTAGTGCTTAGATATTCACCAGAATTTCAGCTAATAAACACATGTATAATTATAAACCTGTTATAAAATAACAAACTATTACAAATATTTGGATTGAATATTTAGTGTATTTCATGAATGTCAATGATTATAAATAGTTCAGTTTGGTACTCAAGCACATGTCGAGTATTTAAACAATTGCACTGTTAGTTACTTTTAGTTATGATTTTTATCTATTAAAATTCGAACTAAGAATACTAATAAAAATGAGCTGTTTTACTACTTAGTTTAATATTTCATCTCTGAGCACTAAATAAGTGTAAGCATGGATCTTCAATACATATATCTTATTTATAACACGTTTAAAACATCGTATTAAAGGGAAAATTTTCGAAAATACAACTATCACGATATTCAGAACTTAATGAATTTATGGCTCTTTAAACATTATTTTATTGTATTATCATTGAGAATATTTAAAAAAATATATGTTCATTAAATTGAAACATTAAAATTCATCAAAAACTAACATTCAGGAGAGATTCACTAAGGACTAATGAAAAGAATGGTAATTTAAAAAATCAAGATAGAATTCATTTTAATGATTTCAACTAACATTGTAGGATAAAAATAAAACACTAAAATATAATTTATACGAAATATTTTTAATAAACAAAAATAAATTGATACATAAGCTTTATTTAAAAATTTTTTTTCTGTTTACGTAAACTATTAGCTAAACTAACATTTACTTTAGAAAAAAAAATCCGAAAATTTTCGTAGTCAATAAAATTTATAGGGGTTAAGGGTGTAGTGAGAAGCTATAATGCGGAAATTGTTATACAATATAGTACTAAAAAATCAGTTCTCATTCACAATGATTTCAAAATAGTAAATTAAATTCACTATAAAAACAAAAACTATATTATTGTAAAGCAAGCGTCTTCTTTGTCAGCGCTCATATAAAATATCTCATATGATTTTGGTCGATATTGAAAACAATAATTTGAAATACATTATGATATAAATAGTCGAAAAATATTCATTTAAGTAAGAAATTTAATATAAATAACCGCTTAAATAATTGGCTGGAGGTTCTCCGGGTGAGAATTTAAAATAAGCTTTATAAAAACCTCTACCGATCAGTGATACTGATTTTAAATGGCTTACTTTTAAAAATATCAATGTCCTCTAGTCCTCGATGGTCATTGAATTTTAATATAATTATGTAATCCAAGTTATAAATTAATTTTCCTTATTCTGAAACTAAATTGGCAACATCGAAAAACATTTAGACAAAAATTGCAAATGTGAATACCTAAAATAAATATCCAGCAATTCTATTCTAACAATTTCGATAAATATCATGTTAAACTTGTTTACAAAAAACTATGTTCTTTTGTTTACAAAAACGATGACAATCAAGACACTGCTTTATTTTAATAGTTATTCTTCACTATTATATTAAAAACATCGTATAAATAGCGTTATTCAATATTATCTGATTTATCATTAAATGTGTCTAATACATGTGTTTTAAACATTTGTTGATTTTTCCACATTTCTGCGGCTAATGTATTTAGTGGAGATTTAATATTTGGTTCAGCTAACAAAGATTGTATTGATAGTAATAACGATCGTACATCATATAATGCTGTCCAATTATCTTTTAATATATCTAAACATATATGCCCTTTTGTATCGACATTTGGATGAAATACTGGTGATATAAATTTAACATTTGGAGCTGTATATGGATATGAACTTGGAAATTCTAAATGTAATTTGTATGATAAGCCTTCATATGCACTATCTTTTGGGCCATTTATTGTACCAATCCACCGAAATAAATTATCACCCTCGGGAAATGCTGATACTGATTTATCTGGTGACATCATAAGTATCATTAATTCCTTCTGTAATCTGAAATAAATAGAATTTTGTTTGTAAAATTTGTTGTTAAATATTATTATATAATAAATAAGAGATAAGTTACAAATGATCTCTTTCGGATCTGTTAACCCAGAACCAATTGAAAAAATTATTTTCAGTATAAAAAAACTGCATGAGTTAACATGGGTTTTGCTTTTACACTAAACTTCTACCTTTCACTAAAAATTGAAATTGAATTCGCTATAATTTTTTTCCTTGTGTTAACCAAATTTAATTTAGTACTCTGCAAATGGTATGTAGAATCCGTTAAGTATTTTGTAATTAAATCTATTTAATAAAATAAGACGATAATCTAATACCTGACTCTACAAAATTATTGAAAGTTCAACACGAAATAGATGTTTTATCCTTTAACAATTGAACCTAACAATAATAACATTTTATAATCTTAATTTATCCACAAGCAATTTTTTTTATCAATTGAATGTGATACTTAAACGTAATCCTATGAAATTATTCGACATCTGAATTGTTTCAAATATCCTAAAGTATATAGCACACGAAACATCAAAACTGCTATAATGTAATACGTTTAAAATCAAAAAACGGGTAAATATTACTTAATATACAAAAAAAAATTATAATATAAATCTAAAAAACAAAATTATATATATATAATCAAAAGTGTTGTTTTCAAGATTCACTGCATCTTTCGAACTTGACTTACTGAGAAATAAAAAACAAAATTTTTAGCAAAAAATTAAAAATTTATGGAATATACATGAATTAGAGAAATTTGAATTTTTAAAAAGATCTATTTAAAATTTAACGACCTTCTAAAAATGGCGGATATGGGCTGAAAATTTGCATTATTTTTTAGAAAATTGGGTCTTTTCGTTCTGTTTGATAAAATGATCTTTAGAATATCAAATTTAAGTTGTGGGATTCATAATTATGAAATTGAGTAAATTAGATGATTGTCCGCCAAATAATATAAATCTTTATAAAAATTGGAAAATTACAAACAAAAAAAATAATTCGTGTACATCGTTTAAGGTTGCGATTTCATAACATTATTTGACTGTAGTTGTATCTAATATGGGCTGCCCGTAACATGCATTTTTTACAAAAACAATTAAGAAAAATTATTAAAATTAATCTAAAAATGTACCTTTTGCTAACGGCATGATTGTCACTTGATTTAGGTATTGGGTCTCCGGTTTGTTTCGTATGATTTGTTTGTTCAGACATATACGGATTCACGTTTTGTGCCATTTATAAAAATAATAAAAAACTTTTTAAAAAATTTATCGGTTTTGTTTAAGCAACCACAGTTTTAAAAAATCAGTATATTGAACTCCCCACGAAATAATCAAGTTTTGAGTATGACGGTTAATAGTTTCAAAAACAAATGAATATTAAATTTAGCGTTTATTTCATGTAGATGGTAATCCTGCAGTCATACTGCGATTGCTCGTTTGAAATGTCAAAAAACGCGGTAATAATATAATGTGAAAAAATTATTTTGTATTTAAACATTACATGAAAAATTAAGTAATGCAGAAATTTCAAAGAATTAAACGTGAACTATTTCGAATGAATTCGACTCCAACACAAGGAATTTCTTGTACACCAAAAGATGAAAATACACTAGATGTTTTGACCGCTGTTATAATTGGTAAAATTATCTTTTTTTTCAGTTGCTATAATAACAATATTTTTCATTTAATTAATTATTTTTAATATTTTATTGAGAAGTACCATTTTAAATAGAAATGTTATTAAATAGAAATATTTACTTGATAAACAAGTTTTTCTATAATAAAAAACTACAGGATGTATTAGTGAAAAATTTTACCTCTAGCACCAATAGCTACATTGAGCAGTAGACCGCACTCACGGCGTCACTATTCGCATTAGAATGAGAATATGGAATACTCCCATTTATATTAACAGGAGACTGGGTTAAATTTTTTTTATTACTTCTATTGTACAATCTTTACTTCACGAATATGGATTTAAAGTTATTTTTAAAAATAAACAAAATATGAACATTCAAAATTTCGGCTAATTAACAAAGAGGGGAGTACCTACGTCTGATATCAACTGTTAACATTTCTATATAAATTGCATGTTAAACATCGTTTTCAATAAAGGTATAGAATATAAATAAACTTTGATAGTTCTTTGTTTTGGAATTAATTTTAATAAATTGAATCAATTTTAATTGATCCAAAATTAAAAAAATTAAAATTATCAAATTTGTTTATGGTATTGAGTCTAGTTTCACATTTTTATATGAAATATAGCAAACTTAGAATCAGTCCGATACCCAATTGGTTTATATGTTCCAATATATTTTCAGTTAAATCTAAAAAACACCGACCTGAATATTTTATGTTTATAAAATACGCGATTTCTATGGCGTACTTTATAATTTATTCAATTCAAAATTATATAAACAGATTGTTATTATTATTATTATTTAATTTGAATGATAGATAAATAGATTCAGACAAACGAAATTTAAAATTGTCTAGCTATTCAATTGATGGTACTACATTCGGTCACTCCAATAAAACTGAAAATTAATTTCAATTAAATCAAATTTAAAATGAATTTGAATGGAAAGGATTCAATAGAAAATTTAATTTTCCATTCATTCCTATTAACACCCATTCAAAATTTTTGAATCGAAATGTATTGATATTAAATGGAATTAATTATCGATTAAAACTCGATCAATTCGATTCAAATTTTTGAATAGGTGTTAATCTGAATAAATTGATTTTAAACGAAAATAATTTCCATTAAAAATTTGTCATTCTTATAAGGGCAATTACATGGTCTAATTGACAAAGATCCACAATATAATTACATGATAGATATTGTATTAGATTACTGTCAATAAAATATATTCCTTATTTCTATCTCAGGAAATTTTAATTAAATTGACTTGACTGATTGACTATGATGCCTTAGAAAAATGCGTTTTTTCAGAATAGAAGTAAATCATATTCATTCTATTAACAATTCTATTTTAATAGAAGACTTATTAAAAAATTATAAATAGTCCAAAAGCGTCATTAATCAGAAATTTAATATTATCCTAAAAGTACACCGTAGCAAATGAATATTGTTACATTTGAAGAAACTTCGAAAATAGCTAGGACATATGCTAAAACTTATAATCTATTATATTTTTAATATCTAATTGAATAACTATTTAGTCTCGATAAAAATAAAAAATCGAAGAAAATAAAATTTATTATAAACAATGCCGGTTGTCTTTGATTCGGTCATGAATGACTTAAGAGAGATTGTTACCTCTGTAATAAATACACTTCTTAATGTATTATTTTTCAAGTTTCGCTCATAAATATCTCAATAAATCACTATCCAAATGTTATGTTATTTGATATGTAAAATATCGACATGAAAACGTAGAGCTTCTCGAAGTGCACTTTTCTGTTACACCTTGTATAAAAATGATACTTTTTTAAAGGACCACAGGGCACACCATATGAAAATGGAACATTTCAATTGGAAATTCATATACCTGATAAATATCCATTTGTACCACCAATGATAAAATTTGTAACATCAATATATCATCCAAATATCGATAATGCTGGTCGGATTTGTATGGATAGTTTAAAAATGCCACCAAAAGGGACATGGGCTCCCCAAATTGCTTTAGAGAATCTATTAATAAGCATTCGATTGTTGATGACAAATCCAAATCCAGATGATCCCTTAATGCCAGACATAGCTGAAGAGTATAAAACATCACGTGAACAATTTGAATTCAAAGCACGTGAATATACAAGAAAGTATGCAATTATTGGTGAGCCAAGTACCTTAGTCAGAAAACGAGATATAGAATTAATGCATATGGTGACTGAAGATATTTCTGGTGATACAGCTCGGGTGAATGAACACAAAAGATTTGGTCAAGATAAAATGGATAATAATTGACATGTAGGTGTTAAGTTTTTGTTATTTTTGTTTTATTTATGTGAAAAAAAATATTGGACATTTTAATGATTTTTTCAAAACTGATTTTTGTACTTTTATAATTTCTCATATTAAATGAAATTATATTATATGTATTAAAAAATAGTTTTAATTTACAGTTAATTTTATTAGTGTTTCTTTTATATTTGGGCAATTACAACATACTTCCCGGCGATGATCCAATTGATCTGAATTGTCACATTATTCACTTCATAAAAGATCCATAAACTTCGAGCGTCGTCTCTAAAGAACACTTTTTTATCTACGTCAAAATAATTTTATAATATGTTAAATATCTATAAGTTTGTCCAAGTCGTGTCAAAGGCTCACAGCAAAACTTTTTCTAATGAGAATAGAAAAATATTTATTAAATGTTTTTTACTACAGTCACAAAGCTTGATCTATCCTTCTCTATTACACAATTTATTGTTTTACAATTTGAAAATTTATTATACTGACAAATCTACACATTTGTAACTGCAACAAGGGTGTAAATAACCACGCTGTTGTCTTGTAAAATGAGTTGTACTGACTTTATTTGGAATAAAATAATTTTTATTCTTAGAATAAAAACTTTACCATCTCGAGTGCAAAAAACCGTAATTAAATATTCAAGTACTGTATCAGTGAGTAAAAATAACGCTTCACTAACACCTTTGCCAGAAACATAGCCCAATTGATGTTTAGTAATTATGTTATATTTACACAAAAAATTATCAATTCTATTTATAGACTTTTCAAAAATTTTAGAAAAATTGGCAAACACGAAATAGGCCTTAAATTACTAATTAAATTATTTTTTGTTTTCCTTAAAGGTATTATACGTGCGAACTTAGCTCTCTTAGGAAACACCGCAGTAGACACCATACATGAAATAATGTTTGTTAATGTTGCTAAAATCAAATCTGCATAAAACTTTACTGTTATTTGAAATATAGAATATATCTTGGATTGTCTTATTTCCGAGTGTGTTGACGACTTCCTTCACTTCGTTACACTCCACATCATGTAAGAAAAACGAATTTATATTAAAACCTGAACTCATTGAAGAGTGCGGACTTGTTTAGAAAATATTCGTTGAAAGAATTTACAATGACTTGGGGTTCCTTCAAATCGTTTCCATCTTCATTAACAAGCTCAAACAAAGTTTTGAAAAATTTTTAAATTTTCTTTTAACTTCCACGTTATGCTTGATTTTAGAAAAATGTTAAATCTCTCAATGTTTGAGTAGATTTTCTAATTCATGACGTAATCCAATCTGGTTTTCGATATTTTGTTACTTTTGAGGATTTTAAAGGGCAACTGCAATTGAGATACCTAAGAAAGTTTCTAAAAAATTATTAAATTTATCATTCGCTGTAAGAGCCACGAACGCCGAAAGACAACAACTTATTTCACATATAGTTTAGAATCATGCTTGGGAAAATTATAAAATTTTTTGAGATCATTGAAGGACAACTGCAATTGAGATACCTAAGAAAGTTTCTAAGAAATTATTAAATTTATCATTCGCTATAAGAGCCTCGAACGCCGAAAGACAACAACTTATTTCACATATAGTTTAGAATCATGCTTTGGAAAATTATAAAATTTTTTGAGATCATTGAATATTTCTTTTTACAAAAGCTATTAATTATCGCAATAGGATAATAAACAATGATAAAAGGTTGAAAATAACGTGCATAAATAACGGGTCAACAAGTATATTGAGTAATTTATTAAATAAAAGAGGACTTCGATTAAATTCTATTAAAATTGAATAGAATTGATTCGAAAATTAATTTTATGATTCTTTCCAATTAAAACATATTCAAAATTTGAATTGGAATAAAGCGGATTCAATCGAAAAATAAATTTCTAATAAATTTTGTTCAAATCTAATTGAATATTCCGATTCAATCTTATTCAGTTTCAATAAAAAATTAATCCCAATTCTTAATAGGATAAATACGGGCTAGCCTTCTCTCTTTATCCTAGCATAATAAATAATCAAACCTACGAATTAATTATCTATGACAACAAGAGTGAAATGCGTAAAAAATTCGCAATGTACAATGAAATAATATTATCTTAGATAAATATTCTTTGGTAAAATCTCTATAAATTAATAAGTTAACAATAATTTTCAGATTCCTTTTTTTCGGTATTTAATTTAAAAAAAGGAGTAAATAATATTAATTTGATGTGTGTTTTCCGTAAACTTAAGTCAACAATTGAATTATCCACTCCTGTATATTTTTTTCCATAGTACTCGTATTAACAAAGCATATTTTAACAATTCAAATATTTGTTTGTTATTGCCAAAATTTTAAATTTATCATTAAAATATCGTAATAATGTAATATAAAATTTTTGAATATTTCAGACATTTCAGTTTCAAATGATTATTATTAATTTTGTTGTTGTTATGTCTTTTATTCCCATTAACTTTGACAAATATCGTTCGAATTTTCACTTCTTTCATTCTTTTCAAACATAATATTAAGGAAACCTAGTTAATAAAATAATAATTCAAATTAGCTCAAACACTAATACCTTCCTAATTTTATTATTCTTTAATGTTTTTATTTTTAAGACTTCCAAAATTTTTATATTAATAAATTCAAGCCTCAATAACACTAATGATAATGACACAGCGTGAGTAAAATTTTTTCCATAGTTATATTGATTTCACTATTCATAAAATAATAATTAAATCCATTGCAACCAGAATATTCTAACTCTGACGAAGAATACGCTATTAATAATGAACATGTTTTTAATTATACTAAAATTGTTTACTATATAAGCCTAGTAATCAATCATTGATTAATGTAAAATATCAGACTAATCTCAAATTTTCAATCATCTGGCACATTATGCTTTTTTATTTATAATTATGTCTAAATCTCAATTCGTCTCAAATACATTTTACGCATTGTAGATTCGATGAAATGATCTGGTTTAAAAGATATTAAAATTTCAAAATGCCTCTAAAAAGCCCATTTTTTTAATAAAAAAAATATTCCAACTTAAAAAAGTCGAAAGTTAGAAAAGCTCCGCTTTGCCACTACCCTTCAGCAAGGTCTTCGTTTATGTGCTTAGATATTTCTAAAGATGATTGGAACAAGTTTCGTTTTATTCGTTTAATAATAACGAAAAGAATATGATCAATTAATTCTTGTTATTATTGTCTAAATAATTATTGTACAGTGGTACTAATATAACATAAAATTATAAATTTTGTTTATAATATATATAATCTAAAGCAGTAAATTGTCTGTTGGAATTTTTTAATTTTTTTGAATGTGAAAAAAATTTCACGATGTTGGTACATTTTGCATTCGGAATTTTCTCGCGCTATTATATTGCATATTATTCTTCTCTAAAAATTATCATAAAATGTTTATTTACACTTTAAAAAATTATCTCCATTAGACCGATTCCTCATAATACGAATGGCTTGCGCTTGAGTACCACTAAAAGACATAATGCCTGGCTTTCAAAACCCTGGTAGCGTTACTGACCAGTGACATACCTTACGATATGACGGCTGGTTGCACCATTCCATTAACCTGGAGTTAGCGATAACTCTTACGAATGTTACAACGCAGGCAATTAATTAAAAATTAATACATTCGTAGCTTTTTTCTGACTGTAATTCAGTCTGAATTGGCCGTATTAATAAAAAGAATTTATTTACAAAAACTTTATTTTACTTTACTTTTCATAATACATTGAAGTTGAGAATGGTGAGTATCATACACAATAATATAGTTAAAAATGTAATTAAGGATGCATAAATAGCCAAGTTAACATTATACATTTAATTAATTTTTAAATTAACTTTTATCAAAAATAAATTATGGTATTATTTTTACTTTTTTAAAAAGTTCTGAGTTCTGTGACACGTCGCAGATTTTATGCTACATTCGGCAAATATAACAGACAGTGAGTGGTACTTTCTAAGTAAATTTTTTTTCTTAAATAAACGATGAGGTATTATTTTTTTTATTGCATTCGAAAACGCGTTATTCGTTCTTTATTATACGTATTTTAATTTCAATTATTTAACTTAAAATTTAATTATGTCTATATTCATCCTTAAATAAAAAAATAATATAAATGTTTCAATTAATTGTATTGATATATTGACTAGTTTAAAACATTTTTTAAATATAAAATATTTTTAAAGCCTAAATAATAAATAGCTAAAATAATTGATATAGATTTTGTTATAACGATTAAAATTCATACAAATATGTACAGATTTTTATTCACAGTACGCATTGTACCATGAATTATTAGACTATTTTATATTCTGAGGTAAGTAAGAAATCAAAAGAAGTCATAATTTCATAATATCCTAACTAAGAATACAAAAAAGCTAATTTATATTTAAAAAAAAGTTTATTCACTATCGGAACTACCATATGAACTACTTGGATTCTTTTTTAATTTCTCACGTTCCTTTTCCATTATAGTCTCTTCAGTTGGTGTCACTGAAAAAAATCAAAATAAAAATTTAAATTACTAAGAAAATGCATGTTTTACATTTTTGCGAACAATAATAACTACAACTTGAATATAACTCTTGAATGAAGTTATTTTCAATTTTTAGGTACTCAAAATGTTTCAACTCGAAAATTGCTTTTTTCATATAATTCTTCAAAATTTAATGCAATTGTTCAATTGAAAAAAATAGAAATAAGGGTGCAATTCATATCTACCATTAAAATTTCAATCTTTTAGAAGTTTAATTTCGACAGAAGTTAATTTTAATGTTTTAGTTTTATTGAAAATTTAAGGAATTTTATAAATACTATTAAATTTTAAACAGAGAATTTTTGTATTTCCGATTATATTAAATATATATTTTTTTTATATCAAATTAGTAAGCAAAAACTTCCATAACGAACTAAGTTATTTTTAAAACTAATAAATACGTTGAATTCAAAATTGAACTTTTTTTAAATGATTTGAATAAACTTGCATCTTTCAAGGAATTTGGAGAATAAAGCGTATAAATTTTGATTTTAATACATATTTATTAATTAACGGTAATCAGTCTTTGAAAATTGAACGTAATATTGTATTTGGTTGCTCATAAATGGCCTCCTTCGAAAAATTCATTGAAGCAAAACATTACATTTTTATCGGAGTATACTTTTGTACATTTTTTTTAAACGGTAAAATATTTTTTAATTTTTTAACAGGAAAACAACAAGTACCTTCTTCAGTTTGCAAATTTTCATAATACTCAACATTTTCTCGTTTAATACTATTATTACTCGATGATGGGGCATTTGTTTGTTCATCATCATTTTCATCGGCTTCTTCAGCTAAGCTACTACGAACTGCTTCAGCAAATGCTTGTGGATACTGTGCATTTAATTTACCCTTAATAACTCTTATTTTTTTAAAAATATAATCTAAATCTTTTTTCATTTCAATTAACACTTGTGTATGTTTTTTAAATTCCGCACCAGCTGTTTTTAATCTACTAGCACTTAATGCATTACAATTTGTTAGCATTTCATTTGTTTTTTCGAAACGTTGTAACCTTTTGAAATAAAAATTAATAAAAATGATAGGCTTTTTAAGTATAAAGTAATATATTTTACATTTGTTTTTGAGCTCGGATCATTGATTCTACATCTTGTTGATCTACAATCCCTGCTAATCCTTGTATAAATACTTCTGGTGCTGTATAGTTTCTAAAACACTCTATACTAAATTCACTCTCTGGTGTTCCTTGAGCCATTTTCATCAGGAATAATTCGTGTTTATTAAATCACTTGTTACATTAAGCAAATTTTTTGAATATTTAGTTTTATGAACTGTCAAGTTTAACGAACTATTTCTTCGGATACATTCGAAATGTTTCGTTTTTTGTTATATGATTTGTGGTGCTTATCAAAGAGAATCCGACTAGAGTTGAACTAAGCGGATGTGGCTTGCTGTCATCTCTATCTCTTGACTCGGTATGATAGAAATTAATGTTTTAAACCATCACCCTATCCTATTTAAGAACCATTTGACCTAATAATATGATTTCCTAAAAATGTTTAATGAATTTCCATGACAACAATCATTATTTTGCATGTTTAAAAAAATTACTGACCCCGGACTGACGTAACGTAATGACATGCTTAGACCAACTAATACAAGTTAATCAACAGCAGTCACAATCTGTATTTTGATGGGTGACCACCTAACATTACTGTTGTTGTATAATAATAATAATAATCCACTTTGGTTAATGGCTATATAGCTGAAAATAGCTAAAGCCAGAAATTAAAAAAAAAAAAAAAAATTACTATTACATTTAAAAATATACATAAAAAAGAAAATTTTAACTTCAATAACATTTTTACTCCCGGCGCATAAACGACGGGTGTTATAAGTTTGTCGTCTCCGCGTATTTGTGTGTCTGCCTGTGGCATCGTAGCTCGCGAATGGATTAACCGATTTTGATTTTGTTGTTGTTTGAAACATGAATTAATCGGGAGTCTTCTTAGGTATGTATGATGAAATTATGTCCAAAATGGCCGCCACAAAATGACGGATTACATATTTTTTCACAACTGTCTCAAAATGGGTATCAAATGAAAGGGCTTCACTATTAGAATACTATACACAAATTTAAAATCCAAGATGGCCGCCACCAAATAATGGCGCATTATGTATTTTATGTCGGGAGTTTATTAAATTTTGTAAATTTCACTTATGTTAAGTATGAAAGTGTGCTAATTTACTAATCCCCACAAATCTGGGGGGAGATTACGATATCCGTGGCGATTTATTTTGGTAAACCAAAATAAGACGCAAATGAAGAATACCAATTTCAACTGTTATTAAACTATGGATTTGCGGGGATTAGTTTGCTCGAGGCGGGTTGCAAAGCGTCACCAAATTAGCAACGAGTAGAGAAAGATTACAACTAGCTAATTCGTAATGATGACTACTTTGTAGTCGAAATACGTATTTATAAAAATACAAAATAATTTGATCTAGGAAATTGGGGCAAAAAATAGAAATTTATGCGAAAATCCTAGAGTTCTCATTAATAATTATATTAAAAAAAAAAAAAACGGGACGGGTTGGAACCTTTTTTTGAACCCTACGTTCAACCTGTGATTAAACAGTCAATTTGGGGAGATTACGATATTCGTGGTGATTTATTTTGGTAAAACAAACCAACTTGTTAATCTATGGTTTTGTAGCTCGATTACGATATTCGTGGCGCCTTGATTTTTTGATGGATTTTGGTAAAACAAGACAAAATAAGACGAAAATGAAGAATACCAATTTTCGAGTTTTCGTCTATTTTTCGAGTAATCCATGGGTAGTTTAATCACAGGTTGAACGTAGGGGTCACAAACCAACCCGACTCGTGCAATCTACTCCCCACAAATCCATGGGTTAATAACAGTCGAAAATGGCGTATATGTATTTTTAATAGTTGTATTAAATATACAAGTGTTGATTTTTTTTAAACGAATTAAATTTCGGTGCTCAAATTGTGTTTAAATAATGGTCATTTAATAATTTAACAGATAATAATTAAATCTTGTAAAATGTTTTAAATTGTGGTATTTAGGTGACATAAACACGATAATTTCTAAAAAAAAGTGCCGATTAAACGAAAATTGGTAATCTTAATTTTCGTCTTATTTTGACTTATTTTATCAAAATTAATCATCAAATTTTAAGGCTTCACGGATATCGTAATCTCCCCAAAAATATACTCGATTTAGTATTGTGCATTTTAGTCTTATTTTGGCTTGTTTTGACACAATTCATCAAAAAATCAAGGCGCACGGATATCGTAATCGAGACACTAATTTGAAATAATAATTTTATATGCTGTCAAAATCGTACTTTTTGGTGATACAACAGAAAGTTTAATAATATAATTTTTCGTTGGCTTTCAATTGGTGTATAAATTTTATTGGATGAAATTCGCAAAAGCAACAAACGCAAGCTTATATTTTTGAATTTACCAAATTTATTTTGAAGAAAAATATCCACGCACCTTACCCATTCAAGAACCGCCAAGCTAAAGCAAAGAAATGTTTTATTCGTAAATAAAGAGATTATGGAGGTGGCTGCAGATATTAATTATGCACCAATCCAAGAATTGTCAACATAGTTCTTTTGGTGATCAATGTTAGGATTAAATAGATTTTATATTCTTCAATATTTCAAGAACTTTACCTACGCTTTTATTACGATTAATACTTATAACATATAAATACACATTTGAATGGTCAATGGAACAAAGGAGTATAAAATTTACAAATTCAGTATCACTAATTTGTGTAAAGAATGAAAATTCATTTAAATTCAGGATAATTATAAAGTAATTAGAATCCATTTTGTTATAATTTATATTATAATTATGTAAACTATATATATTCATTCTTAATTGTTATGTAGAAATTGAATATATTTAATAATTTTAAAAACTTAAATATTTTTTTTTTTTTTGAGTGTGACATATTAATTAAAATAAGTCAATCGTTTGTGACAGCTTTCATTTCGTTTGTGACGCATTAACTTGAGTGAAATTAGATGATTAATTTAGGCTTCCCTTATAGCCAGTCCGGCCATCCGTTTCCCGGGATTTGTTAAGCGAAGTTTGGGCCTCAGGGATCTGGGCAAAGGGTATGCCCGCTCCCAATAATTTCGGCCCGCTCCCTTACGCACGAAGCGCTGGCAAAGACGGATCTTCTAATCAACCAACAAAATATTGAAAGACAGCAGTCCTCAGAAGGAGATTTCCGGTGTGATAACGTTTGCAACCCCCAGGAGACTTGTCGTTACTGACCCACCAGGGTCACCATGGCAATGGAGCAATAGCATCGACGTGGTACCCGATGCATCAAACAAGGAGTTGGAGAAAAGTGTAGCTACAGTTCATCGATTGAGGACTGTTCTGGATGACCTCAAAGCCTATGTGAGGGCTCGAAGTCGACTGTGAGTAAGGAAATCCTCCGGAAAATGAAAATTCTGGAGAATACCTTCACCACCAGAATGCCTGAATAAAGAGCCAACAGCCTTAACGCGAGATGCGGACAGCCAATGGTCTCTGAAACCATATAAGTCCTACCTGGAAGCAGCGGCTCTACAGAAGTGCCCAGAAAAGTCTCGGGAGAAAATGAGGCAACTCGTAGAGTCCCCTGCAGCAGAGGATTTTTGCCTGACTTCGAGGCAATTCATGAAGGTCAGGAGACAAAAGGACAAACAACTGAAGCGTCAAGGGGAAGGCACACCTAAGGCCACAAAAGTTGTGCCCAAGAAAACAAAGGAAAAGAAGAAGGCAAACACTCGTCAATGCAAATCAGCGAGACGAACACGGCTCGACATCCTAGTCGTGAAGGCCAAGGAGTGAAATTCCTACGCTGACATCCTTAAGTCGCTGAAGAATGATTCAGAACTGAAGGAACTTGGAAATACCGTGATCAAGGTTTATAAGGACATGAAAAAAAACCTTGTGCTGGTTCTAGATAAGAAGGCACACGACAAAATGAGCAAATTACGCTCAACAGTCGAGAGGAATTTCCAGGACATGGCAAAAGTCATCAGTCGGATAGGCATGATGGCCATCGAATTGAAGGACCTAGACGAGTTGACAACGGCTGAGGATATCTGCAAAGCCATCAAGTCGCAGATCAATGAAGCAGAGACGGTTGACGTAAATGCTGTAAAGTCCATCCGGAAAGCGTACAGAGGAACACAGGCTGCTGTACTCGTTCTGCAAGCCAAGCTTGTGAAAGCACTCCTACTGAAAAACAAATTGCGGGTAGGATGGGTGTACAGCAGAGCATGTTTAATAATGAAAAAGGCGTACATGTTTTATAATAGCGTATAATAATTATTATACATTATAATGTGTTAAATATACAAGGGTTGATTTCTTTAAAGCAAATTGAAACTTCGGTTATTTGTGCTCTAATGTTAAATTTATACTCATTAACAAAAAATAATAATTAAATCTCGTGACATATTTTAAATTGTGGTATTTATCAACAATATCATGAACAATACAATAATTTCTATAAAAAAATTTTATTAATTGTCGATAACTGGAAAAATAGGCGATAGGTGAAAACTCGAAAATTGATATTCTTCATTTTCGTCTTATTAATACTTTTTTTTACCAAATTTTGGCGCCACGGATATCATTATCTCCACGTGAATTGTATTTTCAATCTTAATTTTTGTGTAGTAATTGAAATATATTTAACAATTTAAAAAAAAATAAATTTTTTTTTTCTACAATACAGATTAATATTTACTGTTATAAAACTAAAATTAGAAATTATAAATTCAAAAGCACTGTGTCTATTTTAGTTCAATTTTCTAAATATGAGAGGGCTAATTATGTTAACAGATTATTGGTTCTAAAGTTATCGAACAAAATTTTTTTTGATACATTTGGATTTTGAGCTTTTCTTGGTGATTGTTAATGTAATTTTATTATTTGTTGATAATTATATGATTTGTTATATACAATTTAAATTTTGTGTAGGAAGTAAAATGGCGAATAAAATTTGTCATTTCCATATTAACCAATATAATATTAGATCATCAATCACGTTTTTTTAAATTTAAAAACAAAGATTAATGGTTAACCCTTTTTCTATTATAACCAATACATTACAGATGCCACTTCTTCAGTAACATTCAACACATCGTACATTCTCGTGTACTCTTGGATAGATATTAAAAACTTAAGTAATTTTGTTTTTTACGAATCATAAAAAATAGTCATAAATCATAAATTACTTTCGCTGTGGATTTTAAAAGAATCAGACATCGGTTCTATTGGGTATAATTACATCATAATGTAAAAACATATTTGTTTCAACTTTAAAATTATTTGATGAGGTATTAAATTTTATTAATCAATTTTATTTTAAGTGTCCGAAATTTTGCATCGAATTCTATATAACGACAATTATATATATTTTCTTTTGAGTTTACCAATTAATTCATGTTATAATTTCGTTTCTAGCACAGTTTATATTCGAACAAGCCGGTATGGTTCGTGATTTAGATTTCAATTGTATTTAAAACATGTATCAAATTTAGCATTCGTTGCTTAGCGAACCTTGACGATATCAACAACTTTAATTTCTAAATTTCTTGATGCTATTTTATTGTTTGTTTATAAATATTTGTTTTGTTATAAACATAAATGTTGTGTGTGAAGTTGGCGACTAAAAGAATTAGATAAATTTTTTTACATTTATTTAAAACTATTATTTCATTTCATGTGTTATCAAAAATAGTAATAGATGATTACTCCTTATGATCACTCTTTCGTAGATTCGTCATGTGATTGTCGGGATCACTAAATTACTGTATTGAAGAATGAAATTTCTATATCAATTATAAATATCAATTTTTTTCAAAATAAACATTGTATTGAACAGATGTGTTGCATTTGAAGATACTTCACCACATCGATTTTTAATTGAAAAAATTATATTTAAATAGAAAAGTATGTTGGTTACCACTACTTGAAAACATGATACTCAATTATGACGCCGCCAATCAGACGACCAACCTGTGTAAAATTTATCATAATGGTGTAAATCACTTTTTACTATTTTTCATTTTTTTTGTTTTTAATAATTAATAAACAAATGAAATACGTTTATAATAAGATCAACAAACGAACTGCTATCGAGTGGATGGAAAATAAATGAAAAAAATTGATATCAAACTTTTATTCGCCAAATTCACACACAACATTTAAATTGTTTATTTAAAAATAAATAATCAATAATGCAATAAAATCAATAATATTTTGAAAAAATTTATATATAAATTTTATTCATCAATTTACAGTAATTAAATTATTCCGTCAATAAGATGGTCTTACCTGTGTAAGTAAGTGTGGTCATAATTTTGTAGATTAACTGTATCTTTTTTTATCTTTTTTTTTTTTTTTTTTAATTAATCAACAAATACATAGTAACAAATAAGTTCAACAAACGATTTCGTATCGATTGAAAGGAAAATAAAAAATTGGTCTAAGTAATTTATTCGTCAACATCACATATAACATTTAAATTGTTTTATAACAAAACAAATAAATATCAACAAGTTATAAAATTGCGTCAACAATCCAATAAAATATTTTAAAAGAAAGTTTTATTTCTAAAATCATTTTATTTGCCAACCTACAGTAATTTAATTATTCCGCCAATCAGATGACCGACCTGGGCAAGTGTGATCATAAGGTGTAAATCACCTTTTACTATTTTTCATTATTTTATATATATATATGTACATTTTTTAAAATAATTAATCAACAAACGAAATAATAGTTTAAAAAAAGTTCAAAAAACGATTTTATTTCAACTGGATGGAAAGTCTAAAATATTGATATAAAACTTTTATTCACAATATTTCAATTGTTTATAAACAATCAAATAATTATCAATAAATAATAAAATGAACCGATAACCATCAACAATAATCCTATAAAATCAATAATCCTATAAAATCAAAAAATTAGTAAAGGAAAATTATATTTTGAAAAAAATTGAAATGAAAATTTTAGTCGCCAAATTCACCCACAAAATTTAAATTGTTTATAACAAATCAAATACTTATCAACAAACAATAAAATTGCACAAACAATCAACAATCCAATAAAATAAAAAAATTTCGAAAAGAAAATTTTGTTTGCTAGCTTCACTGAGCCTTGGTAATTACCAATTGAAAAGGATTTTGTTAATTTAACTACCATTCCGAGAAAAAACATGTCGCAGAAACTGAATACAGAAAAATACATGGTCGTTAATATGCAGTTTCTACTCTACTGAATCCTCCTTGATTACTATATTTCATCGTTTGGTCTTTTGTAATTTTTTTTGTTTTTCCCAAATTGTTCAATTTTTATTTGTTTAGTTCAGATGATGGTTGATAAAGTATTTCACAAATAATGTATTGGAAAGTATAGTTCAGAATACTACTGAGAGATGGCTACGCAATACTACACTAAGACTATTCTATTTGAAATCTTTCAATTATACAATACTAGCGGCCCGGTACGTGCTTCGCTACGTATTAAGTGAAATAATAACAAAATTTAATTCGGACATCAAATTCATTTATTCAAACAAAAAAATATTTTATTAAGTGCTAGATATTTGAAAACTTAATCCAAAATATTTGGATAAACAATATATTTTGTTTTTCCATTTTGAGCATCAATAAACAAACGGCTGGGAGTACCGACTCTGGAACAGGCAACATAAAGGTGGCCATGTGAAAAACATGATTCCTCCAAATTCACACCACAAACGTGAAGTGTTTGCCCTTGGGCCTTGTTGATGGACATCGCAAATGATAAACGCACAGGATATTGTAATCGTGTGAACTCAAATGGCATATCAGTTGGAATTATAGGGATACGCGGTATCCCTAAACTTCTCCTTTTGATTTAGCAGTTAAGATCGTAGCTTCAATCAAATTTGGCAATAACTTTTTCACTGCCAATCTGGTGCCATTACACAGTTTTGGTGGATTAATATTTCGGAATAATATAATCAATGAACCAACTTTCAGATTCAAGCAATGCGGTGACATACCAGCCGGTTTCAATGAATTAAAAAATTCAATTAGATAATTCATTGCCTCATTTAGATTCATACCACTGTCAATTCATTTATATGTCGTGACTACACCTAGCAGTTTCGCTTGAATTTGAAAATTAATTGCATTGATATGAATGTTCTTCGGTGCTAAAATGGTGCGTTCACTCAACCAATTATAATTTGTGTAATTCTGAAGAATAATCGGAAAAACACATTCAATCAATTGTTCGGTACAGCGATTAATCCGTTGGTACTGTCGATTTGTATTTTGCCATCACCGATTTCTAATAATTGTTTTGAAAACTCAGGCAGCTGGATCATTTTGTAGGTGAACACGCATATTATTGTTCATTGTCAATTTTTGTACATGTCTCCAAATAACTGATGACTTCAAACAGGCATTTATTTAATCAGCAGGAGTTGATCGAGGAATGACAGGCAATGTTTGACGAAAATCCTCTGACAGTAATATCAAAGCACCACCAAAAAGTTGTTGATTACCACGTAAATCTTGCATTGTTCGATTAAGTGCTTCTAGTGATTTTTTATTCGCCATTGTACACTCATCCCATAAAATAATTGACGTTAATCGAAGAACTTTTGCCATAGCAGAATTAATCTGGCCGAATCTAGGCTGGAGGCCGATGCATTTCTTTCTGAAGTTCCAACATTCTTTCTCCAATTTTTTCTGAAATGATTTTTTACTAGTATGGTGTAAAGTTTCAGGTACCAATAAATTATTTATAAATTAACATAAAAAAAATTGAGTATCGCATATGCTACAGTATAGCTTA
Source organism: Chrysopa pallens (assembly GCA_020423425.1). Classification (NCBI taxonomy): domain Eukaryota; kingdom Metazoa; phylum Arthropoda; class Insecta; order Neuroptera; family Chrysopidae; genus Chrysopa; species Chrysopa pallens. Next base: position 15,044,824 of record CM035591.1, on the reverse strand, counting down.
TTTACGATAAGTGTAACAACTTCTTCCTGTATAAAAATTCTGAAATGTGGAGCGTAAGTACCTTGATTGGATTTATTATTATTTCATCAGAATTTTACAAGTATATTCTAGATAGATTTTTGACTTGTCTAAATATGTATTGCAATTAAGTTTACGAAAGTGGTAAAGAATCAAATATGTTTAACCATTCAATTATTTTAACAATTCATAAAAAGAAAATCATTACATGGAATTGTATTTGATTGGCGTCACTTTATAACAATAAATGCATTTATATTATATATAAAAGTTATTATAGCTAAGATGGCACTGAACACATTTAATAAATTGATAATTAACAAAGATATCTTACTAACAAAGACCTCCCTGTATATCTCCTCTATGGAGGTATCTCTCGATCTATCGTTTCATATTAAGCACGGATTAGAGGCTTTCAATTTGATAGAAGTCTTTCATAAAAACATGTCTCAATTCACCAAAGACTACACCGAATTACACGCTTTATCTAGAACTTAATACCGAATCCAACATAATTTATACTTTAAAGTTACATATAAAATACGTTTGAAAATTTATGTGTTTATCCCAAAATAGATTACCGAATACTCTATGCTAATTATACAAAAACGAATATTTTGGTATTAAGAGTGGTATAAGCTATGTAGTCTTGATGGTATAAGTATAAATGAATTACTAAATAATGACGTTCATATTAACTTAATTTTGATAAGTGCAAACAAAATTAAAAGAAAAATCTATCAACAGCCAATACCACCTTATTTATAAGCAGTTGATTTGCAAAACTACGTATAACGAGCTAAGCTCGAACTCCACAAGCTATGTATTTAAAATGAGAAGTGAATTGTGAATTGTTGAACAAATATGATTGATTCATTTTGTTTGCTCATTCGCTTGTTTGCGCGAAATTAGTGATCATCGCATATGCTACAACTTCACTTGCGCATATGTGATTTTAGTTTTAAAAGAATGATTTGTAACAGTGTATAGTATTCGTTTTTAATATATAACAGTTACTTGAAAGTCGTTTAATAAGTGGATAATACTTTTTAATTCGGATACTTGGCAGAAAATTTTGTATCCATTGGAAAAAAAATGCACCCATGTTAGATTTTCATAATCATACAAATAATCTGGATCAAGAGTATCATTTAAATTGATGGTACGCCAAATTCCATCTTCGTCTTGGAACCGAATCTCATTTAAATACTCTCCTGTAACAATATCTTCTGGATATGGGTCTTTTTGTTTTGTCAAAGATTGTTTTTTTTTTCTAATAGTAATTTAATTTTAATATTATGAAAACAAAAATGGATATTTTTGCTGTTATCCCATTATTGTAATCAATTTTATCCAAATTAACATTTTTATATGATTTAAAAAAATATTTTGTAACGAAATATGTCAATGCATATAATTACAGATAAGATATATTAGATACAGATAATTTTGGCAGATTTAATACATTTTAACTTTATTTCATGATTTAAATTAACAAATTGTGAAGTTGTTTTGTTTTATTTTATTTAAGAATCATTTGATCCGCATATTAAGCATATATTTATTTTATCCGCAGCTATATCTCATTTTATAGATAAAGCAAAAATGGTAATATGACAAGAAAAAGCAAAAGGTCTGCAGCTGATATAGTTGGAATAAGCGAATCGTGCATTCGAAAAATATTAAAACTGGGTTGTGTTGTATCTTCTATGGGTCTTTTTAAGCCAAAATTTAATGAAACCTAAGAAGCTGAGTTTGTATCACATTGTACAGAAATGGATGAAAGATATTTTGGATTGACCATCAACGATTTGAGGCGTTTGGCGTATGAATACGCTACGGTTAATAAAACAGATAGCCGTTTCAATATGTTAATAATCGACAGTAGTTCGTTTAGCTCGAGCCACCGTTTTCAGTAGAATACAAATTAAACGTTTTTATAATATTTTGAATTCTATGTAAAATTTAAGTTCAAACCAAATTGAATTTATAACATCGATGAAACGAGGGTGAACACTGTATTTAAAAAACGCCTAAAATTATTACAAAAAGAGAAAAAAAAAGCTTTAGGTACAATTGTGAGTGCCGAACGAGGTATGACGATTGCCGCCATTATGTTGCATGAATCCCAAGGCTATTACTTTTTGCCTGCATTTACCTATCCTCGTAAGAGACCTCGCGATGATCTATTAAATGGTGGTCCAGTACAAAGGATTTGCATGGTTTTCGATGTGAATCTTTTTGAATATTAAATGTGATTCTTTTCTTTGTGAATATAAAATTATTTGTTAAATGGTTACAATAATTTAAAAATTTTGTTTATCCATGAGCATAAAATCAAATATAACTTATTCTCGATAGCCACTCGCCACATTTAAGCTTACAATCTCTAATATATGCACGCAAGAACAACATTGTAATTTTAAATCTTCCACCACATGGAAGCCATAAACTTCATCCTCTTGATAGATCTTTTTTCAGTCCTGTAAAAGTAAAATATTCGATCGAATGTGATAAATTTATGTCATTACATCTTGGAAGAGGTATCACACAATACAACGTCGCTAGTGTGTTTAATGACAAATAGCCACGATGGGTAATACAGAATCTGGATTTAAGGTAACCTGAATATATCACAGAATATATTTGTTGATCACAGAATAAAATCTTTCAGATTAGGTAATTGAAAAATCAAATCAATTAGTGGCAGTGAATCAACATGAGAATGATGATACTGAAAATTTACGTACTGTGGACGATGTCCGTATTAAAATATTTCTGTATTAATTGCGTTGCCTTTACATGATTGAAAATGAAAAGGCGTAAAGGAAAACGTTCAATGAAATCGCAAATTATTACAGATAGTACATATAAAAAGCACTTAGAAAATAAATAAAACGAAATTAATAAAATCAAAAATAAAACGTAAAACATTCCGTTGAAAACTCCTGTTAAAAACAAGAAGAAAACACATTCTGAAAAATTAAAAGAATATTTTTGTTCTATATGCAATGAAAGATACAAAGATCCTTCAATCGAAGACTGGATATTGTGCCTTGCTTGTCTTCAGCAGTAAAATGAACAATGTACTTCATACCAAAGGGGTTTTTATTTATAGTTTTTGGACTAAATAACCAAAATTCTTTTTTCAACGGAATACATTATTACTGTCTAATAAAGGCTACCTTTTTTATTTAATAATTATAAGTTTTCACTTTAATATTTCTAAACCAAGCCGAATGTAAAAGTGCTCCTTGGCCCCTTGAATGATGTACGAATGGTTTGAGATATGTGCAAAGATGTACAACGTACAAAATAGTTTTGCATTTTTAGATCCAATTAAAAGTTTGCAACAAGATACATGTGTCTTTTATAGTTTAGCCACGTTCACGTATTTTATGTTAGAAATTCTTTCAAACATTATTAGGTTTTTTATGGGTACTTATAGGCGGAATATATTTTTCAATATATTATAGAAATAAATTATTTTATTATCTGTAACTTATAATAATTTATAAGTCTTTTGGATGCAGATTTTTTAGTAATACCCGTTTGAATTAGGGGTGAATGTTGCTGGTTCAATATACGTACAAATACATGAAGACTTGAATACATTGCTGAAATAAAAGAGCGTGACATTTTAAACTGGTTGCTGTAGATTTAGTCGCTCGTTTTTACTTTATTTTACTGCTAATATATATATATATATAAGCACTTCAAGCCTCAAGGGCTCATGGCTTCTGCCTTCCTAAAAATTTGCTTCCATTTTTTCCTGTTCAAGGCATCCTTCTTCCAGTTCTGTACTCCTAACTGTCGGAGATCTTCTAAGGTAGACTCTAACCACCGCTTCTTCGGCCGATCTGTTCTCCGCTTACCACCTTCTCCTTGAGTGAGAAATTTATTTGGTATCCTTTCCTTTGGCATTCTACAGACATGCCCCAACCATCGGATCCTTCGTGCTTTGGCAATTCTAACTATATTTGGATCACTGTACATATCGTATAAGTTCTCATTTGTCCTTCGTTTTCATTGTCCACTTTCGTCTTTTTGGCCTCCAAAGATTTTTCGTAGTATTTTGCGTTCCCAAATGAGTAACTTATTTTCAGTTTTTTTATTTACAGCCCATGTTTCTGCTCCATACAAAACCGTTGGTCTAATAACTGTATTATATACACGGACTTTCACCCTCCTTGAAACCATTTTGGACAACATGACCCCTTTCAAAGAACTCATGGCTCTACTTCCACTCTGAAGCCTTTTATTTATTTCGGTTTCTTCTTCACTCTTATCTTCAATTATCACCCCCAAATACTCGAATTGCCTTACTCTTTCAAATGAATATGTTTTCTCGTTCGATCGGATCTGTATACCATTTTCATTTTCCTCATTATGATTTCGTAGCTTCAAATACTTTGTTTTTTGTTCGTTTATTGTCAACCCGTACTCTTTAGATTTATGTTCCAGATCTTTAGATTTATGTCGGATTTCTTGTTGTTCCTCTTTAATTTGTTGTACATCTAATGATACAGCTTTCAACAGCTGGAAGATTTCGTCTAACTTTTTATCGTTTTCCCGCATTTTCACTGGTGATCTTGCTATTTTTTTGCTTCCTTTAAAAGCCCCTAGATCATTTGAATCTCTTTTTCTTTTACTATCGTCTGTTGAATATTCATCATTACTACTCATAATTTTGCCTAATTGAAATACGGACCTGTATTTTTTTAAACTTAACCTTGTTTGCGAAAAGATACAATACCAGATCGACTCTTCGGAGTAATATATCTTATCAGCGTAGCTTCGTTTTCTTAATATTTGTTGTAATTTTATATCTTAATAATTAAATATGTTTTGCTTACTTAGAAATAAAACTAAGAATATATCATATAAAGTTGAGGTTATATAAAACGTCAAATTTTACATTTCATCACAATCTGAATTTAGTTAGCACAAGTACACAGATTTTATTTATTTCACCTAAAATCCACTCACTTTTTCACTTTCTGATAACCACTCGTGGCACAGTAAGCTCAAAACGTTCCGAAATCGAAATAAGTTTTGGAGTTTTGTACCACAGTACTTTATTCACTCAATACCAGAACCGGACTTTTACTGCTAATAGTACACAGAATTATTGTAATCCTGTCAAAATTCGATATGGAGCTGCCACCAGAAATACATAGGTGGCCCAGAATCCAAAAAATGGATCTCAAAAATAAGTCTGTGTGTGCATGTATGCGTATGTGTGTGATAGCGGTATTCTATCAAACGCTTTATCCAAACATCACCAAACTTGGTATTCTGTCTTCATTTTATCTCTAGTTGTGCCGCGAAGGTTTTGCTTACAACCGGAATCTCTGATGTTTTACTTGATTCGTGCCCCACAATTATTTGAAGGATTTTTCTGGCAAAATTCAACAAATTATATTTAGCTACACACATACTGTACATAATGAGTAGATATATAATAGTAAAAGAAAGTCCTGGATACGCGTCCCAGTAGATTTTTTAATAAATTTTTTTTCCCTTTCTATTACGTAAGCCAGTCTTAATTAGATGATATTTTAATAATAATTTAGTGATGTAATAACGGTTTGAATATTAAAAAATATAACAAACAATCAAGCATTTCTTTATGTTGTTTTAATAAGTTATTAACAACATGTCAATTTTAAACAACACATACAAAACTTTTCTATAATGAAAATATGAATGAAAGTTAAAATTAGTAAAGGAACAAAATTTCAATTCAGATTAATCTATAACACATCATAAACATACAACTGTTTCTCTATATATACATACTACTTTTATATTATACAGAAAAGCTCTCTAAAGCTGTTTCAGAGAAAAGCTTCTGTGTGGTACTTAAAAGCTCTGTTGAACTGTCAAGCCCAGATATTGTGCCGTTACCAGTTTAATATCTATGTAGAAGTGTGTACTGTTGTGACTGAGTATATAAAATGTTTTTCTATTGTGTATGTGTGGAATATTTAAAAAAAATGGATTTTTTTTTTGTTGATATAAATAAACATTTTATGGATATTATTTTTTGGTTTATTATTATTATTATATATTAACTGACCTAATGGGTTGATGTTACATGCAATTGAGGTTTCGGTACAATCCTTTGGAGACACGTATGCTAAATACTTAATGGTACTAGTTTTATGCTTATAGCAGTACCAGTTTATTTTTACTGGAAGAACCAAACATTGATGTGTATTTATAAGTGTTTGAAATAGAAGTTTAAATGCATCAAATTTTCTTCAAAAGTAATATTGGAAATAACTCGATTATTCGTTCTTATAAGTTTTAAAATTGAGACCTCCAACTTTATTGTACTTGTCATCTGTTTCAGAACAGTTTGAGCGTTCTTCATTTTTAATGATCCTGTATATGTCTAATACTTATATAATTCGGCTTATCCTAACATACCGTAGTTATAAACAAAAATTATGTTGGTTTGAAAAGTATAACTTGTACCATATTTTATACTCATATTACGAAATTCAAGAAAATAACGTAAATAGAAGGGATATATACTTCCTCCAATAGAATAATATGGTGCATAAGACCGTCTGAATGTCTGAATGTTCAGATTGCAAATTAATAATTTGGTTGAAAACAACTTACGCATTTAATGAACAGATAAAACAAAATAATATTATTTATATATAATGGTTTGCACCTCAAATATTCGCGATTTTATAAATCGCGACAAAAGTTGACATGAGCTTAACTGCACGTGAGTGAGGTAACAATGTCAATGCAAAACTGAGGATTTGGCAGAATCTCGTTGTCGATATCGATAGGAAGTAGTGTATATTGTTTTTTACAACATCGGAAAGTAGAGATTTCAACGAAAAAAGCCCACCAACTTGTTTGAAAAAGTCGAAATTTTAACGTGAGATTTGAAAAAGTAAGTATTTACATTTAAAACATGAAAAAATAAGTATTTACATTTAAAAAATTTATCGTATATTTGAAACATAAAAAGGTAAGTCTCCACCAAATTCCGGAAAAAAAAATTTTTATGTAAAAGATAAAAATAAAAAACCAAAATCTTGGTTATTTGAATTTTTCAGATAAATTTTCAGGTTATGTGAAAAAAGTGTGAATACAAAAGTTGTAGATCTTTTTATTACCTACAACTTTGCTATTTAAATTTTTTCCACAGGACTTGTAGTTTTGCTGGACATACTTCCCAAGCTCAGATCGCCCGATTAATTTATTTTTCCTTTCATTTTTATCATATTATCTTTTGTTTCCAATTGGTTTCTTTCTACTATCATTTTTTCCCTTTCGAAAATTAACTGCACGTGGGTGAGGGAACAATGTCAATGCAAAACTGAGGATTTGACAGAATCTCATTGTCGATATCGATAGGAGATCAACTTTTTCATGCATTGCCTATCTCACTCTTTATAAATGAATATGGTCGTTATTCTTTTACCAAACGGTAGATAATAGCATGAACTTTGTAGCGTGTATAAGAAATAATTTTAGTTCGAAATGGACTTAGCACGTAAGCTAATCAGGTCGACGTAGTGTGTCTTATATCAAAAATTTTTATTGATTTTATGTCAATTATTATTACTATTATGAACACAGGCGAGCTGTTTCATTTTGTGTCCGATTGTTATAATCTACAACTTAAATAGAGGCAAAAGTGTTATGTTTTCAATTTATACATCTTTTAAGGCATTGATATATGATAATGATATGATGATAATGAAAATTATACTTATTTTTTAAATTACGTAAAAAAAAGTAAATTAAATCATTCGTTTCGTTTGTAGAATCTTGTTTCGTTCAAAACACGAAATTCCCATTAAATTGAGAACGAATTGAACCAATAACAAACTATATGCTTCTCAGTATCAGTGGAAATTTTTGCTCAAAGATATTAATCTGATCACGTGAAAAATTAAATCTTAATCGCAAACTCCTCGCATAAAGAACATGACACTGGACGCAAGAATTGTACATAATTTTTTGGATAGATTTGTTTTGTTTTAAAATGTTGGACATATTTGTTTTGTTTTAAAACTTTCTCCACATTTAAAGCTTTTTACAGATTTTATAATCCATATTATATTATTATAATCCATAAATACCCTGTATATGAAAAACATAAATTTTGCCAAATTATTATTCGACTATAAAAGATAAAAACCCACTACTCTTTAACTCAGTCTTGTTCAAGTCTTGCTTTCCCTGCCAACGAGTAAGCAGTGTTAATAGTCACTCTTACGTTATTCTTTCTTTATTTAAATATAAATGTGAATTCAAACAGTATTTGTAAAATAATTACTAAATTTCTGATTTTGATGTGAATTACTAAATAACTATTAACGAGGATATAAGATTAAGTGCATGTATTTTTTCGTTCAAATCCTTGTTTCTGTTCATTCCCTGTTCACAGGTTCACGCCCTCTAATATCGCTCTACTTAACTTTTTCGTGGTACCAGAGTCTCTTTCGCATGGATTACACAAGACTTCCTAAATTTGCCTTTAATCGTCTGAAGCATCTTTGATACGTGTCCGGAAGCATTGGCCCTAAATACAATTGATTTTTGCAATTGACGAATATAGTCCCGACCAAATTTGTTGAGAATATGAGTTGCAGAACAAACTTCACTAACAAAGATCTTAATGCTATTTATTTCGGCTTATTCCAATAATAATCCAAAGTTATGTTTTTATCTTGGATTTTTTAACTGTACCAAGATACGTTACACAGATAACACCTTACACAGACACGTTCTTTTCAATTCATATGATTTTGGCGCAATTACGCACAAGCGGTAGTAGTCCAGGGTAGATAATTTTTGAATGAGAAAAAAATTATAGTAGAATGAAACCAATTTCCACTGAAACTGAGAAGCATATAGTTTGTTATTGGTTCAATTGGTTCTCAATTTAATGGGAATTTCTTGTTTTGAACGAAACAAGATTCTACAAACGAAACGAATGATTTAATATACTTTTTTTACGTAATTTAAAAAAATAAGTATAATTTTCATCATATAATTATCATATATCAATGCCTTAAAAGATGTATATATAATTGAAAACATAACACTTCCGCCCCTATTTGACTAAATATGGAAAAAGCACCCTAATTTTCAATCGAAAAATCTCACGTTAAAATTTCGACTTTTTCAAACAAGTTGGTGTGCTTTTTTTCGTTGAAATCTCTACTTTCCGATGTTGTAAAAAAAAATATACACTACTTCCTATCGATATCGACAAAGAGATTCCTCCAAATCCTCAGTTTTGCATTGACATTGTTTCCTCACCCACGCGCAGTTAATTTTCGAAAGGGAAAAAATTATAGTAGAAAGAAACCAATTGGAAACAAAAGATAATATGATAAAAATGAAAGGAAAAATAAATTAATCGGGCGATCTGAGCTTGGGAAGTATGTCCAGCAAAACTACAAGTCCTGTGGAAAAAATTTAAATAGCAAAGTTGTAGGTAATGAAAAGATCTACAACTTTTGTATTCACACTTTTTTCACATAACCTGAAAATTTATCTGAAAAATTCAAATAATAAGATTTTGGTTTTTTATTTTTATCTTTTACATAAAAATTTTTTTTTCCGGAATTTGGTGGAAACTTACCTTTTTATGTTTCAAATATACGATAAATTTTTTAAATGTTAATACTTATTTTTTCATGTTTTAAATGTAAATACTTACTTTTTCAAATCTCATGTCAAAAATTCGACTTTTTCAAACAAGTTGGTGTGCTTTTTTTCGTTGAAATCTTAACTTTTCGATGTTGTAAAAAAAATATACACTACTTCCTATCGATATCGACAACGAGATTCTGCCAAATCCTCAGTTTTGCATTGACATTGTTACCTCACTCACGTGCAGTTAAGCTCATGTCAACTTTTGTCGCGATTTATAAAATCGCGAATATTTGAGCTGCAAACCTTCATTAAATGCGTAAGTTGTTTTCAACTTAATTATTAATTTGCAATCTGAACATTCAGAACTAGACGGTCTTATGCACCATATTATTCTATTGGAGGAAGTATATATCCCTTCTATTTACGTTATTTTCTTGAATTTCGTAATATGAGTATAAAATATGGTACAAGTTATACTTTTCAAACCAACATAATTTTTGTTTATAACTACGGTATGTTAGGATAAGCCGAATTATATAAGTATTAAACATATACAGGATCGTTAAAAATGAAGAACCGCTGATACGGATACGAAAACGGATAATTCGTGTTAACTGTAGTTCGTGTGACTTGGAAATTAGTACCTTACAATTACTTAGTAAGCTATGAGGTAATACTTTGCTCACTACAATAAAGACTAACATTTAAAATTTTTACCAAATATGTAATTTTTAAGAAATAAAAACTATTTTAATGGGATTTAACAGTTTTTAATTGCTACCTTTACTTATAAATTCATATACGTTTAACTAGGATAAAAAGATCCGTTTAAGATTCGGGAAAATAGAAACAGATACACGGACACGGACACGGGTATAATCTTTTTCTCTTGGATATCTGCAGATATGAATATCTGGTACGGATATCCGAATATACCTATAAATTGTGCATACAATTCAGACTTAAGAAATATCCTTCTCTATTTATAAACTACTATCAAAAATTTGCTATAGTATATAACATATTCGGTAAACCATTACCATGAGAACGCAGAAATAGAAGAACCTGATTTGTGACAAAATATCTCAGCACAAGTTGTATGGATGGCGCAACGAGAAATATAAATATTTGCAGTTTTTTAGCAAATCATTATTAAAAGTGTTTTCAAGTTTATTGGATCGTATAGAAATATATAAGGTTTGGTTAATTGTCAAAACGCTCAAACTGTTCTGAAACAGTTTACAAGTACAATAAAGTTGGAGGTCTCAATTTTAAAACTTACAAGAACGAATAATCGAGTTATTTCGAAATAAGCATAAAACTAGTACCTTTAAGTATTTAGCATATGTGTATCCAAAGGATTGCACTTAAGTACTGAAACCTCAATTGCAGCTAACATCAGCCATTGGATCAGTTACTAAATAGTAATTATAATAAACCAAAAAATAATATTCATTAAATGTTGATTTATATCTCAAAAAAAAAAAAAAAATATTCTTTTTTATTAAATATTAAACACATACACATATTTTTATCGGAACACAGGCGCAATTTTGTTAACCATTTTAAACCTTTATTTACAACTTGAGGTCAATATGGGACACTGTTTCTTAAAATTTCAGCTCAATTTATTAACATCTTAGGTATTCATAATTTAATTTGTTTACATATATATATATATATTGCGGTGGCGGGATGAACTAGTCACGGCGAAATTTTACTTGAGGTTACTTACTTCAACTTGCAATATAAGTCGAGAAAACTGAGAATGTGGTTCCTTACATCTAAACAAAAACATGTTTTCATATTACATTCATTCATATTACGCAAACCATATTTATTTTACCAGACTTAAATCACTATACCTATTTAGGATGAACAATGTATTGTAAAATTTTTGCTAGGTCCAATAAATATCCAATGTATGTCCTAAGTGCAAGTTACCTTATTTTCTGATTGAAAAATTTTAAGTCTTATCAATGGAAAAAAATACGAAATATTATTAAAATTATGAATCGATTTATGAAAAAAACTTATTCTTATTAATTTAAAGAATAAAATTCTAGTATTAAATAATATAATATAATTCTATGTGAATGGGGTTTTTGCCTGCAGATGGCATGTGAAAAATTACCACTTGAAGAGCACGTGCTTTTGTAAAGGTTGCTTAGAGCCAGTCACAATGTGCTGTTACTGGTATGACGTGTCATGTGGCTGTCACAACCAAATAATATAACCAAACCAACCACCACCATCCCTGCTTGGACTTCTATGTATATGTATATGTATGTATACTAAACAATTTACCAAACCACTTATAATAACTCCTCACTATTCTCTATTTACCATCCTTGTTCTCCGTCAAAACCATCATTCGTATATTATACTTTTATTTATAATATTCTTCTTAGTAAATCGCGATTGGTGACCACTAAAGTTAATTAAATTCTCATCGTTATTTGAGTGAGAATTATATATAAATATTCGTATTTTTTTATTTTGTTTGTAATCAGTGCCGGAGTTTCATGCCATTATCGTCTCTTCTTTTATATGAAATTAGTAATACTTATTATTTTAATCATTTTATATGCGATAGAGATATAAATCGAAGAAGCTATTTAATTTGATAACTACCGTGACAACTGTAACCAAGTCTTTTTTAGCTTCATCTGTAATCAAATTAAATTTGACCCATTTTCCGGTATGCATTATTATATCATAATTTTATAACAATATTATGGCAGCATAGTAAAAGTTTACTATTTTTATTTTCCGACACTTCTATGTGTTTAAGTATACATACATAATATGTTTTTAAGTATTATAGAAATTTTTATTTTTATTCATTTGTACATGTTTTAAAAAAAACAACAGTTTCAAAGAAAAAAACATCAAGAAAATGATCGATTATTTAAGGTTATATTTGAATTCACATCCTTATTAAACAGGCGGAAATCCAATTAAAGTAAATTTGGATACCTATATGTAAAAGGAACTATTTTATTATAATTATATGAAATTTAGCCTTTTTCCGAAACATTTATGTATCTGCATTAAGCACGCATGGTCGGCAGTTAAAAATTTCATTTAAAACATACCAATAAAATAATTTTGGGCAATGTATCTAATCCTATGATGCAAATTTTATTTTTAAATTTAATATTCGAATACTTCTAGCCAAATACATTTTAATAGAATGGTCATATTTTGCTAAAAATTCGGATCTGTTTACAGTTTTTTTTTCTGTTTGGCGTTGGAATATTAATAATATTATTTTTTTAATATTTAGAAGATATGTAATTTAAATGTTATTTGACGTAACAATTTGGTAGATATTTGGAAAGTATCAATTGCGCACTTCCAAAAATACCTTTGTGCAGACCGTCACCAAATTAGTAACGAGTAAAATCTCCTCAGAGAATTATTACTATCAGTTAATGCATACTGACGATGATTGGCATGTTGTCGAAATGCATATTTATAAAACACCAGAATGATTGATCTAAGAATTTGGGACAAAAAATCGAATTTTATGTTATTCCGATGTTTTGAAAAAATCTCTACTTTAGGGTAAAAAAAAAAAGAAAAAAGATTAATATAATAAATATACTGTTTTCCCGCACACATAACTGAAAAAATAATTATCCAAATGTGGGTAATGATATTTGCCAAACACAATCTTAATTAGAAAATTTTTAATTTCAAAAATTAAAAATTTGCGTATTATATTGCATTGGATATTATCATTATTATTTATTCCTCTCATTTGGTTTTTATTTGCGTTTACGCGAAAACTTTATTTTAATGCACAGCAAACCGCCTCCCCCCTTACGTATGTGGAACTATCGAACACAATCGAACACCAAAACTAAGCCACATTAGACATAGTCATTATTTGGATGGGTGACTGCCTAGTAACACTGTGTTGTGTTGTTGTATCGACTATACTGTAGTCACTGTATAATCTTAGCAGTTGAAAAAATAAAACTTAAAGTAAGGGAAAAAAAGCTTAAATAGCTGTTTATTTATAATAACACCAATAGCATAGTAAGACTTTAAGACCATATAACTAGGGTGGCATAATTTTAGGGGCATCAAATCTACCAGGTCGTCAAAATTTTAAAGACAATAAACACTTAATTATTTCTTAAATAAAATGTTAATTATTTTAAAAAATATATTCAAGTTGATAATTTATATTTGAAATTTTATTTAATAAATTATAGATGAACCAATAAAAATTTTATTACTTGAAAATTAGATGTTTATTTTCAATAATCACTCCTTCACATACCAAAAAAGGCGGCATATAAAACGCATCATATATTGGCAATTATCCTAAATCCCCACTGTGTACTTGGCCGACTACTTGCCTGGGATATACGTTGTTTATTTTTTAATAGCTTATTAGGAGCTACACTTAAAAACTTTTTATATAAGCCACCATATTAGTACCTAAAATACTTTTTCATATTCAAAAATTAGAGTATTTTACACATATTAAAATGTGAAACTAGATTCAATACGATTACTAAACTCGGAAATCAAATTAAAATTTATTTGAAAATAAAAATATTACTATATTAGAGAAAAGAATAAAGTAGTATTTCAGCATTTAATCACAGCATTGTACAAATCATTTTATTATACAAGGATTTTTTTGGTACAAGATGGTTCTTGAAATACATATATAATCTTTAAGGTCCTATGAACGGCTAGATTTATGTTTTGAAATTCCGCTCCTCTTCTATGTGAATATGGTTATAAGAGATGTATTATCGGTAACACGCTTTGAATTTTAAGCTTCCGTGTGAAAAATGCTCTTTTAGGATTACATAAAAAGATATACACTAGTTTTTCATAGACCCTCTGTACAGGGGAACTTAATGACTCATTTAAATGATTCCAAAAGAACTCCAATGATTCTAACGATTCTAGGGCATATTATGTAGTTCCTAGTCAATTAGCAATTTTTGTGCAAATACGTGTATCTCAAAACACTTGAACTACTCCATATACTCTAAATACTTTTCAGTTGGGTTCCACTATCTATATTTTATAAAATTTACTGAATTGATTCAGAATCTGTATTTTTGTGATATAATCACTGAACCGAACTTCAAGAAAACTTAATCAGCAAGTTTCAGTTATGCTCCAAACATAGCCTCCCTCTCTCGAGAAAGGTAGGATTGAAATTATGGCCGGAATATACATAGAAACAGGCAAATGTAAAACGATTTCAATAGCGGTGCTTACTTCGTTCGCTAAATAACATACCATGGTATTGATCAACTAAAATTTATGACCAGATTCTGAGACGCGTATTTTTTATTTTTTCAAGAACTATTACCCGCCAGCTATCATAAAAACAAAACCATGCTCTCTATGCAATATTCATTCAAGTTCCATTAAAAAAGAGGGGTATCCAGGTTCGAAAAAACGAAAGTTTATTTTATTTCGTACATACTTTCTATTTATGGTCACTGAAACACAAAATTTCATTTTTCTATTATGTTTGTTACAAGTGCAAAATTTTAAAACTCTATTAAAACAATCGAAGAGAAATGTCGATGTTATGATTCTTAACACGAAGAAGAGAGACATGCACCAAATTAAATTATAGTTTTGTTATACAACAATACATTTAATTAATTTCATCTACGGAACCATACAAACAAGTGGAAAAAGTCAAATACATTTAGTAACGTTTTTCTATACTAAAAATTACATCTGGTATTACAAAATTTATCTATTATTATCTCTAGCCTAGGTTACATATTCTACTATCCTAGAATAATATGTTTTTGCTCCTGTTTTTTTAATATAAAAATCATATTAAAAAAAAAAAGAAAAATATCCCATTATTGTTGGCAATCGCGAGAAATATATGTAACATGTTTGTATGATGGTGCGCGCAGCTGAATAATTATTATAACTGTTGGCGCGGATGTTCTAAAGCGCCACTATTATGTGATATGAGTCTTTTTATTATAATAATACGGGTATTGTTGAATGTGTAACCTTTAATATATCAGTCCGAAGTTGTTCAACGTTCAGTACTGACGTCTACACGACGATTGTCTCATACATAATATACGGTTGTCAAATAAAATACACGTTTGTAATTGTTACAACAACATTCAGTCAAAATTATTTGTATTCCGTACGTATTGTTTTTTACTGGAAAGTGATTTTTTGCAGTTTTATTTTATTGCGTGCGGTGTTTTTGAGTTTAAAATTTAATTTTTGAACTGTTTTGTTATGTTACTTTTCACGTTTATAATGATTGTTTTTTGTTTTGTTTGAAATATTCGGGAATCCCTTGGAAATTGAAAGTGATTTTAACATTTATCGAATTTTACCGAAATACTTCTTCGGTAAGTATTTAAAAATGATATTGTGTTTTTGTTTTTATTGTGATTAGCGAATCTTTTTCAAGTGATTGTAAGATTGTAATAAGACAGATAATTTAGAATTATTTTAACCCAAAATCGCATAATTATAAATAATTTCACTTAATTAATCTACTTTTGCCTTTCCGTCAAAAAAACTAAAACGAACAGAGCAAACGAACGAACTGGAAATTTGAATATAAAATCTAGAAGTAAAACGTTCGTAATTGCTCAAAATCGATTAATAAATTCATGAACCAAAATCTGCCAAAGGATCACCTGCGTTGACCTTTGTTTTTAAAAACAAACAAATTTATTGTACGACAATAATATGTATTATAATAGTGTATGATTCTTTATTTGCTTTATTTCACATCAAAATGTGAAATTAAACACATTAAAATAACAAGACTGAAAATTAAATTAAAATTGATTAAAAAACAAAGAAGTTATAAACTATCAAAAATTATTTTATTCTATTTTCTATCCTTTTCATGAACACGATGTTTAACAGGTAATTTATATGGAGATAGTAACAGTTGACTTGCGTAGGTATCTTCCTCTTCGTTTAATTATGAATTTTGATGTCCCTATTTTGATTATTTTTTAAAATAACTTCATATTCATTTTCGTAAAAACGCCTTAATTGAAGTAATAAAAAAAATCTTGCCCGGTCACCTATCCCGATAAATTGGAGTATTCCATAGTTCCATCTTGATTATAAGATTTTTAAAAATAACTCCATGTTCGTAAAATGAAGACGTTTCATTTCAAGTAATAGGTAAAAATTGTCCTCTATTACCCATTGTACTTGTATGGACTGCGTATTCAGTATATTTTATTTATGTGAACAGTTAAATATTACAAAAAATGATAATAAATAAACTATATATTGTTTATTAAAATAATTAGAACTTTTTAACACAATCTTTGTGGAATAAATCGGACTAATGCCAGTTATTAACGCTAGTATTATTTATATAATACTAGCGACACTAACTGGCTTTTAGCATTCACTATGCTATTAGACCTCTATTCGACCTGCTAGGAATCATTTTAAATCAAAACGTTAAATAAAACGCAACCTAAATAAATATAAATGAAAGGTTTTCCATTGTAAAAACATTAAAAAATGTGTATCACTCTTAAAAATTATAGATTAAGAAACCTCGAGGTTTTCAAATCGAGGCTATTAAGAAATGTTTAAATTTTACTCAGTGACATTTTCGTAATAATTTTTGAATCAAGAACACAACGAATGATAAATACCAAAAAAGTACTAATCAATATTTATTTATGCTCCTTAGATGTAATTAAACTTTTCATGTTTCTAAAATCAAAGACTTTCATACATCCAGTATGTTTTCTAAAGGTTCTTGATACGACTCTCACCCTTAAAGTTGATATTCATTCTTAGCAGATGCTTACATACTAAAATAAACCTATATTCCAAAATTTATTCAGTCAAGAGTCGGGACAAATCATTTTCTATTCTTTTTTATTGCTTGTATTATTTTTATTTATTTTCATAATACCTTCACATAATTTTTATACAAAAATATGTTTAAGAGTTTATGAGGGTATATTTAATTTAGTCTCAAATTTAAAAAAAAAATTTTTTTTTTGGTTGAACTTGATATAAAATTTTGGCATTATTTTTGACCGTATACCAGATGTACTTACTCATATAAACACACACACATATGTCTTATAGTAAAACACGTACTATCTATCTGTTTTAATAATTGAATGAGTGTGAATCCTTTTGTTATGTTGTATTTTCAAATTGTAAAATATATTATTGAATTTAGTTATTTTTAAAGTACTTTTTATGATATTATTTTTAAATGCGTGCTTTCTAATAGTATAGGGTTTATGCTTAATATACGATTGTCAAATAAAATACACGTTTGTAATTGTTACAACATTCAGTCAAAATTATTTGTATTCCAATTGTATCGGGACTCGTACGTATTGTTTTTTTCTGGAAAGTGATTTTTTGCAGTTTTATTTTATTGCGTGCGGTGTTTTTGAGTTTAAAAATTAATTTTTGAACTGTTTTGTTTTGTTACTTTTCACGTTTATAATGATTGTTTTTTGTTTTGTTTGAAATATTCGGGAACAATTTTCCCTTGGAAATTGGAAGTGATTTTAACATTTATCGAATTTTACCGAAATACTTCTTCGGTAAGTATTTAAAAATGATATTGTGTTTTTGTTTTTATTGTGATTAGCGAATATTATGCTTGTTTTCGTAGTTTTATCTTAAAGGCATCCTGGAAGTACCACTTACCTTTTCTCATAATGGGTGGAGTATGCCCCTTAATTAACTCGAAAACAATATTTTTATAAATATTTAATTTTAAAATAAAATTCGATAAACTAAATAAATTTTCTAATTTTTCACAAAATCATACAGTGTTTGCTCTTTCTTTGATGAAGTAATAATTCGAATAATTGTTTATTATGAAGTTCATATTATCATATTATTGAAGTTCCATTATCTAACAGAATATATCATCTGCCAATACATATATATTGTCGTATTGAAGTGCAAAATACCATAAGTGGTGGGCAGTGTTCATCTACAGAAGCTTGCCAATCAAAACGCCAGAAAAACTACTTAAATATGTTCCGAAAAATAAATTAAATTTATATCATTTCTTGTATTTTCTGCGGTCTATTTATATTATTTACCTGTATGGTAGTTTGAAATCAAATACAAGCTTCCAAATGAAATAGTTAATTATGTGGACCACAGAATAATAGGTAAACCATCCTACAATTACACTGTAGCTATTATACAGATTAGACCAGGGTAGAAGCCTTAAGAAATGGTAAAAAATGAAAAAAAAAAAATTTATAGTAGAATGAAACCTATTGGAAACGGAAGAGAATACAACTAAAATGAATGGAAACATATTTTACGGGCGATCTGAGGTCGGAAAGTGGATGGGGTGAGCATTTAAGGGTTAAAACATGGTTTATCTCGATTTTCGGCCATACTACAAGTCTAAAACTATAATACTCAAAAGTCAATTTGAACTTTATTACCATACCATAAAGTTCAAGTGTTAGTGGAGAGGTTCCAGGAAGGCAAAATAATTAAGTGACGTTATCTATAATATAAAAATAAATCGCTAAAAACTTTGCTAAGCGCAAAAATTGGGAACGGCAGATCCAATCGAGTTAATTTTTTTTAAATATGAGATATAGTCCTGCCTTAGTTCAAATCCGTTTTAGCCAATTCGACAAAGGATTCATAGTTCACCGAAGGTTAACAAATTTTAATCATTCTAAAATAATATATTATAAACTTTACCGGAATGTGTATTAGACCTATGTATGATCAGAAAAATAACTGTAAACTGCTTCAAAATTTCTAGGATGCAGAGCCAAAGTTGAAGACCACCCCGTGGGTAAAGGGGGTGAGGTACTAGGTGTCCTAAATTAAATACCGGATATTCTATATCAAATACCAGGTGTATATATAAAAATTCGTCTAGGATTCGTGCCAAATATGAAAGTTTTGTGTCACGGATGTCCTACACCAAATACCGGGCAACTCTGTATAGGCATAATTAAACATTGCTTTCTTTATACCAGGATCGATGCAGAAAAACGATATGCATATTATTTTAAAAACGACGAATTTCTAAGGAATTGCGTTAATTAGTCCAGATATGTGTTTGCAGCCGCGTTACGTCTCATCACCCACAAATTTTTTTTTTTTTTTTTAAAAATTCGAATTAAATTAAAAATTGGGTATTGCCACGGAAATGTTTTGAGATATACTTGCAATATATTATATAGGATTATAGCCAGGATATTTATACACGGTATATTATTACTAGGATGTCTTGTCATCAATTTGATATCACTTTATCCACTCACTGCTATTTTTCATTCTTTATATGTGGAAGCGCTCAGACTTCATTCATCATTAACATCCCAAATTATGTACGTAATGTGTATCCAATGTGTTTAACTTATATCTATAAAAATAACACGTGCCATATACAGTGTGTCAATTGCTTCAAGTGTAATCTCATAATTTTAAATAGAAACAATAACAAGTAATTGATATGAGCAAAAATTAGAAAACAAGATAAGGATTATTTTAATTACCCCAAAATGGATTTTATTAACGTATTTTGTACAGGACGTCTTGAATTTTTAAATTAGTGTAAGTGGATGTTGGGCTTTCAATTTTTAACTTTCTTGTGAGTTAAGTTTTTGTTGTGGTAGCGATTTTTTAGCCAGATGTGTGTATGTGTTTATTATACAAGTGTGACTATTGTTCTGTGTTGCATATATGTAATAAATTCCAGTCGATTTTGAAGCTAGGAAATCTTGTACGAGAAAATACTTAAAACTTGGATATAAATTGATTGAAAAGTATATACGTTTCACAATCAAATTTAATAATAACAGGATCTACTTACAACATGATTTTCGAACAGTTTGAATTATTACCATTGAAAAAGCGTTTTAATACACAAATAAAAAATAATTTCATACTTTGCTAATAAATGAAATATTTGTGTAACGAATTTCATGTTATTAAAAGTATGAACTAATTTTGAAAATTTTTTTGATGAGCTGCAAATTAATAATTTTAAAATATTTAATTTTAATTTGATTCGAATGAAGCTCGCATTTCCGTGTGCACGTGTACACGTATATGCGTTTGAAATTATTTTTTTTATTGGAATGTCTCGAGAACAAATAATTATATCGACGTGGATTCTTTAATTACGTAACTTAAAACTGAATGAGTTTTCAGCAACATCGGTCCAACCTTGTTTGATTGTTTGAAACATATTTTGAAACATATAAACTGCTGTACTCATTATTATTGAACAATTAAATTGAATGGTTAAAGAATTATTAGCCATTTTGGCGATAGACAATTGTCCACAAATGCTGAGAAGCTTCATCGCATACTACTTACAATATATTTGTGTAATATACACAGAATTTTATTTGTTTGTATTATTCCGACTCTGACCTACAGACTCCAGACCTTCGCACTCATAGCACGCCAATACAAAAAATTCGTCTGTCAACCGTATATTTAACGAAACATTCTGAGTATTAATTTAAAACAAAAAAATTGTAAATACGCCAGCAAACAAAAGTTTCATACGTTGGTCTTAGTGTAAGAAATCTGAGGTTACGTATTTCGGCAGTCAGCGGATCTTTGAAATTTAATTACAAATGGGAAAAAGGTAGACAGTTAAGACGATGAAAAGACGAGCTCATTGATTTTGTGAATGCAAGACGGTCGAGCTTATCCAGATCGGCGTAAGGTAGGTCTATTTGGCTGCAAATGCTAGAGCCCTTTGCCCATTTATTGGGGAAAAATTTATTGAGGCTTTATTATTATAATATATTTTATTTTTTAAATTTATTTGTTTATTTAAAATTTGGGATATATCATCAAATTTGAAATAAACCAAAAATAAACTTTGTTTATTATTTATTTCAACTTCCTATCAGACAATATAAACCTTTTTATTGTGAAAGTGAATAGTTTAGTTTTTCCAAATATTTAAAAAATAACGTATAAAATTTGATGAAATTCCATACTACAGTATTGGGGATGTATGAACAAATTGAATTATTATTCGTTAATCAACGACTATGGAAACATACCAGAGACAATTTTTGAGATTTTTTTAACTTCTATCACTTTTAGGGGTGGTTTTATTGGGTTTGAAATATTAGTTGATTTTTGATCTCGGATTCGTGATCACCGACCCGTAAATCTCGATAGGATTTTCGTGGTCAAATTTTCAATGTTAGTATTTGGGGTTAGAAAACTATCCGCAAATTTTCTCCATTTTCATAGTAAGGCAAAGGTTTGTGGTGATAAATGTTCTTGAAAGTCTAAAGAACACGTACAAACAAGTATTTTTTCTGATACACCATTTTTCCACATTACTGGGTAGATTTTGATAGTTTTACTTTTTAAACACTTGGTACTTATCTAAAAAAAATTTCACAAGATGTTCATTATCACATAGAATACATGTTATTTCGTTGACTGAAATTTTGTTTACAGTGTTCCATTTTTATAATGTGGATAATTCTATAAAATTGATAATTTTTCTTTAAATTTTCAACTATATGAACGGTAACTATTTAATATCAGTGACTCATGCGCTTCTTTAATTTTTAATCTATAAATTGAGAATTTTTTTAAATTACTTCTTCATTTATTTTCAATGTTAATTTTTTGTTTAAAGAGTCACAAATGTATTTGTTGCATATGTCCATGAGAATTGATGTTAATTTGCCATATATAAAATATTAAAAATAAACATTTTTCAAAAAAAAGTACAGCGTTCAAAAGAAATGAACTAAAAAGTAAATAATAATTTTAAATTAAAAACTTCTATAAGTAAATAATTTAATTTCTTTGTTTCCTTGGACACTGATAATGGTTTCCTTATCATGTTATCATCCTTGAGATATCTCTTTTCCAAGAAAAAGGAATCGTAAAAAGCGGTACATAAACGATAAATTTATGAGCGAATACACATAAAAAATATTTACAGTCGAATTGAGAAATCTATTTGAAAGTCGGTTAAAAATTATAAACTTATTAACGGTGTGGTGAAATATTACTAAATTTTTTGAGTTTAGTGTACTTTTGCAAATATTGTGTAATGATTATAATTTAATTTTTTTTAAATCGTCTCCAACATCCTTTAAGCGGGACATACTGTATTCATTTCTCTTTTCAAAATTTTAGAAAAACAGTGATTGCCAAATGTTAGATTTTGAGTACATATAATATTTAATATATTTGTCCTTAACTTCCCTCACACTTCTTAAAATGTTTTTGTGCACATCTGGGCAACATATTTTTAGTTTATCACAATTAAGTTTTTACTACACGGGAAAAATTGTTTTGTACAATCTAACAGCTGTGTATGAATTGACAATCGTCAGGAATTTATTAATAGAATTATAATAAATTCTTGAATCCAGGAGTTTACCCATAATGTTGTTAAAATGTACGAAAAACTATTGTCTGTACTCAATTCTACTTATAAATGTTGTTTTTGAGGACTATTTTTAGTTGAATGTTTGTTTCAGAAAATTGGAATATTTTCATAGTTTTTTGAAATGATTATTACAAAATAATTATTTGAAAATTAAAATACAATGGAATAAAAATTAATGAAATAAATAATCGTTAATCGACTCGCGATAAACGAAAATGCTCTCTTAAATAGTAACATGCCCGGAATGTCTAAAACCAATTTGCCATTTGGATATGAGATGAAAAATGCATTTTCTACATATATGTTTTCGCAAATATAAATTCCCTGAATCTATTTCAATGAATTCTAATTTTTTTTATTTGAAGCTAATTTTATATTTTACAAATATTACTCGATCTAATAATATGAGTCACGAAAATATGTTTATGTTAAAATGAAACTGAAAATATATTGGATAGAGAATTTTGGTAAAACTTTAATTGGGAACTACTCATTATGAAATAATATATATTTAATTAAGTTTTAGTAATTATAAAAATTAATGTATTTTTGTATTCATGGTAATAATAAACTTTAGACAAATTTTAGAGAAGACCCGAGATTTCGGAATCGAAACTCCTATGACTGCATCAACAGATCTGAACTGTATAAGAAAATGCTGGCACTTTGTATTCCTATAAAATTGACAAGGCTTACTTAACGCCTTAACTGTACACCAAACGCTTACAGATACTTAATTTAAAATTAAAATTCAAGAAGGTATGACAGAGGTTTTTGAAGTCCTTAATGACGTTCTGATTTTTGGCATGTCTGATTTTTCTTTAATAATAAAGTTCTAGAAAAATCGATAAAACTGATATTGACATAAAATAATCTCTGATATAAACCTATATCATATATGCCGTCAAGGCGTTTTGGAATTATGTGCGTTTTTCTGAAATAGTTTCACAGTTTACTAAAATTATTTACTTAATTTTCTTTTATAAAATAAGTGTGCATAATTTCTATTGGAATATAACTTTTTTTCACATTTACTTAAAAGTTTGTGTCTTTTTTGTTGGATATCACAAGTCTGTTGCGTCTTCAGTGAACATCCAAATTTAGTCGATAATACTCACCCAAATCAGTGCACATAACCAACAGCTAATTTTGGTTGAATAAGAAAATCGCTATAAATGCATGAAAAAAAAAAAATTATAAAAATAATGGTTAGTTATTTTAGAGCCCTTATAAAAGAGTGTATAGATAGTGGTACAGTATAATAGTGGAGAAGGTAGGTACAGTATTGTACCATGTGAACATAATGTATTATTTGTATTAAATGCAAAATCTGCGGGCTTTATGGAATATAATTCAAAGATGTGTGCTCATACTTCGTTGTATCATTAAACAATATATAAACGTAGTGCTTGCTTGCTTGCTACATTCTATTATTTGAGTTTGTTCGCATAACACCATATACAATGAACATACTGGGTGTATACTATTGGAAAATAGTTGTGTAATATATGGGGCCACATATAGTACGGAGCTGCCAGATAGTTACATAAAATTTTATTTCCATTTTCAGAAGTTGTAAGTATCCAAAACGAGACAATTCCAAATATGCTATCGTAAAAAAATAGCCACAAATTTTTAATGGCAATTTAGGATTTCAATATTAATTATATATTTTATTTTCTAAATAAAAATCAGCAATTGAAATATCCCTTTCTTATATTGCAACATCCCATCTAAGTAGCCAAAAATGGCGATATATCGCCACATCTGGCAACCCTGCCAAGGTATCAAAGGTACCAAGTAAATTTCAATACCTTATTATATTGACACATTTAGATACGGATTTTATTTCCAAAAACAAAATAACGTTACCTAAAACATTGTTACTTTTTCGATCACTCAATGTATTATTGCTTCTGTTTTTACCAACAGATTTTTATTAAAAAATTGATTGATGTACTAAGAAGGAAAATATCTGTACAATGAACCATGGAAGTATCGACACTTAGATGTATCGCGAAAAAAATCAATAGAAAATCGTTAAGTCAAAGGGTCTATATTTCTGAATGTAAAAATTTGATAAAAAGAATTGATATCATAAGGTATCGAAAAAGTATCGATATCGTATCGATACTGATTAAGGTAACTAATTTTAAGCAGCATAAGTTTTTGATGCTTTGAAGTTTAATATATTACGATCTTTGAGATTCCGAAAATTATCTATATGTTGACGGATTAAATTTTCCACTCTTCCGTTCTTATTTTAAGCGCATAGAAAATATATTAAACCTAAACTCTCCCTAAACTCAATGTTCAAAACAAATCATTTTATTCTTACGTTTACTTAAATATTAATTAGGAAACATAGTTTTGAATTACATACTATTAAAAAATGAATTGTAAATTTTGTTTTTCACTATAGTTTTTATGCGATTTTTGACAATTTTTTACCTATTATATATTCTGTTCAGCACAATTAAAAGATATGTAAAGTAAACTTAACGGTTTTGCTCCCTTAAGATTCTTATTTAATTCGATTCTGTTTAAATGGATATATTTTGTAAATTCCAAGTATTTAAAATTCTGTAAGGGAATTGTACAGGGACTTTTATTACGAACATCGGGATAAGGATATAAAGAGTGAAAAATATACACTTAGAGGCTTTCCACCCTTACGATTCGTGTTGTATTTGATTATTTATAACTAAAACTTTTGATATTTTCAAAATTTTGAATTGGTTTAAATCAATAAATCGTGACGCTTCAAGGGGTTAAGCTAGCAGCCAACCTTAAAATACTACATAGAAGTTTTGCCCCCTAAAACTTGTTATTTAATTTGATTAAAAGTATAAAAACGAATATATTTTGTGAATTTCAAATTTCTAAAAAGGTGCAAACCCGTTTTATAGGAACTTTTATACATGATTCCGGGAGCAAAGCATTATTTAGTGAAAACAAGACTTAGAGATCTTGCTGCCTGATGATTCTTCATTAACTTGAATAAAAACATCATAAAAACGTTTATCTTTTGATTTTGTGAATTTCAAATTTGTAAAAAGCTGCATGGCTATTTTATAGGGACTTTTATTACGATATTCGGGATACGGGTATAAGGGGGAAAAATACACACTTAGAAGTTTTGATCCCTTATAATTCATATTGAATTTGATTATTTATCTGAAATTTTCAATTCAAAAACTAGTCTTATGAATCCTATTTTGAAATATCGGTACAATTATCACGCACATTTAAAGAATAACTGTAACAAACATTCCGTGTGTACAGAGAGTCGAAATTATCCTTAATAAGAATATCATTAACGTGAAGAATATTGATATTTTTATATTTTTGCGGTTATTACGAAATCTAAATTAACATTTACTTGTATATTTCGTAAATGAACATTCAAGATAAATTTCTTTAGAAATATTAAACCAAAGGCACTACTCGGTTTTATACGACGACTTGTTGAAGCATCGGAAAAATTATTCAGTTCGGAAAAACTTTGCATAATTATACATAGAAAAAATAGCTTGAGTAATTAAGCTTCTAATTTTTCAATTTATCTCATTAAAATATCAATAATTATACCAATTAGTAACAAATTGGAATATGGAAAAATGAATTAACAAAATTATTTCACACCAATTGGTGTATTAGTAGAAGTGAGATGGATGGATATTTGTATAAAGATGAGTAATTATGAATTATTATTTGTTTTTTTATTAATACAATTATGGTACTGGTGTTTATAAGCATATCATTTTGACAAACCCACCTTAATATATATATATATATATATATATATATATATATATATATATATATATATATATATATATATATATATATATATATATATATATATATATATATATATATATATATATATATATATATATATATATATATATATATATATATATATATATATATATATATATATATTATTTGGCTTAGTTATGATTAATGTAATAACTATATCCTGTAAATAACATTAAAGAAAATATATATTCGTGAATTTTTAGTTTGTAGGAGCCACTAAAAACTTCTATGGCCTTACAAAAAGAAAATTTATAGAAAAGAATTTTTATAGATAAATATAAAAAGTGGTTATAATAATAATAATTCGGGAATATTTAAACAAATTTTTATATGGTTATTTATAAATAATATGATATGGTTATATACACCTAGTGCTCTGTGGGAAACAATGGGTTTTTCAATTAATTTGTCTGAGAAAATAATTTTTGAACTGTTTAAAAAGATTTGCAACTATTTTATTATTTTATTCCCACTATTAGAAATTCATTTTTGTTTAATTAATTTTTTTATATATTATTTTTATTTTGATAAATTAAAATTTTCGTTTTAAATTTAAAAAAAAATAAAAAATTTTCCGCGACTGAAATCAGATAAGTCAAACTAATAAAAAAAAAAATTAAATACTATGGAATACCACAAATTAAAGCTCTCTACCATTATTAAATGATATATATTCATTTTTTATACATAAGTATAGGGTGGGCCATATGTTGGTACGTTTTTGCATTTCGTCGTATGACAACGGCAAACGAGCTACAGACCCGAAATTCTTACAGTTCATTAGCCATACCGTCCGCGGCACGAAACTAAGTAAGCCGACTTATGATCGACCTTCTGCGCACCAAGTTTAACAACCGCATAATCAGCCGTTCAGGAGATGCCAATTGGGCTGCGTGTAGCTGCGATTTGACACCGCTGGACTTCTTCCAGTGGGGTGCCGTTAAAGACGGATGTTATGCGGATAATCCACAGAAAATTCCAACTTTGAAAAACAACATTACGACTGTTTTGAGTGAAATTGGCGCCGAGGTAGTTCAAAATGTCATCACTAATTGGGGTGGCCGAATGGCATACTGTAAGGCCAGTAGAGGGAGCCACATGAACGAAATCGTTTTTCATTCTTTACGGGGTTATTTTTAAAAAACGTACCAATAGATGGCCCAGCCTTTATATGAAAAAAAAATATTTGTGAGAACGTTATTACTATCTCAAGATTATATAGCAAAAATTTTTGAAAGCAGTAAAATAATATTTCTGTAAGTGGTAAAAGAATATTTTTTAAGATAATTTATATTTGCCCGTCAGCGAGTTATAATTCATAAAATATATTCGTGCTTATATATTAACTCTAATAAAATAATAATATAAGGGAGAAAAACTTTTATACAGTTTTTTTTTTTGCTGCTAACTTTAGTTCCATCCTGAAGCGTTCCAATTTATTGGATTGCCCAATTTTAAAAATTTTAAATTTTTAGAAAACAGTCTTCTAGTTGTTAATAATCAAATACAATACGAATCTTAACGTAAGTAGACTTGAAAGTGTGTATTTTTCACAAGCTTTTGGCCGGATGCCGATATTCGTATTAAAAGTCCCTATAAAATTGTTTTGCGCCATTTTAAAAACCAAGAATTTACAAAATATATCCTTTTAAATATACTGAATTGAATTAAATAAGAATTTTAAGGGAGAAAAGCCGTTAAGTACACATATTTTAACTTTGCTGAACAGTTTATATTACAGGTAAGAAAATATGTGAAATCGCATAAAAAATTCCTTGAAAAACAAAAATAAATGCTCATTTTTAATAGTATCTAATAGAAAACTAAGAATAAAGAAGTTTTTTATAAGTACAGAGAGGAGATTAAATTTGACTGGTAGTATTAGTGGATAACTTCCATTCTACTAAGGGCGAATAAAAATTGCAAGGCAAGTGTATATATATATATATATATATATATATATATATTATACAACTGTTAAAATTTAAGTATGAACATTGTTTTTAATAGACAGACATTCCTTCTCTCTAAAATAATAATAATGTAAAATATGAGAATATTACAAATTCAATTTTTATAATAGGCTTATCGATAAATCACCTCACAATCATCTCAAATCACCAGAAAGGGCATGAGAACCCCCCGCTCATAAATAAGACTTTATGTGACAAGGGCTGAAAAACATGTCAAAATCCAATATAATAAATCGTTTTTAATGCATTTATCAGTGTTTTGTTTTGTTCATTTTTCTAAAATTTCGTGGAAATAAATACTCCTAGTAGTCAAATTCTAAAATATGTGATGTAACACTACACGGAATAGAGTCTCACAAATGTGATTACATGGGAGATTCTAAATGGTATACAAGTGTCAAAAAATTATGAAATTCGTGTGATGTAATTGGATGGCTCCAAACAAATTCCCCAATTGAAAAAAAAAACTTGAAACATGACATAAAAAATTGTGTTTTCGAGGTTGCTTATCACAAATCATAACTTTTAATATCAAAATCATGATCGGTGACATCGAAAATCTCAGTATGGCAATTACTTCGTAATTGTTAGCCTAAATATACATGTATGAAGTAAAGTCAGTCATGTTGGATCCATCATTTTAAATTGTCCAATTTGCATAGTTGAACTATTATGATCAGTGAATCGAAAAACCCTTAGTGACATATTTGGTGCATATAAACTGACTGTATTTGACGAAATTTTACATTTGTTTATTAATAACAACGGAGGATTTACCTATAAATAAAAACGCAAGTTTCCATGCCATTATTTAAGATAATGATCCGTATATCTTTTTGCAGAGATTACAAAAAATAAAGAATGTTTTATCGAGGGCCTGAGTTTACAACTTACATAATCTATTATGGTTCTGGTACATTCCACAAAAATGCATATATCTGTCTCTCTATACCATGTTATAATATGTTGATTATATATATATATATATATATATATATATATAATATATATATATATATATATATATATATATACATAATAAATATACATAGGTTAAATATATAACACATATCTTAATCCGGGTATTTGAAGAGCATACGGGCTGTCGACAGAACAAATACTTGCGGGCTATACAAAATAGTGTAATATTTTTTATTATTATTTTTAAATAGTTGTGAAAGAGATAATATTATATTCTATAAAAAACTTTACAAAAAATTCCGTTTTAACGAGACTACGAGATTATATTCAAACAGTAGATTTAGTAATGGTTCGAAAAAAAGGAAAATAGAGTTTTTAGTATGGAGCAAAACTACTATCAGAGTCATGGGTCATCAAAGAGGTGAGACTAGTTTATCTCATGTAGTATAAAGCAGCTTAGAAATCTTAGTTATGGTTGAAAGAGTCTCTAAGTGATGCTCGTCTTATTTTTTAGCTTTGATTTCTAAGACTTCTTTCTCAACTTTTCTAGGAAATTAATTAAACACATGATTATTTTTGAATTATTTTTCGATATTCTTCACTAAAAGACGCTATTTGAGGACTAGAAGTAAGCATATTTTCTAACAGTATATTGTGTATTGACTGGGTCAGGCGATGAAATGAATAAGATAATACTAGCAAAGATGTGGTATACCTGGCAAGTAGACATTTCTAGGACTTTTAACAACCAACTTTTCAACACGAGTCTGTCGCATGAATTAATTTTTGGTGGTGACGGCGGGATTTGATTTTGATTTTTACTTTAGAACATTTTTCAAGCATTCCATTTTCATGTCAATATTGTGTATACCAAATTTAAAAACATTTGGATAGCTATTTTTTGTTATTTGTGCGCGAAAATGGAAATAATTTACCTAATAGATGTTCTTCAATATTATGTTTCAATTTCCTCAATATAAGTGTCACATTACATACATTAATTTCCTTCATTATTATAAATGATTCCTAGGCCAACTACTCATTAACCAAAGAGGATTATTATTTAGCAGTATACAGTACTGCTAGGTGGTCACCCATCCAAATACTGACTGTGACTGCTGTTGCTTAACTTTATTGACTAGTCAATGTCTGTAATTACGTTACGTAGTCCGCGGGCTGCCACCTACTCTTAAGATATGCGTCAGTGAAGTATATTGCCCTCTCGTGCTTCATTTTTTAAACTCTCGTTCCGTAAAAAAACAGATAATAATATAGTAGGACAAGTAAATTTTTAATATTAAAGAAATATTTGTATCATTATTTTTTTTTATATATCATTTTCTCTTTTTAATGAACGAGAGAAAAAAAATAAAACATGAGATGGCAATATACTTTCCCAGCTTACATTTCTCTTTGTTTTCCCAAATTACTAAACACTTTCAATCTGTAAATTCCGTTACTCAATCAACAATAACAAATCAAAACCATGTTAAATTTTCTGATAATTGCTCACATGAACTTTATATTTAATTAATATTTCTATTTGGTTTTGACAAAAAAAAAGAATCAAAAACAAAACAAAAACAAAAAAGATTGACAGATTGACAATCGGTATTGTGTTGTTTCGTATTATACATTTTACTAAAACCATTTCAATTTCTTTGTATTGCTTGTGTAGTTTTGTAAAATTAAATTATATTTGCTTTGAATAAAAATGTAAATTAAATTCGAACGAATAGAAAATCTACATTTTATATTAGAAATTATATTTAAAATTTTTGAGTATTTATGTCATATCATTTTAAATGTCATTAGATATAAGTCATACATTATAACGTGATTAATATACCTATTTCATTTGTTAAATGGAATATAAGTCAGTTATATATCATAGTAGATTCATGCTAAAAAAATTGAAACCTTTAGTAAAGACGCCTTAAGTATTGTATTTGAAGAGTGACTGACTATAAGTGGTATAAAATTAATACGTGTTTTATTAGTATTTTATTTTATTTCGTGATAAATTGGTCACAAAATACATTGTTAGTATTATCTTATTAAAAATGAAAATTGAAATTTTATGTAATATGAATTAAAATTTCGTGGGTTTTATAATAATTGATTTCTACTTTCTAGTTCCAATTCAAGTTCAGTATCTGCTTAACCTTTTACGAATTTGGTTTTGAAAACATTTTTCAATCGTATAAAATGTATCTTATCTGGAGTAAATTTTTTTCAATTTTCCAAATTTAACAACTGATATTGAATCTGCTGTATTTCACACCAAAATGTTGAAACTTGACGCAATACCATAATAAACTTAAAAATAATTTTAAAATTTATTCATTAATAAATATATAAACAAGTGATGTCATACCTAATTATCATATCTCTCGATTTCTTAAATCACGTCTTAATCAACTTCAATAACGTGTACGTAAAGTAAAGACGCGTCCAATTCGCATCATCATCGCCTTTTCTTTAATTTCACCGCATCATAATTAACACAGTAAATACTGAAATGTGGAAAAGTAGTGAACAGCACCGATATCTAAAATTCTTATTTGCATGTGTTCCTTAGACCTTCAGGAACGTTCATCACTACAAGCCTCTTCATTACTATAAAAAATGAGAAAAGTAGGGTACTTTTACTACCCCAAATATAATAATGATAAAAAAAATTATAAGATGCAAAATTTCACCTCGAAAATCGCTTCTCGGGGATTTTTGAGATCAATGATTTCGAATCGGAGATTAAAAAGCTACTAAAGATAATTGCAATCCAATCAGCGATACGGAACCTTTGAGAGACTATTTACCAAGTGAAATTTAGTCGTTTTAATGGGCTTGCAACGATTTTCAGTTGCTGTTTAACTTCAGATTCGTAACCCCCAAAACTAAGCGATGTTTTTGTATTTTCAGTAATGTGGAAGATTCCCAAGCTGCGATTACTATATCGGTTGTTTGTTTTATGGAACGAAATATATTGCTTACGCATGCTTCAGATCCTCCCGTACTTTTTATCTTAGGCTTGCATTATTTATCAATTTTGTATCACATACTATATACAGTCTTTCTTTTTTCATGTAGACTTCTGTAGTATACTTTCTAAATATCGCAGCTTGACTTAGACAGGCATAAAGCCTATAAAGACTATAAATATAGTTCCATCGTAAAATTTATAGAGAGTTTGAGTACGCTTTACTAGTACCTCAAGGTATCAAGTTTCTATTATGATCCCTAGTTACATCATTGTTGCATTCTTAAGTATCTATTTTTTATAGAATTGGGCGCCGCTCTTTATTTTTATGACCAAACAGATAATCATAAATAAGTGCGAAGACATTTTCACCGACGCAGTAAGAACTAAAGGTTCATTTCAATCGAATTTTCAGTGATTTTAAGATTCCGCAAGCTCACACTATAGTCTTTAACCAGTGCCTAATATTTTATACTTAATTATGCTTATATACATACAGGCGAGTATTATTTATCGTATATGAGTTCTGGACAAGCAACTTTCGATATACAACTGCCCCTCGGTGGCAGGTCGTCTATTGTATAAACATGATTGCAAATATTTTCGATTCACTTTGTGTTAATCTTCGCTGAAGACTTCTATCAGAGTTAACTTTAGATCTATCAGAGTTAACTTTAGATATGCCAACTTATTTCTTTAGATTATTATGGTGACATCCACGGCTGACTATCAGTACCACCTTGTAAATCAGATCGATCAGAATATGAATAGTAGACCAAATTTGAGTTACTGTAATTCTAAGTTTATATACTTACGGGTAAATCGTATCTCTTTTATAATACGCTTTCGGTATTTGATGTATTGTCTATTTATCTATACAAATAGACTTTATATAACAATATATGTATATGCAGATTTACATCAGTAATAAACATGCAAGAATTTCTTGTCTATTCGACAAAATTTTATTCGACACGCAATCATTAAATTGAAATCTATAAATTCAATTTGTTTTTTTCTGGAATATATAGGTTGCTTATTTTGATTGTATTCTCAATCAATGGCTTCATAGATATATTATATATCTCCAGTGTTTCCATGAACATTTATATAAAAATTTTGTTTGTGTGGTCAATATTAATGTACTATTATGACATATTACGTATGTCGAGTATAAAATATAAATATTATTAGAGATGAGAATTTATTATATTATTATTTCCAAAATTAAATTATATCATTTCTATAAGGCGCCTAAAATTTTTTTACCTACATATCACTTTATTGCATCAAATTCTCTGTTGTAGAAAACTTACATCATTTTCTTAACAAAGAAACTGCATTTGTTTACCCATTGAGCTATGTCATATTCGTTTCCGATTTATGCTTTTTCTTAAATATCGATTGCCTGGAATAATAGGTTTTTCAATATATAATAGGTTAATGTAAAACTATCTCGCGCGTAGACTTAATAAATTTCATCGGATGAACAGAAAAATAAGGAGTCAGCTGCGAGTGCTGCATCGGTGCTTCGGAATGGCAATTGATTAGTGATGTTTTTGCAAAATGGGACGGCGTGGAAATGTTTCGAACGACTACACTAATGTTTACCCAAAATATATAAATACCCTTTTAATGATTTGGGAGTTCGTCTGAATGATGTTAACAAACAGATCGACAGCTAGACAAATTCCCAGAATTTTAGAAAATAATAGTTTTCTAGTTTGTAAACTATTTTGAAATGGAATCAATTCAAATCTATTTTTTGCGTTCAGATTTAATAATTTTTTGATTTTTATCTCTTAACAGCAGCATATTTTTTTATTAGCGTTTATTCACTGAAACAAAATGACAATAGAAAGCTGCGAAGAATTTATAACCTACATTAACTTAGAACAGCTAGTTGAATCATCCTAGGATAGACAATAAATTGAATAAAAAAATTCTGCAATTATGATACTATCCAGTATATTGAAAATTGAGAATAAACCCAGCTATTTGACTTGTAAAAAACATCTGACTTGAATTCACCTGTGAAACTTTTGAATTGAAACAGATACTATTATTATCTAATATTTATAGGTGAGTATAAAAACTATTGCTGTGTTTAGTAAAATTTGGTCTACAGTTCTTCTTATAATGTATGTTGGCAACTATTGTGATTACAAAATTCTTACTTTCAAATTACAAGAACTGAACAAATTTTCTTTAACAAGTTGTAGAAATAATATAAATAAATTGGAAAGTTTGAACTAAGAAAAATATTGATTTATTTGTTATTCTTCGATAGTGATCTAAAAAAAAATTGTTTAGTTCACATTAAGGCACATCGCACATGAGGTGATTTAGGTGAAATCA
Source organism: Chrysopa pallens (assembly GCA_020423425.1). Lineage (NCBI taxonomy): Eukaryota > Metazoa > Arthropoda > Insecta > Neuroptera > Chrysopidae > Chrysopa > Chrysopa pallens. The sequence goes on along the minus strand of CM035591.1, from coordinate 15,009,699 downwards.
GCGAAATCGCCGATATAAGCGATATCACAGCATTTTAGTTGCACACGGAGCAACAGAAGTTGCTCCGACTTTGTAACGTTTTTTGAAGAAGGGGTAATACATAGTTTGTTTACTAATAACAAAATATGTATATACAGTGCCTTAAAGGATGAAATACATCAAGTAATAAATAATATAGATTATAATAGATTATACTTTAAGCCATTTGAAATTCGCATTTCGTCTTACAAATTATATATATATATATATATATATATATATATATATATATATATATATATATATATATATATATATATATATATATATATATATATATATATATATATATATGGTTAAGTCAGAGTATATTAGTATTTACCCATTTCAGTCTCCCGTTCGTCATCAAGATAACTAAAAAACGACAAGAGACAGCTAGTTGAAATTTTGGTGTTATATTCTGGATCTTAAGAGTGACTCTAAGTTCGTCAATTGGCAAAATCGGTATAATGGGCTAATTAGATCTATGATCCAACTTAACCATAAAAAAAGATTCAAAACAAACACAAAAAACTTGTATGAACATTTTTCGAATATAATAAGAATCTGTTAATTAGCTTAAACTGTGGCGAATATAAACATTCCGAAAAATGTTCATACATTTTTTTATTTTTTAATCAAACAATTATCGTTTTGAATCTTTTTTTATGGTTAATTTGGGTCATGGATCTAATTATCCCATTATACCGATTATGCTCATTTACGAACTTAGACTCACTTTTAAGATCCAGAATATGACACCAAAAGTTCAACTACCTGTCTCTTTTCGTTTTTCAGTTATCTTGATGACGAATGGGAGACTGAGATAGGTTAATACTAATATACTCTGACTTAACCTTATATATATATATATATATATATATATATATATATATATATATATATATATATATATATATATATATATATATATATATTTATAACTGTATAGGTATTAGAGTGTTTTATATGCTAATGATTAATGTAGTTCAAACATTGATGCTTATATCGAATATCTAAAAAATTAACTCTGTTATTGTTACCTTAACTTGTTTTATTTCTTTCATGTGATTAGATTCAATAGATACAGATTATAGCCACTGTACAATTACTGTATTTCTACAGTTCATTTTGAAAACATATAAAATAATAATAAGAATCAATATATATTATATTTTTGAGTAATAGTATAAGATGTATTGGCTTAATTTTATAAAATAAGTCTAAAGTTCATTTCTGTTTATTTACTCTGTTATTGAAATGAATGAAATTAATATTGACGCTTGAAAAGTGTTATAAGAAAATAAGTTTATAAACTCTTGCAGAACGTCATTACTGCCATAATGACGGAATGTTGTATCTATTGCATTGTTGCTACAACAATTAGGAGAAGTATACCTAGAGAAAGAGGTTTTTCCCTTTTTGCTATCCACAAATAATAAATATGTCTAGAAATTTTTTAGGTTGAGCATTTAACTGAGTAATACTATAGGTGAAAGCTCTTATGTATTTGACAACGTTGCTTACGAATGTAAAATTACATACGATTGTTGTCGCATCATGATGGAATTCTTACGATTTCAGTATTTGATTATGCATATCTTACACAGTGCGATTTCGTACATGTAATTTTCTTATATAATCTCTATCCGTATACGATACAACAGTTGCAAGAATACCATATAAGTGATAAAAGTATAGCATGTATTCAAAGATATAAATATTGCAGGATATTATAAGCATTTACTTAATACTCACTACTCTTCGTTCCTTTTCTTTAAAGCATATGTATGTATTGAAAAAAATTTATGATCTGCTTTATAAGATGCACCTATTAAGTCTGTTCTATATGGTTCAGGACATGAATCTAACCTTTTTTTGTTTGTATATAAACAAGCATTGACATGTTTTTATTTTTAAATATTAAAAATAACATTATTTAACTCTCAATCTTTGTCATAAAAATTGATTTATATGACTGTATAAACAAGAATAAAAAAAAGTTGCCCATGTGATTTTAAGAACAAAGGATTTATACAACGATTTTTTTATCACATGTATGATTTCAAATCACGAAAATCACGTCGTGTGCGACTATACATTGGTTTCCATAATCAAATCATATGTATGATATCGCCGATTTCACACAAATCGCGTCGTGTGCGATGTGTCTAAGACGATAAAAAATATTTTTTTGGACAAAATACAAGAAAAAATATGAATTTTTTGAAAATATTTAGGTATGTACGACAAAATAAATATGCATATCATAGCTTTCTGGGTATACTAAATATGGCAAGTGTGAAACGTGATGTGATGAATAATAATTATAAATTAATGTAAGTTGAATAATTTTCAATATGTTGATTAATTTTTATGATATTAAAATTTCGTTTTGTTTGTTTATTTTAACCTTTTTTAATGGAAAATTTGCTAAAAATAAGATAATTATTTTCATTAATAAATTGTGTAAAATTTTATCTCTAATTAAGTGAACAGGATCTCCAACCTGTTAAAATAATATTAAAAGTGAAGTTAGAAAAATAAAATTTGAGAAATCCCTTGATGTAAAACAGCAAACATGAGTATTTTTTATTTTTTGGATTTAATTTTTTATGTGGCATTATTATTAAAAGAAATAGCTGATAATCTTCAAACGGCTCAATAGATTTCCTTGAATCATAACAGGGAAAACTTACTCCTGATTAATTCAACTTTAATGTATTGGACCTACGATACGAGAGCGTTTCGTAAAAAATTAAGAACACGTTTACAAAATTATTTGTTATGTATTATTTTTATGTAATAATATTGTATAAATAATTCGCTGCGTCGTGGAATAGTGTGTGAGTAAGCAAACAATAAGCTAAACTGATAATAATAACGAGAAGCAAAACTAATCACTGAAAAATCAATTAAATACGTGTATAAAGTATTCTGTATATGTATAATCTGGCTAGCTAGCCCCCCTCCTCTTTATTTGAATTTTCGCGCTAAGGAAAAATACTTTTGCAAATTAAAATTTAATAAGAGCTTAAAGTGTATATACTAAGCTGGAGCCATTTTCGAAAAAAAACATATAAAACCTGAAAACCACTAGAATACCACTTTATTCTACTTATTTTCAGGTTTTTTCACATTCGGAACTGCTATTTTAACCTAAAACTTTACGATATGCCGACTAATTTCTGAACTCAGGGCACCGCAGAATAATGTATTTTCAGTAAAATTTAAAATCAAAATTTTAATTAGTATTAATAAGCAAATTTGCAGAAAGGCTTGTAGTATAAGCTAGCTTAGAACAGTTTATTTAATCTACCTTTATTGATTACCAATTTCAAAATCATACATATTTGTTGTTCCGGAAGGAATATTTTTTATAATAATATATAAAATTATCAAAATATGTATTATTGTAATGAGTTCATTCATTGCTTGTGAGACACAGTGGTATGTATTTTAATACAGTGCTGTATTTATTGAAACTTTTATCAAGACATTCATTCCTTTTAAGAAGAAAACTTAAATAAAATGGAATTTGACCTTGGCAAATAGATTTTTCGAAAATAGATATTGGTAAAATTGCATAACGAAAATATTTGGTTTTGGACAAAAACTATCTTAAGCAGCTCCAATTGAGGAATAATCAATTTTGACTGAATAATGGATGGTTAAACTCAAATTCTAAAAACTGTAATAAATTTTCGTTTGGGAAACTTTCACACATTTCGATGTCACAAAATATTTACAGTTATAAACTAAATTGGGACATCTTTAGTTTGTTTTCACGTCCACTTTCTACAGACCTTCTATGACACAACTTGTTTCATAGTGATCTTAATTGACTTGATCATAATTGATAATAATTTTTAAAGTGTTATATATTTTTATCTGACTGAAGAAAAGAATGACAACTTGCGTTTAGTATTAGAAACAAATATTCCTTAAAATTAATACTCGCCTACTTCAATATGAGAAAATTGACATTTTTTTCATCACTATCCATAGATCTCGAAAGAAATTATTTTTAGATCTGTGAACTTGTCGACTAGGCGTCAATGTATGGCAATAAACGTGAGAGTATTTTGCTTTTTCTAGATATTATACTGTATTATAGTTTATTTATGGATAATAATTTTATTTTTTCGTTTTTATTTTATTTCTTCACATTTTCATACATTTTTTCTAATTTATTGGAAACTTTTAAATTCTTTTACAAAATCCACCGAAGGAAATATATAAAATGTTAATAATACAATAAAAATAGGTAATTGTGTCAATTAATTTTTGTCTAAGTCCACCGCTGTAACGATATCGGGGAATTGTAACAAGTGTATTATATGAATGTGTGTGGGGAGCCCATCGTATGGATATAGTTTTGAAGCAGGTGTTAGTAATTGCACACACAAACATATATACACACTTATAAACAGAAGGGCTGCAGGTGTATCCCTTTACCTCTAAACATCATGCATCATATTATGGTATATACAGGGCTTAGAAAATTGTTGTGTTGTTACCAAACGATGTGTATTTATATCTCTATCTAATAAATTGAAATGAACATATTTGTTTTCTCATTTTAACAGATTATTACGTTCAATATGGTCCTTATTGTAGTTAGTTCAGTGTGGAAGTCCGTTCTACTGAATGTTAAAGAAAACCAAAAATAAGGTTATATAGTTCATATTATTAGACGTTTAATTGGATGACTGAATTGAATAGATTATCAATCAAGATTATTTTCTCAACAATTTTTTTTAACCAAGTAGTTTTAAAAATACTTGTGATACTCAGCTTTTCATCTTTAGGTTTCATTATATTTTGTAAATAGGATTGTTCTCCGATGTTTATTTTAGATTTTGTAAATTTTTTTTTATAATGGGTTGAATAGCTTCTTAATTTTATTTTCATCAGTTATTTATTTGGTCGATTGAACAATTTTAAATTAAAAATACATGTGATACTCAACTGTTCTTTTTTAAATTTGAACTGCATAATTTCTTACTTAAAAATTTTATAATATTTATTGATAAAAGTTAAAAGATTATTATTTTGTTTAAAAAATATTAGATATTAACAGAAAATTTTCTAAAACTATAAATGGTTTTGTTTATCAACATATTATAAACAAAAAACTACTCAAGTTTTTCCTCTATTAACAATTGTGACACATATAAAAGCGTAGATTTTTCACTTTGTAGTTCATTCCAATATGTAGTAGTCATGAAAATCAAAGTGTCTACGCGGAAGTATTGAATCAATGTTTTCCGGAAAATCTACCGAAATTAATTGTTCTGTTAATTTTTTCATGAAAACTATTCACATACTTAATTGAATTTACGGTTCTGATCACAAAATTGATTTTCACAACTGTTAAAAATTAATATAATTCTTGCAGTCGTTTTGGTACGAGTATAACAATTTTCTATAGTAATAAAATTTTCTATAATTCTATAAAAAATTATTCAAAAAATTCGAAAGGTAAAGATTAATAAAAACATGATTTCACAAATTGATTTTAAAAAAAAGGTTAATTTTCCCTCGATATTTCGATTGGATATTTTTACTCGTCATTTTCATGAAATTTCATTGCCATATATAAATTAGAATGTTGCAACCCAAGGATATACATAAATTACTTATTTCTTTACTTTACAAACACAAATTCTTAAGTGAAATTGGTGATAAATTATATTATTTAAACTTAATTTATTGCAACTTTAGTCTTGCTCAAGTTTGCAATAAATTCTTAAGTTTTTGAGACATTTATAAAATATATCTTGCTTTTTAAGTTCTGGAAAACAATATTGGGTAACTTCCGGAATGACAAGTAATTAACAAAAACATTTTTTCCAACTTCGCCTTATTTACTGACTACCATTCACGTGTTACCGAGATGGGGCTAAAATTTTATGCAAAGCTTTGCTTCTATTCAGAATTATGATTTTGGAACACCTTGTATATGGCTGTACGAAATGAATACATACGGACACAGGATATGTACAAAATAATTCACATATATTTTTATAGAAAACAGATGTAACACCTGACACTCTTGAAAAATGTATGAAAATGTCGTTTACCTATTATGATTGTCCAAGTATTAGTGGTAACTAGTATTAGATCCTTAAAGTGTACGAAAATTGCATTCACCAACTGGATTTGGTGGGAATGTAAAACTGTTTTTCAAATGGGACATTACAAATTTATTTGTTAACATGTTATAACAAAAATTATTAGAAAATAAGTGAAGATAACAATTAACAGATTTGAATTGGATCGAATGGACCGATTTTGTTCATTTACGAACATGGTCTTTTTATGTCTAAAGTACGTCAAAAAAATTTAAACTCGCCATCTCGTTTCGTTTTGAGTTACTTTGAAGATGGGCGGACGGGCGGCCAAACATGCGGTTTTTACGGTAAATAGTTCCTAGCGTTATTAACCTTAGTCTAAAATTAATATACTCTGGCATATTATTTATATATGTCAAGTATAGCGATTACTTGTCTGATTTCGATACATGGGTATATTCTTTGTTAAACTACAGTACATCTCTTAGCGTTTTAGCGTGATGAAAGGTATAAGAAAAAACTAAAACGCAATAAAATAAATGAAGATATTAACAAAAAGAGTTAATTGTTTATATGCTGAAAATATGGTTCAGTATCAAAGTTTGAACAATTTTTAATCATTTACTTTCATAAATCACTCTAAATATCTAGTCTATACAATTACATTTATAATATGCATTAGTATTAAATATGTGTTTATCAGTTATATTTGTGCTAAAATTGTGCCGAACCCAAACATTTTACAAAAATATTTTTTTAAACAAAAGTTATTTATTTAAAAAAAAATCTTTCAAAATTTTTTTATGGTTTAAACGTTGGTTCAAGGATCTATCGAACCCAATGGACTGATTCTACTTCTTCGCGACTTCGAGACCTTACTTTTTAGGTTTTATTTTGAGTTATCTTAATGACCGAGAATGTATTAATTAGGTGATTCTATGAACACCTACATCATAGAATTTTGTTTGTGCGGGTAAAATTAATATAGTATAACATATTCTATATATGCCGAGTATAAAAAGTTAAATTTGAAATTTGAAGTAATTCAACTAACCTTTAATCAAATAAAGACTTGGTTGCGCCTTACGAACATAAAAAATGAATGGATTTGCGAGCATTAAAAATGATGTTCGTTTAATACACGTTGTAATGTTCGCATTATTATATATTTAACTGTGCATTATGCTTATTTCAAAATATCCCCAATTTTCTTGTTCACAAATTTAAAATATTGTTTTTCAGTTTTTGTTTACCAAATGCATCTGCTCATTACACATCCTTCTCTTAATTATGATTAAAATACTATACACAAGAGAAACAAAAATATATGAGTAACCTTATTTAGACGTTCTCATGGATATGTAAGAAATGTACACCCCTAAAAATATTCTTCATAATTGAAAAAAACGAGGTTGGTACTTATTCTAGCAAATTTTCAGAATAATTAATTATTTAGTTTGGATTTATTAATTTATATTATAGATATTTAATAATTTATTTTTTTTCCACACTGTTCAAATTTTAATAGGTATAAATGGTCTTTTATGTCAAATTTTTATTTAAATTTGTATTAATATGATTATGTATGATATAAATTTACATAAAGTTTCGATATAAAATAATAATAATTCAAATAATATTTATTACACATTTAAAATGAATGAATAAAACACTAAAAATATGCAAGTTATGTGTAATATTATGCGTATGAATTTAAAAACAACGGTGAACAATAATTCGACAAGTGTTATTTTAGTCAAATTAGTTATTTAAAATTATGTTTTGTTTTACATCTATTCATTTGAACCAATAACCAATATTACTTTGAATAATTTAGAATTATTCTAACATTTATTATTGCAAAAATTGTTTAAAACAACTATTAATATAATAATAGTGTTAGTTGTTTGGTTATACTTATGGTTGAGTAAAAAAAAAATTTGGTATAGATGTTCATAGAATCACCTAATTAGCCCATTTCCACATGCCCGCCCATCTGTTCACCTGTTTGACCTTCCGCCTGTTCAAGATAAGTAAAAATCGGAAAGCGATAGTAAGCTGAAATTTTAGTAACGTATTATTATTGACATAAAAAGTGAGTTTAAGTTCGTGAACGAACAAAATCAATCCATTCGGTCCAATGGTTTCATAACCCAACTCTGAAGGAAGTACGAGCACCAAGGCAACTTTTGATAAAAGGCTTGATTTTTTTTTTAATACAAAGTTTAAATATGTCTAAACAAATTCCAAAAATTTCAAGGAGATTGCCAGGAGATCATTTAAATAAATAACTAACTTTAAAGTTGAGCAATTTAACATTGGTCTTATGGGGTAACCTAAAAGCATTGATACATTTCTGTATTTTTGTCGTAAAACTGTCGGTGAATATTTTTAAAAAACTTATGGATGAAAGTAAATATATTAGTGATAAATTTAATTCAAAAACATTTACACTTGCCCGACTAATTAAAGTGTATTAATTAAAAGAAAAATAAATGCCGCCACTAGCCAATGTTAAATCTATATATTGAAAAAAATCATATGGTTACTGCGTTCCCCTTACCGCGCTAGAGTCGATACCTATCCCCACCCCGCCTGGCGCTCGTACTTCCTTAAACTATAAAAGAACCACAAAACTGGAAAAACAAAAATTTTTGTTTTGAACAAAAAACAACTCTTGTTTGTAACATTTTTTATAAATTGCTTAGATTCGCCGTAGACTCAATTTCATCTCAAAATTAGCTAATAACCACATGTATTTGTAAAACATATTATTATTCTTTATTGTATATGTATTTATAACTGCATGGACTGCATATTTAGGATATTAACTGAATGCTAGTGATTAAAAATAGTTTAGACATTGGTACTCAACTATTTGTCGAGTATTTGAATAATAATGCTGTTAGTTATTATTTTCACTTGTTATTATTAAAAAAAAAATGGATAAATGTCCAAAAAGAATTGATGTTTTTCTCTAATTTAGAATCTTTTTGTATACCATATTTCTGGTACGGATCTTATTTGGTAATATAAACAGATTGCCTGCTGAACTGACTTTCAAACATGCTACATATAACTCTCATTATTTGTTTATTATGAGTTGGTGCAATTCAAATTTAGAAGTTTCTGCCTTTTGAAACATCGATACTCACATAAAATAGTTCTATTTAAACTTTCTGGACTTATTAGTTTTGGCTGGGCGTTATATAGGTAGTTAGGATAAACGATTGAATAAGTAGGTATAACAGGATGTCATTGGCTAGAGAAAGTCTGGGAAATCTGGAAAAGTCAGGGAAACCTGGAGAAGTCAGGGAATTCCAATTTTGTGTAAAAAATGGAATAATTAGGGAATTTATTAAATTTTAGTCAAGGTGAAGGATTTTTTTTAATTTATGGGAATTTTTGAATAATTATTTAAGAAGGCTGTAAAAATTATTATTACGGTGGTTTATAAAATCTTCTATCGAATCACAAAAAACGTCCAATGTTATTTACAACATTTTTCGCAACTCAATATTACTTGTTACAAGTCGATACATCCGTTTTTCTTTTTCAGAACACCAAAAAGTTCCAAATAATATAGCATGAAAAACTGTAAAGTCAGTTGTTTTTACAATTTTCTTAACCTTAAGGATAAAAACTATGTTTTCTTACACATTTCCGAAAGCACCTCTGAATTTTCTATGCGGCATTTATAATATTTGTCAAAAAAAATTTGTAAAATTTATAAAAGACTTCAAATTATTTTTTTTTTTTTCATATTGACATTTTCACGGCAGTCATCAAAAAATTCAGTCAATTTTGCTTCAGCTCATATAAATAATGATCTAGAAAAGTGTCTTGAAAACCTGAAAAAGTCAGGGATTTTAGATATCAAGATAGAGTAGACATTCTGTATAATGAATTAAAAATATGTAACATTATTCTGTTTAAAAAAATCAAAGTAAGTAAATTGATTTTAAAATAGCGTGGATTGAATAAATTTCAAATACTCCTACAATATTGTTGATTGATTGTTGAACCATACCGCTGAACGAATACATCTGCGTTACACAATTACAATAAACACCACTAACCATGAACGTGTTGAGCAGCCTTTTATTAGAAAGAAGCACGTGTACTAAATTAACTACGAATTTAAATAAATATGTATACTTACTTATAGAGGTAATAAAAGAAATTAAAAAAGTCTTACACATGTGTTAAGAATCAAAACCAAACAAGCTGCAGTCAGTCAACAAGAGATTTATTATGGATAGAAAATAGATTGTTTTGTTACACTTAAATGTACTTATATTTCATATACTTAAATGTAGATACTACTTATCGTTCACAATACAAAATTATTTAATTAATTATTTATATACTGAAAATCGAAATAATAAATTGAATGCTATATTTGATAATTAGTTGGTACCCACCATTTCGCTGCCATGTTTTTCATTGTAAATATTCTAGAGTGGCTTATCTCATGCATATCGCCATCATTTTCAAAATTTGATTGGTCCAACTGAAATTATTAACGGAAGGTTTTAAATTAAAATTATTTTTACCTTTTGAGTAAATTTTTTGAAGTCGGTGCGATTTTACTTTACTTTTATACATAACAAATTCAAGCAATCATTTTTAACGCACTAACACGCCCATATATACTCTTCCAGATTTTTTCATATTTAATTTTATCTATGCTAACTATAATTTATTTTCTTGGAAACAACGTAATGCTCGAAAAAATAGAATTCTTTTCTTATTTTTCTTTGACGGCAGTATTTTAATTCAGAAAATTGCTAGAAAACAAGTATGTTTAAGAAATCTTACGATTGTAAAGTTCGAAAACACAAATAGAGTTTCTTAATTAATATGTTATTATTATTGGAGTTGTAACAATTTGTATATAATTTATTTATGAATAAAATAATGTATATAATTAGAAATCTATTGGTCTGATTTTAAGGGTCATACATTCACTTTTTTTAGTGACAACATGAGCAAGGATATGATCTTTTTTATGATAATTGTATTCAAACGTTTGCGTCAATTAAAACATTAATTTTATTTTATACTTATTATAAAGATGTTCTGTGTTAAAAGTATTTAACAAATCAACTGTAATTATGAATGAATAATAATTATGATGTTTTTTAATACAAGATGTCAACTATTGAATAGAAGGAAAGCATTTCACGTATATTCTGCAGAAAAAAAAACTTATCTTACTAATTTAAAATTCTAAAATACACGATTACTATGTTGTTTTAAATTGTTATTTATTTTTTTTAAATATCTTATTTCAAGAAAAACGTTAAATTTAAAATGAACAAATTATAAAATACACTATCGTGATTTTTTTTTTTAAATTTTAAAAAAGCTAGAAAGATTCAGGTCGTCGTATTTTTTATGAACGAGTATACTTAAAGTGTCGCACTCTTTAATTTGGTTTCTATTTATGTGTTTAATTATATTAAGTATTAGCTATAAACTCTAAAACTTTAAAAATATTTTTTTTTGGTTAACTATATTTAAAACAAATATATTGAATTATTTTGATAACGTAAAAAAATTTCATTTTCGGACTATAAATCGAAGATTTTTCGTAATAATCAGAAGAATCTAAAATTTTTTGTTTTATATGTATTGAAATAGAAATCAACTAGACTCATATCGTTGCCACTAAAAATAGCCTTATTTAAGTGACCAAATTGGTAAAAAATTAACCAAAAAAATTGTTTGTCTAATGATTTTACTATAATGCAGGTCTGTCTGCACATGTATCTGCCAACAAAAAGTTATAAACAGAAATGTCAAAAAACGATTTTTATTTTTTTGTTCCTTAATTATGACATACAAAAATGATAAACATTTTAAATACTCTATTTTGATGGAAGATTGGAGATAAGACATAAAGTAAAAAATACAGTTAAAAAAAAAAAAAATCAATTACAAAATTTTTTTAAAATAATTTTAAATTAACAACTTCTATAAATATTTCCATATGACCAATGCCTTTCGAATTTGGTGCACAATAATGCATTTTTTAGCTCAGACTATGATATACAGATGATTATCGATACCGTCATTTTTAATTACATTTTCTTGGTGTTTAAATAAATATCTTGTAATGTTTCGTTTTCATAAGCTATAAAGAAGCAAAATTAAAAACAAGTGAAAATAAAAACTAACCACGTTTAGAGACTAGACATTTGGTTAAGTATCATTGTTTGATCTATTTTTTTTCATAAACATTTACAAAATACTCTAAATGTTCAGTAAATACAGTTATTATGTGTGTTAATTAGCTAAATTTGAGCTGATCTTTGATCTATTTGAATTATATTATTTATACTATTATTTAATTTTTTTCTGAATTTTTCCTTTTCTTTATGGTTTAAAAGTTGTGCCATGGGTACGATTTTGCTCATTAACGAACGTAAAATAACTTTTTGTATCTAAAATACGTCACCAAAATTTCAACTTACTTAAGTTATCTTGGTAAATGACGAACGGACGGACATGAGCTAATTAGGTGATTCTATGAATATCTTTTCCAAAATATAATATTTTCTAGCGTGTCAAACTTTAGACTAAATTTAATTTACTCTGGCATACTGTATGTATGGCAAGTATAAAAACTGACTAGCTCCAAGAGTCAATATTTATTGGTACGCTAGACTTTTACCTATTCACATGAAAATTAAATTTATATTTGTACAAAAAAAAAGAGTGATAAATTATTAAAGATGGGAATATAACAGATAGTACCAAACCATATGAAATTAGATAGCCATCCAGATATTAAAAACATGACTGTCAATTTGAAAGTGGTTCATTTAAAATTTATAAATAATAACCTCCAATTACATAATCAATGATAATAGTTATATGTATAAGCACACCGTACATTTATAATGTAAGTAATAGTAGTAGAGCCGACCGGGTGTGGTCCTATGAATCAGATTCATAAACAATTTTTGGTGTGTGTGTGCATTATTACTATCGGCATTAAGGTCGACACATCTGAATTTTAATTCAATTTTGCTCGCATGTATATTACTTCCGATTGACGCATTCCAGGACCATCTTACTTTATAATATACATTAACCAAATTTATACGAAAAGAGAGGTTTGGACGAGTGAAATGAATGTCTCTGGCGTCGACTAGCCGAAATTGCCTATCACTTATGTGTCGACCTTTATATAAAAATATATTATATGTCGACATCAACACAAGATAGCCACTCGTTGAAACTATTCTTTTGATATAAATTTTCTTTACCAAGCAGAAGTATAATGTATGCGCATTATACTTCTTTTGTTTAACAACCAGTAGTATAATGTAAAACTGGTGACGATCTCAGAGGTGTCGATTTTAAGTGTAGGTATAGTAATACTATGAACCAATCAAAAATTGTTCATGTATCATCTATATACATCTTATACAGCCGGCTCTCTGGCTATAAAGAAATAATACACTTTAACAGTCTCGTATCTACGAATTTTTTGAACAGAGAATAAGAAATTAAAAAAATTTTTTCACTCTTTACTAACTATTAGCACTTAATTTTTCCTTTTTTAAGACAAGTTAAATATCAGAATATAGATATAGCCAGGAAAGACAATTAAGACATTTCTTCAATTTTTGTGCCTCAAAATTTATTTCGCTTTTATCTGGCTACAATACATTCTTTTCTGCGAAAGAATCTATTACTTCCTCATCAAAGCCCGTCTCAAAAGCAGTTTTATTTTCAATGGCTAAACATGCGAAGCCAGATAGATGCCTGACTCATTGTTGATCGCCGATTGGTTTTAATTATTTTCAGCTTAATGAAACTTCGATCACAGCTTATAGATATCGTATATTAAGTATACCCTTAAAGCTACATTAACATTATGAAACATATCTTGAAAGTCATGCGAATTACGCAACACGTCGAGTACACTACATTAGGTCAATTTTGGTGCAGTAATTTCTCTTTTGCTGTATTTAATTATGTATGACCATTGAAAACCTAGAAATTCCACTCTTTGCATTATTGTTTCATTTTCTGTTCATCTTGACAAATAGTCTCAAATATGTCTCAAATTCCCAGTCGGAGCTAACCTTTTATTTTTTGAAATTCGTTTATTTATCGGAGCATTGGTTCGATTTTTATGTTTTTATGATACAACTTCAAATCTTTGATTTCTATTGGTTTTGTTTTTATTCCTTACCAGATCTTGACCCTTTAAAATTATTTAAAAAAATTTTTGCAATTGATTCTTTTTTTGAAAAAAGTTTATTTTTTACTTTATCCAAAAAATGATAATGCAATATATATAGAGTAGTCAATTTATATTATTTATAAGAGCATATTTTTAATGAATATCTTCTATGTGAAAATATTTTTCAAAAATAAAATCAAATTCCGAAAAAATGCGAATTCCTTACAGGTATTTGGTGTTAAGGTGCGACTGCTTTCCTAGATTTTGATTTTGATGACCATGAAACTACCGCCCGGGAAAATTGCCCCGGTTTGCCTTCTCTTGATCCGGGTCTGAACTTCAATAATAACTTATTATATTCGTTGACATTTCATTTTAATAACAAATTTATAATTATCATCACTCGAAAGTTAATATTTAATATATTCTTTGTAATATATCTGCAAGGAAAAGGTTTTGTTAATTATTCAGATATCATTACATTCGTTTTAATATTAGTAGTTATGTGAACTGTAGACCTCACTTAGAATTATGAAAGCTCATAAATGTGAGATGGTAAATGAAAACTCATCAAAGTAAACATTCATTCATGGAAAAATAAAAAATTGCCATGAATGTTAGGATCACCATTTTAAGCAAATTGTCTCTTGCAAACAGTCTTCATTGTTCTCATGATACAAAAAATTTTATGTCAGATGGTTAGCTGTATCATAAAAATAGGTCAGCCCAAAATGTAGATAATGCAATTCTCCAGAAAAATTGTCTTTAGTATTTAAAATTTCTTATATATAGAGATTCTAGAAGTAGAAAAGGTTGTATTCTCCATAATATTATACTGAAGTTTATCTAATGGTAATGATCTTCTTTTGTAGGAGATTCATTATTTCGAATTACACCCTTTCTTATAGTTTCAATAATACTATCGAGTATCTTTCACGTTTCAATGTATTTCAACCCCAGGTTTTGGGTCCACTTGAGAATACCAAGCCACACTTCAAAATGGTAATATACACGATAAAAATATTGATGAGCAGAATCAAAGGTTTGGAAAAACAAGCTAATTGTACTAGATTTTTATTAGTTTTATGGGTTGCAAAAAATACGTATCGAAACTTATCTACGTAACTCATTTTTAGAATCATAGGAAAAATCTTAATAAAAAAAGTTTAAGCACAATTTTGTGGAAAATTGCATGATATACAATTTATGGTGAACCTAAACGGTTTATGATAAAACATTTGAAGGATTGATAATTAATCCATCAGACTCAATTCAACAATATAAAAAAAGGTACATAGGTACAAATACGCTTCATAGGTACAAATACGCTATTAAAATTCAGTATTTTTATATACTGAATACTATTCACATAATAGTAGTTCATTTCCTGGTTATTTAGAAATCTATTCACGTGGCCTTACACTTGTAAAATTTATTAAATGTGTTTATATTAAAAAGAAAAAATAAAAAAAATTAAATAAAGATATTACTTTTAGTGACTAACTTATGATAAAAGTGGATATATCGAAAACTATCTGGTTCTTTTCAAAATAGAAAGCAATGTCTTAAGTTGATGTTAAACATGCAAAAAAAAAAAAAAAAAATTATACAAAATATTTTTATATACACAAGTGTTTTGAAATCTGAATGGTTTATTTTCAAAATTATTTTATTGAAAAAAACTATTATGGGTAAAAAATTTGAATGTCGTATCTGCAAAATAACACTTCTATTTACAGTTCAGTCATGGTATTGGCATTTTTGAGTATATTAAAATGTATGTTGTTTTTTATGTTATTTTATAATATTTGTTCCTCACTGATTAATTTTAGGCATACATAATCTTTTACGAATTGATACTATCTAGATTTTCAACCGATATTTCAATTTTTTTATGAGTTTTTTTTGGAAAGCGATTACAATTTGTAAACCTGCCATTTATTTAAATTAAAATAATTCTTTCGAAAACGAAGGCTTTTAAAGATTATTTACCATTTTCTTTTTTCCAAATATAAGTTAAAATGACGTCATTCATAATCATCTCCATAGTGATTACATTTAAAAAAATTATATTTGGAAAAAGGAAATGGTAAATAATCTTTAAAAGTCTTCGTTTTCGGACCAATTATTTTAGTTTTGAATTTTGTTATGGTTTCACATTTAGACAGGTAAAAAAATCAAATTCAGTATAAATATTTTACCAAATTGAAATTTTTTCTTACTATTAATTAATCATTAAACAGAATTTAATATTTATATGTATCTGAGAAACTTCTATATGATCATAAACAAATATTTCGATTCGATTTATATTTTGAATTTTACGGCGCTTTGAAATTGAGTCTGTTTAGAATTTGAAATTGAGTCTGTTTAGACTCGGGCTTTATGAGCCTAAGATAAGAAGACTTATTTTAGAAAATTGAAAACTATTTTCTTTTGATTTTAAAAAGAGTTTGCTAAATGAAATCTAGAATCTTTTTGTCCATTTAACAATAATGTTTAGGAATGACATAACAAACTAAACAAGTGAAGATAACAACTAACAGAGTTAATTGTTCAGATACGCGACATATGGTTCAGTATACATTGAACTTTTTTAATGATTCATATAATACTCTAATTATGAAGTTCATACAGTTATAAACACATAAATAATAATAATATGTAAGTATCACATGTGTTTATGTGGTTATTTGCTAATTTTAAACAAAAGTCGTTTGTTGGGAAATAAAATTTAAGGGTTGGATCATGGATTGTAATTCTCCAAAGTTGGATCATGGATCTTCATGTATCCATTGGATCGAATGTTGCTCATTCACGCACGAACTTGATCTTAATTTTTGTGTCTTAGTATATCACCAAAATTTCAACTCGATACCTATTTTGGTTTTTGATTTAAGGTCACAGACGGACGGAAATGCGGAAATTGACTAATTTGATGATTCTATGAACACCTATATCAAAATATTACTTGTGCGATAAATACTTTCAAGCGTTTAGTATATTTTTTTGTAATATTTTGGTATAGGTGTTCATAGAATCATCTAATTAATCCATTTCCCCATTTCCGTCCGCCTGTGACCGTAAATCAAAAACCAAAATATATGTCGAGGATAAAAATGAAAAGAAAAGAAAAATAATTTAAAAAAATCTGTTAAGTTATTGAATAATTACAAAAAATTACTAATTATATCCACATAAAATGTCTAAGTTAAACCCTTTTTCACGCATTTATTTTATTATTATTATAACATTTTTTGTCATAACAATTTCGTAAATAATTAAAAATCACTTTTAAAATACAAGCAGTGCCAATGAGAGAGACCTTGGTATGGTGGGTTTGATGGTTGCCTAGTCCATAATACATATATACTAATTACACTTTAAAAACATATTATTGAATTTTTGGAGCAACATATGGTGTTGGAAAATTATTTATATTTATAAAAAAAAATTTATTTAAAAACTCAAAACATGTTTTCATAATAAAAATATAAATAGCCTTATTTAAAAAAATAAATAATAAAAATTGTTTAATTATGAATAAACCACCATTTAATACCACCTTCATATACATTTTTAAAGGATTCCACGATATCAGGTCATCAAATATTGGCTCTCACACATTTTCGATTTTAATGAAAATAGGATCATTCCATTCCAAATCATCAAATGTTGCGCTCTGACATATCATAGGTACAAATAGCGGACTTTTCGTCAAAATAAAGAACATGATCTTTGTTTTTTGTTCGTAACGCTATTACCGGGTACCATCAAATGTACCAATAAAAAATAAAAAATGTTTTTCATAACCACAATTATTCTTGATTTAAAATTTCTATTTCAATTAAAGTTATTGAAATGGAGTAAACGGAATATAGAAGCTTTCTTAAAAAGCTTGCTTTCGTAAGTATTTTAAACATTTTGGATTTATGCGTTATGAGATGGTAGCTTTTTGAAAACACCATGATTTTTCATGATTTTGACGTTTTTCCCTCAGCTATAACTCGAGACTCGATTGATGATTCGAGTTAAAAGTATATTCATTATAGTTCTCATAAAGTTTACTTATTCTCTTATAATTTTCAACTTTCAGGATCATTATCTTTAATTCGAAAAAAAAAAAAATTAAAGGAAAAATTCGAAAAATTTTTTGGAGTAAAAAAGAAGAAAAAGGGATAAAAACATTTTAAAAAAGTCGTATGGCTAGTTTGCTTATCTTCTCAATTTCCATATTCCGGTAAAAATTTGTTGTTATTTCCACTTCCTGATATTTTAAAGTATATGTTTCAAATTTTTTCACATGTAACACATGGACTGAAAAGTCCCGGGTCTAACAAAGAACACGCAGTTGTTTTGGTTCAAAATTAGCTTTATTCATCAACGTAATCTCCATCAAGAGCAACGCAATCATTCCAGTCCACTGCGTTCTGCATCATCGGTGTCTCTCCGACCACGTTTGAAATCAGCAAACCAACGTTTTATTGTTGTTTCTGATGGAGCGGAGTCCCCATAATACTTTTCAAGCCATTGCTTCGCTTGAACGGTATTTTTTTCCATCAAGAAGCAGTGTAAAATTAAAAAACGAAATTGTTTTTGATCCATTGTTTTGAAAATAACAAAAGTAGCGTCACTCTTAGCACAATAACTCACAAACTAATGAATAGAATATCATGAAATTTCAACAGCTGTCTTTTGAAGGTTAGTATTGACTGAAAAAAAGGTGACTGACCTGGGACTTTTCAGTCCATGTATTATATCAGTTTTAACTATCAATTTTCAAGGATAATTAAAAGGCTATAAAATCTTCGGAACTAAAAATAACAACACCTTTTTAACGGATTGTGATAGCTGATAATATAAGCAAACTTTTCACGTCGTTTTTTCCTAGATACTTTTACTTACTGATATTTATTGTATACATTTTTCGTATATATTGTTGAATATAATCTTGTTGAATAATTCTTATACATTTTTTTAAAAATATATTAAAAATAGCATACAAATTTTTATGTTTCAAGGAAATTTAAAAGGCTATAAAATCTCAAAGAATTAATAAATAAAATTTTATGGAAACCAATTAATTAACTTTCTTTTTTTTTCGAAAAATACTTTTACTTTTACATGAAATTATAAATAATAGCTTAAATATTATAGATCCGGATGAATTTTTTCAGGTTTTAACGCCACCACCCTCCCATATTAGACGAACTATAAAGTTTGGAGTTATTTTAAAGATTGTTTTTTTTTACTTAGATAAAAATAAACACTATTAAACTGTTTTTTTAATTTTTTTATTTATTTTTTATTTTTAATAAATATTTCTAATCACGTGGTTTTAAGATTGATATAGCCAAAACACGCTAATGAAAATATGGTTTTTTTTGGCAAAGTTTTTCTGCCTCAATGAATTAAGATTTTAAAGAAATTTTTTTAATAATTAGAATGGTCATGTTTAAGTTGTATAAGAAAATAAAATTTATTTGTTTTTTGTTATAATTAAAAAACTGTATCAAATTGAAAAAAAATATTTTTTTTGATTCGTCCATGTGTGGACGCATGCTCAACCAAGAACTTATACTTCCGAAACACAGGTAATATTATTTATAATAAATCATGGAAATACTTAAATTATTTTACTATTATTACGCCATACCGCATTTTTAGTTTAAATTTTATCACTTTCAAAGAGTTCATAATTTATTTCAAAAAAAGTTTTTCGCACACTTTATCAATATTGTTTATTTATTTTTTAAAAATCACTGAAAAATAAAAAAAAAATTTTTATTTATCTAATTTATACTTGATGTTATAATTTATTATATAATATATTATGTTATTTAGATTAAAAATAATGATCGATTTCAATTTTCTTTTAGTTTTTAATTAATTTTTAATTTTATTATATCCTACTCTATATAATGATATGTTTTTATTGTATAATAACTATCTAATTTTTTCGAAAATTGAAAATTGTTGATTAGTTTTACAGTACACTGATGGACAGATACTATTAGTTAACAAATAAAAGAAACCTTAGGTGTCTCTACAAATTTAAATAGTTGTGACATCAAAGAAAAAACAGTACCAAAACTGACATATCTGTTTATAATAAAGCCAATCTGTCCAATACTTATTTTATTTTTTGCGATAGTCAATTAATTTTTGCGATAGTAAGTAAAAAATAAATAATTTAAATAATAACATTGTTTACAAACAATTGAACAAATAATTATACTTTCTAAAATAAAAGTTAAGTTGTCCTTTTCACGTACTATGCACAATATCATGATAATTAACAGAAAAACCAAATTGTAGGACCTTGAAACTAGCAATGAATCTTGTCATGGAAATTCACTTTAAATTTTAAAATAATATTATTGGGCTAAATGATTTTTAAATAGGATAGAATGATGGTTTAAAATACTGATTTTCATCATTCAGAATGCCACCCACATACGCTTAGTTTCCATTTCATTCCGATTCTTTTTGGTGTTTACAAGTAACAGTATTACTGTTATTGACGCTGTTTTTTCACGATTTATGAAAATCCCATGTATATGTGCCATATTATAGTAGTCATAAGCCAATTACTTCCGCTCTCCTTGGATTTGAATAAAAATAAAAATATCCTATGAGAAATTATAATAATCTGAGTATTAATTAAATAAAATATCATTTTAATTGAAAAGAATTATTCTTCTTTACAAAAGATCATTCAAATAATACCTCAACCATTTTTTTTAAATTAAAATTTTGGTGTTTCTTATCACCAAGGTCGGATGTTACATATCATCTGCGTGTACTATAAGGCTCGCTCAGGTTTTTTTTTCAGTTATTGTCAATGAAGATACAAAAAATTTATGCGTCAGTCAAAAACTAACTGCAAGAGAACTCAAACTTTTAATGGTATTCGATATTCAAAAACTTTCAATGATTGTGTAAAAAAATGTACAGATTATCCCGATTTAATACTACGGAAGTTTCTCTACGACACATACAACACGTACTTATCCATGCAAGCGAAACTGCCGTGGTAATGAATCCGGGAAATTTTGTACATTTTATTACACACTCATTGATAGTTTTTGAATATCGAATAGCATTTAAAGAACTCATTGACAATTTTTCGAATATCGAATACTATTAAAAGTTTCAGTTCTGTCGCAATTTTTGACTGACGAATACATTTGTTGTTTAAAACTTTATTACTACTGATAAATTAAGTATCGCGAGTTCTACGACTAGCTACGGGTAATCGCTAGCCTTTTATGAAATTGGATATTCATTTTTTACATAAAACCCCGTGCCTCGTTTTAATCCTAGATAACCTCTTTTGGAACTACCTATCCGATGAAACGTAATTTTTTTTAAACATGAAATGTTGCAAGGACAGAATACTTTTTATTTTGATTATTTCTTTCTTTTATTGCAAAATTAATTATTAACGTTCTGAACTAAGGTCCATAAGCATTTTGTTATTCTATACTTCTATACTTCCATGACAATAATCATTGAATTTTCGCATTGTGAAGTCGAAGAAGTAGCAAATGAAATGGAGATATCATATTTTAATGCGTGTTTTGTTCCTAAAATGTAAGAGCTGTTCATATTTTTTAAATCAAAAGTATATAAGTTAATTGGAAGTTCAAATTGAATAAAATTCTCCAAGAAATAATCTTGAGAAGATATTACACTAGCAGATATAATTCTTCGTTTAAGGGTAATTATTGAGGAATGAAGCTATATGTAACAGGAACATCCAATTTTTAGATGATGAAGAACCAGTATTGGAAATTTGCGGCGTTATACTTAGTAAATTATCATTTGCGCTCAGTAAACACAAACCCTAAGTTTATATACAGGCATGCTTTTTAGGGAGAAATTGGATAAAACTTTCTTGTATGGAGATATTATACGAAAACAAATTTAAGGCAATCAAATTTAATCGGCATTATTGTGCCAACTATTTTTCGATGCAAGCGAGGATGATGTGTATTTTTTTCAATAGATGTGAAGTGCAATATTGTTATATTTGTATTATTCAATATGTAATATTTGACAAAATTCAAAATTTAAAATTTATTCTGTTAAAATAGAGCAAAGCGTGACCAGGGCTGCTAGTATATATATATATGTTATACTACAATGTTATTTTTCTTTTTAAATACATAGTTGTAATAGATATTTAAATAACAATTTTCATATTTAATTATTTAATTATTAGCTATAGGTTCATATTTACTTTACGTATAAGTATATTATTATGAATATTATTATTTTAATTAAACAGTTTTTTGTTTGAATTAATATTATTATGAATATTACTGTTCCTTGTATCAATATTTTAGTAAGATTATTCATTGTTGATTCATTTTTTAATGAAAAAATATTACCATAGACCAAATTATACACAGGAATCAATTGACTAAACGTGTAGCAACTGCATCTTCATATCAAATACAAGAAAAATATCCCGGTAAGTTTTTTCTTAAAACGACCATTTTAGAGAAAATTTGAATTAGGCATTTGAAAAAAAATTTTCATTTATATTCTTTTCGTTATAATTTAAGAGTAATATCAAGTTACTAATAATTTTTTATTCAGTAACTTTTAGGGGCACACCCCGATAGTTTCCAGACCAAATTAAAAAATTTTAACATCACACATCTGTGTTTCGAAAGTATAACATCATGGATGGCATCGATATACGATGTCATCAATAGCGGTGTTAATATGGTAATTTGTAGAAGTCATAAGGGAATGCATATCCATGATATTGTACTATGATATTTATAGAAAAATTATGCAAACAAAGAAATTCCTTTTAACATTATTATATCATGGCGCGATTACAGTTTTTTATATTTTATCATATTATATTACTTTAGTGTTCATAATTAATTTAAAAATTTACTAATAATGTTAAAAAATTTATAAAAAAAACTGGATAATTTTAAACTTTAAACTTTATCATTTTTTCTTCTGAAATTTCCAGAAAAAATTTTTCATGAACATTCAATTTTTCATTAACATTAACATTCAATGAAAACATGTACAGACAATTATCTTTTCAGAAATATATCATTTATTGAGCTCGCTTTGTTCTTTGGAGAGAAAACTGTGTTTAAAAAAAAATGTATTTGTATAATTTAATTGATTGTTTTTGTGGTGCAAACTCAATCTACACGTAAAAAAATAAAAACTAATAATACATTGAATATAAAAATCGTACTATTTTTGGAGATGTAGATTTAATTTGCATCACCAAGGAAATGAATGTGATCAATCTTTATAAATTATGCAAATACATTTTTTTCTTTCTGAAAAATACCGCCTGTACTTATATGTAAATGTTAATAAATAATTGAAGTAACTGTTAAATAATTGATTAAAAATTACTTCATTAAGTTATAACGTATATAATAATTTCATTTTATTTTTAACTTTTATTATATTAAAATCAATATTTTTTATTTAATAAATATAATTGTATATATACCTATCCTAAGTACTCATAGGATTAGGGACTGTGTTTAAAAAGATGCATACTGTGTGTTTAATAAGGATGCATTTCGGTGATAGCCGAAACAAATGCATTAAATTTCTGTGGATTTGACACGTAGGTAGGTATTGAATAATCAAAAACTTTACATTTCTCTGATTTTTGACGAATCTATACTATTTCACAAAAATCGTGTGCATCGTGAACCAATTGCAGAGAGATTAAATTTTACGAAAAGACATTATGGTGAGATTGGTAGAGAACTAGTAGACTTTGGTTTCAAATTGGAGCAAATAATAAGGGATTTGGGGGTTGAAACAATCAGGGTTTGCAATTTACTTTTTTTGTATAAATTTATTTAAACTGTAAATAATATTGAATATATATATAATGCTTGCCCTGAATGACTGAGGGATCAATTCACACCCTCAGGGTTAGGTCTTAAACTTGGAGGGTGTGTTTTTTGTATCCGATAAGAAGGATTTTCCGAAATTACATTCCTAAGGAGGGGAAAAATATTGGTAAGATTTGCATAAACATTCTCTAATAGAATTCATGGAATATGTATTTCGTATTTTATTGAAACTCTAACGGGTTTGAAAAGGGGTAGAAAGTTTATTTTTGGGGTGATTTGAATCGAAGTTCATATCAATACTTCTAAGTGCTTTTGATTTAAATATTTTATTTGACACATGTTTGAAAACTCAATCCGAACGTTTGTTGCAATGCAATACTCTTTAAAATTGGAATATAAAATAATATGTAACTTAGTTTTTATGTTTTAACATATACAGTACTTGTAGTTTACAAGTATTATAACATAATAATTTTATGCTTTAACGTACAAAACCAATTAAAAATCTTATTCAAACTATTATATCATTCACTGACATTGTTTTTCCAAATTTTCTTTTGATGCGAATTTAATTCTTGAAAATAAACAATTTTAAGCCAAAACTTTCTTAGTAAGAATTTTTTAAAATGATGTATTATAAAGTATAGAATGTTATTTCAATTTTTGTAAGGCATTGCAAGTTCCAATGCCTTTGAGGAACCTTGTATAAAAATCTATCACCATTTCAAACTAGACTGAAAAAGATTAAGTCCGTGTTTTTTCTTTTTTTTTTTTTCATAACGTTATCAGTTAAAGATACAACGGCAGGTCTGTTAAAAATACCACCTGTATATCTATATTAACATTAAACAAAATGCTTAAATTAAAAAAAAATACTGATTCAAAACGATTGCTAAAAGCTAGTGTGCTATGGTCGTGTTACAATGTTTATATACATTGTACGAGTATGTTCTACTAGATTGTAGTAAAACAAAACGGTAGGGTTTTGATTTAAGGAGTCTATGTATATTCGTATATTCTATCGTAGCGGTGAAATTATTGGACGAAAGGCTATATTTCATACGAAATGAAATATACATAATGGATTTTACTTCCAAAAAATTGAGTTTATCAAAAATTTTTATTGTTGAAATGTGTCGTGTTGAATATGAATTGGTGGGTTTCAAAAATATGTATATTTACAGCATTCGCTTACTACACTGACCCACACAATATTTTAAATAAAAAATAAGATTAAAGAACTAAAACCCTACCATTGCAAATTGATCTTAAGTTTACGAAAAAAGAAAATATAATTGTCCAAAATTAGATCAATGCTGTCTCTTATTTGTACTATATAATACAAACAACTTTTACGGCAAGGTGGAATGTGACCACAAATATCCTGTGAACATTCCCGATCTACTTTCGAATACGAAGAGTTTCTTATTTCGTGGTCTTATGATTACACGTTGGGAGTTAGTTCTTTTTTTAACTTGTACAAGAATTGATAAGTGATATTCTGGAATTTTTTTTATTTCAACAACTTAGTGCTTAAAAAATTTTTATTTAAAACTTCTCAGTAATAATTGGAAAAATGAAATTCAGAACATCAATTTTACTGATAATATATATTCAATCGGCTGTGTCATCCTAGTGGTAACAGCCTGTATATAAACAGCTAAACAGTAAAAAGCGATTATGTATTCGATGTTATGTAAAGTATTATAAAGCAATTATATAAATTTTGATATGAAAGTAAATTAGAGATGTGTGATCTGCGTTTCTACTAAATTATTATATTATTTTATTTTTATATATCAGTGTCTCACTTTCTGTCTTCGGAGGTCTTCATAAGTGGTGTATCTCAGATGAAATTTATATTTTGGAAGCAAAAAATACATCTTCTAAGTTAACAAAATATTTCAGGAGGATCATTTATATAATGTGGTATGGTATTACTAAACTATTTTACATTTCATTTGCCTGTATATATATCTGTCTATATATGTTTATTCTGCTGTAACTTTCGAAGGCGTTGTCCGATTTTGATGGAATTAAGTATACATGTTTATAACTTTCAGAAAATTTACTTGACTTAATAGACGTTCCGTAATTCTAAATTTCAAAAATTATTGTATAGGCCAAAGAGAATATTGTCTGTAAATGTAATAGGAAACATTTTAATAAAACAAAGTGCAAGTTGTGAAGCAACGTTGAGTCAATTTTCCACTATTGAACAGTAGCAAATAAGAAGTCTTAGCCAGCCGTCCGCTTATATTTTTGTCTAGAAACAAGATTTTGGGCTAGCTCTGAAGCAACGATGATTCTGTACTCCAATATGAAATAGGACCATTTGTAAATAATATATAGTGACCTTGATTTTACTAGAAAAGGATGCGAGGGCATTCAGTTATGATGAAATTTTTATAAGTTAAAAACTTAAAAATATTTATGATATTTATAAAAGTGGTAACGGCGAACATAGCATGACCTTACTATTTTAGAACGTTTTTCTGAGGTAGTCAAAGTTAGATAAGACTTTTAAATCGATTTTTTGTATTTTTAATTATCTTCGACGAAGTTATCAGTAGTTAAAAATAAATTATAGCAGTTGTTGAATACAGACACATGAATGAAACTAAATTATTTATTGGATTACATGCTTTACAACATAAAACCTGCCACAAATATGAAATGAATTAATTATTGAATTGAATGAATGACTACATTAACACAACATAAAAATAATGCATAATATTTTATATTCTTTTTAATGTAACAACCGTAATTATTTTATTTTTAATGCAAAACATCTTTTACAATAAATTTAAATACTTCCTTTCAACAAATTATTTATTATATAATATTAAATAAGTAATTCACAATTAAATGTATACTGAATGTTTTAAATATAATATGTGAGCAAAAATAATGAATGTGTGGCTTTTATCGTTTTCGCATTACAGGATGAACATAAACTCAGTTTTTTGTTTCTATAAATTATATATTTTTGTCGTTCAATTTGGTGAACGATACCAATATTTGACGAAACAAACTTAAATTTTTACTTCCAACTTCGTAACATGTTCCTGAAGTAAAAATAACTTTGTTTGTTCCGAGTTTTAATGTTTAAAAAAATTTAATGTTTACATTTTGGAACTACTTGTTTACGAGTAGTAAACAAAAGTGGGAATGTTCAGGATGGTACCATTTTTAAATGTCGATATCCCGTGAACCGTTCATTCGATTTTGAGGAAATTTTCTATATAAATGTGTGGTTTTACATTAGTAGTTTAAATTATGTTTAAATCGATTATTCTAGAATATTGTGATTGAATTAAAAACGAAAATTAAAATAAACGTGAAAAAAAGCCATCTTTCTATCACAGATAATTCTATGTTAAATAAATGAATAAAATTAGTTTTTTTTACCTCATAACCCAATTGGAACTGAATCGATCAAACGGTTCCAGAAATATAGTTGTATAAGTAAATAGATTCGATAATGGGTATTTTCACATAAATGTCGATACATCGTGAACCATTTATTCAATATTAGTGAAATTTTATATATAATAATAAATATATGGATAATGTGGTTTAATTTTGTTGTAATGGATATTGAGGGGATACAATTTTAACAGAAAATTGGACAAAAAAAATTAATTAGCTTCATTAGCAGGTATACGTATAAATTTATATGATTGAAATGTAAAAATTGAATTTTTTCATTTTATATCCCAATTTTACCTCGTTATATGAACATTGTATTCGTATAGAGGAATATAGTTTTTGTCCAATTTTAGCATTATATTATGTTTTGAATCTTATTTATAGCTAACATTTTTTTATGCAAATTGTTCAATCTATCGAGTTATAACATCTACTATCATTTGAAGTATTGTGATCGTTAAAAAAAAATCGATCTCGTTTCATCATTAACTTTTTTTCTAAAATTCGTTGTATCTGAGAGTCATAAATGTTGAAATTTTGTTGTTGTAGATAGATGAAACCGTAAAGTAAGCTCTTAAAGGTTATGCACAACGATTACACTGAGTACGTTATTGTTGAATAATATCGTTGGAAACCGTTAACGTATTAAATTTAAATCTCATTAAAAAAGACTCTCCACGTAAAAACAGTACTTGCCTACTCTTCATCCTTAGTGAGCCAAAACCTGAATTGAAATTTTATTCTGAAATGGCATGAGTAAATAATCTAAAAATTACCTTAACTATGTGTGTAAACTGAGTTTTGTATACTTTCCACAAACAATTTTTCACAATTTTAAGTATAAATATAGATAAATACATTATTTACGCTATTTTCCGTAAGTGATTTGCTAAAACTATAAAACAATTTTTTTCCTGAATTATTAATTTATTTACAAATCTATATAAATGAAAATGAATTGTGCCATATATGTAAGTTCATCACTTGAAAACAAGTTTGAACGCTTTTTATGGTTGTATTCGTTAAGGATTGAATGATGGAAATACACACAGTGAAATATGATATTCAGAGTGACATTTTTGCAATACGAAGTGCTTTCCACAATTTCAGTTATATGATCCGCCTTACTTTTCAGACCCTTACCACTTGGTTGAGGACTTTTTCAAAGATTTAGGGTAGGTTTTCAAAAGTGATATAAGTGACTTCTCACTGCTTGGCCGATGAAAAAGTTTGAAAACTAAAGAGAATAATTATTTTATTATTTAATTCATAAAAAAATTCTTTCTATTTAAATAAAGAAAAAGATGATTCTAAATTGTAACATTTATAGCCGCCTTTACTGTATATATAATGTAAATGTGTAGAGCCGTTTTTAACCTTTTGAATATTCATGAGTAACTGCTATTCTTAAACACGACTTGCGCAAAAGTAATAACATGTTTTTCGGATAATTTTAAAATTTGATAAAAAGGATAAATAATGCCTTTAAATGCCTCTGACCGTTGAATCGACACAATCAATACAGTATCTGGTTAGAACGGGTAATGGATAATTCGAAACGTATGTTTTTTTTTTTTTTTAATTCGTGGTATTGAGTAATCGTGGAACGCTATATTATAGATATTTAATTTTTATCGATATTGAACATCTGATGAAAATAAGAATTGGTATCGTTGATTAAAATATGAAATAGTTTCATTTCATATTTTAATTTTTATATATTTAGATATATCTCGAAGTGTAGGTAAAAGTGTAAAGTAATCTGTATTCATTTCATTTTACTAGATTGTAGCTTTAAAATATTTTATATTTCCACTTTGAAATTGTAAAGTGTAAGGAAATCTCATTCATTCTTAATCTTATGCTCTTTAATTATATCTTTATACTATGCATTTTTACTGTATCTTTACTCAATTTTTATACCTTTTGGTTCATTTTTTTACACTTTTATGAATAAAAATTGAAACAGAAACTTATTGTGTATGATTAGGTACTTGTTAAAGGTTTAAGTATAATTGTTATACCTTAGGTAATATGTTGTGCTTGTTTACTCAAATAAATTTATAATTTTTAATTGTCACCCGCTACTTGTAGGAAATTATACAAAGTTAATTTCATTTTCTATTCATAGCTTAGATAAGTGTTAAGCTTTGATATTAGTTATTAAGTATGTAAATGTGGATTTATGGTTAATCGATTATTCGATTATATATATATATATATATATATATATTATATATATATATATATATATATTAACTGGTTAAAAGATATTCGGATGACTTGAATAAATTTAATTACAAATTCCTCCTCGTTATCCAATTTTATACTTATCTTTTCAGATTACATATATAGTAACGAAGTAGTTGGATCGTCTTAAATTAGATGATCGAACTATGGCTATCTGGGAGGCAGTGTGATATTTTATTAACCATTGGCTGGAGGGCTGCGAAACTCTAACATGCCATTGTTTAATTAATTTGCAGACACTAAGTTTATAACTTTATAGGAGTTGTTTAGACAATCGAGTATTTTGCATACATTTTCAACGTCATATTTTTCACACTGTTCAACACAAAATTTAAGTATTTTTTATTCACCATATTAAAAAAGTTTATTTTTCACCAAATGCAAAACTGAGAAGCGATTAAACATTACTTTACCGTCTCCCATGTACATAAAACTTTCTGTGAAATGTTCCAACGAAGAATAAGAATAAGAAGAGATAAGCTAATTGGAATTGAAATATTCCTTGTCTTGGTTTCATAAATATTTTAATATTTATTTATTTCATTTATCTTTGCCAAAAATATAATTATTACTGAAAATTAAAAAATTACTTTTTAAGGATAGTTTTAATATAATTCACAATTCTGGAATACTAGTCTGGAATGACGATTTTTTTATTAATGCATTTGAAGCGTCGAATTCGTGAACATGGGACTGAATTTTTTTTATATGTTTAAAAATAAGCAAAATATTCAAAAATCCTGATTAAAATATAATAATAATTTCTTCGCTTTTTAATCAATTTTAATTTAATTTAAGAATTTGCTTATGAGGTTGAGTTTAGAAATCTTTCCATTTATTTACTATTTCGAAAATTATAATAACTAGCATTCGCAAATAGGCCAATATTTATTAAAGAAAAATTATATGCCAATTACAAATGGATAGCGTTATAAAGTCAGCTCTGTAAATGTAAATTGAAATTATTTTTATTAAAACACAAAAACGAGGTTTGAAGTGCTGTAATAAAATCAACGTTTGTAAAAATATCAGTGTTGCTATACGGTAAATGTCGATAAAGAAATCATTCGATTTGAGTCATATTGTATGTAAAACAGATTCAATTTATTTATAATAAAATAAAATGAAAAACGAATATTTAAAACACATTTTATTTCGACATTACATTTTCAAATATTTTTCTTGTATTTTGATAGATTATTCTACATTTATTTTCTTTGATCTTTTTCAATTATAACTAAAAGACAAAATAAAAAACATACGACTCAAGTACATACATACATACATACACCGTTATTGTACAATGAGTTTTAAAATTAATGGTCTATTTTACATATTGTTCGAGTTAAGTCAATTCATCCAATATGTATAGACTAAAGTCAAACCAGATAATTACGTTAGTTTAATCTTAATAATTATGATCAATCATACATTAAGTTTTCATTCTTGCACGTTGCAAGTTAATATATTCTTTTAAATAGTTAGGAAAATGTCACGTAATGCAGACAACGAAAAAATATAAAGTTATAAAGCGTAGTTGTACTTCAAGAGAGTATCAACTTGGACAGAAATTTTTTTGTTTGAACTTCAAAATATGGGATTCGTTGAAAATTGACATAATTGATTAAAGGATTTTTCAAAAGATCTATTTTGGAATTGAAGGTGGTGATTTCTATACAAAAATTAATGTTCTTTTTAATTTCTAACACTGCTTCGAAAATAAAATGTTGTTCAAAACTGTTAGTTAAATTTTAAAACATTGTTTCATAAACTTAACTAATTAAGAAAAAAAATTTTTGACTGCAAAATAAATCTTAAAGTATATTAAGTTTATTAATTAAATTTTCAAGGGGTCTTAGTTCAGGAGACAAGTAAATTAAACTAATAGAAGTTAAAATAAGTCAACTCTAAGGAGAAGACAGATTCGAATACATACTGCATTCATCTGAATATATCTATCTACCTTCTCACTTGAATATTTTTATTTATAATAGCTATTATACATTAATTCATTTATCTTCTGAACTATGATAGATGATATTTTTAATTTAATAGTAAAATTAATAGATTTTTAACTTCATTTTCCAAAAAAAATCAGTTACTTTAAAAAAAAAAATAAATAAATAAAAAAAGAAATTTGGTTTAAAAGTTTAAAAGAACATTAAATTTTGTATATAAACTACCCTGTTGAATTCGTTATTGTAAATTTGCTTAAGTTAAAAAGTATCTTGTAAAAATTCTTTATTGAATTAACATTGCTCATTCACGAACTTTTTATGTTTAGAATTTACCACCAAAATTGCAGCTAGTTATCTCCTTGTATTTTGACTTATATGGACTGAAAAGTCCCGGGCCTAAAAAAGAAAACACAGTTTTTTTTTGTTCAAAATTAGCTATATTCATCAACGTAATCTCCATCTAGAGCAACGCAATCATTCCAGCGCCGCTCTAACATTTCAATACCACTTTTGTAGAACGATTTAACTTTTGCCTCAAAATTTTGCCTCAGTTTCAGCGAAAACCTCTTCATTCGTGCGAAATTTTTTACCGGTCTGCGAACAGCCAGTAGTCGCTGTGAGCCAAATCTGACGAATATGGTGGATGTGAGAGCAATTCGAAGTTAAATTCATGTAGTTTTGCCATTGTTTTGATTGACTTGTGACACGGTGCGTTGTCTTGATGAAACACAATTTTT
Organism: Chrysopa pallens; assembly: GCA_020423425.1. Lineage (NCBI taxonomy): Eukaryota > Metazoa > Arthropoda > Insecta > Neuroptera > Chrysopidae > Chrysopa > Chrysopa pallens. Next base: position 14,977,161 of record CM035591.1, on the reverse strand, counting down.
TTCTTTGCCATATGCGGGCATTTCTTTGCAATTTCGGCCTTCAAACGCTCCAATAACGCTATATAATATTCACTGTTAATGGTATTTCCTTTCTCAAGATAGTCGATGAATACTACACCACGCACATCCCAAAATACCGAGGCCGTATTGTTGTGCTTTCGGACGCTTTGTTGTGATTCCGGAGTGAAGTGAGGGATCCATGTTTCATCCATGACATATCGACGAAAAAATTCCGGTTTGTTACGTTTAAACATGGCCAAACACTGTTCAGAATCATTACGTATCAACACGTTTTCGTTTTTGGTCAACAGTAAGCAAACGCGGCACCCACTTTGAACAGAGCTTTCTCATAGTCAAATGCTCATGCAATATAAAGCCAACACGTTCTTTTGATATCTTTACGATGTCAGCTAACTGACGCAACTTCACTTTTCGATCATTCAAAACGATTTTGTGGATTTTTTTTATGTTTTCTGGTGTTCCCGCCTCATTTGGACGTCCACTGCGTTTTGCATCATCGGTGTCTCTACGACCACGTTTGAAGTCAGCAAACCAACGTTTTATTGTTGTTTCTGATGGAGCGGAGTCCCCATAACACTTTTCAAGACATTGCTTCGCTTGAACGGTATTTTTTCCCATCAAGAAGCAGTGTTAAATTAAAACACGAAATTGTTTTTGATCCATTGTTTTGAAAATAACAAAAGTAGCGTCACTCTTAGCACAATAACTCACAAACTAATGAATAGAATATCATGAAATTTTAACAGCTTTTGAAGGTCTTTTGAAGGTTAGTATTAACTGAAAAAAAGGTGACTGCAATAAAACTAGCACCATCTATATGTTAGGCCCGGGACTTTTCAGTCCATATTAAATAACAAAAATATCGAAACAAAACTTCCGAACAAAAGAATTACAAGCTATTAAATATTGTTTTCTGTTTCTTTTTTGCAAAAAAATCCACATATACATTCGTTGTGGAGCTATTCGAAGGTTAATTATGTATTAATGATGACACTTATTCAGATGGTTAGATTTAAGAAAAAAAATTTAAGAAAATTAACAAGTTCCACGGTTTTGAAGTAAAGTCGGTTAGTTAAAGTAATAAAAAAAAAACCTTGTCAAAATATAAATCAATAGTATGGTAAGAGTCAAATTAACTACGAAATGTCACATGAATTGAGTGTTTTCGTTTCATGATAACAGAAGTTTTAATATTTATTAAGTTTTAATAAATCCCTAGATTTGTTAAATTTAACACAAGTTTTCGGGACGGGAATATGACCGATATGACAGAATTAAATTATAAAGCATTAAGAAGAATACTACAAAAATGTTTAGCAATTTATTTTATTTTCTTATTTGGAAAAGTTTTGCAAGAAAATTTGTCCAAATGAAAACTACTATATAGGATGTTGATTTTAGCCTGCCACATTTATAATGGGTTTTTTTCAAGTGAAACTTCTTTAGTGCCGTTGTGATTTCAAACTCAGTTACAGTTACAGTAAAAGAATACAAACACATGCATCTATAGAATATAACGTGCGAGAGTATGAGATATAAGCAGATACTTAGATAAAGAATATAACGTACGAGAGTATGAGATAGAAATATTTATAGAATTATATGTGCAAGAGAATTAGAAAGAAAGCATTATTCACTGTTTGTTACAGGGTAAGTATGAGTGCGTGTGTGCACTTTCAGGCATCATTCAACTGCACATGTATTTTACACATGTATTGTGTACATGTTTTTAAAATGCAACATAAATATTATAAATATTGCATTATTTGAATAAAACGATCTATCGAAAATTCAAACATGGAGACTACTGGATGTATGTAATAAAAAGTGAATAAAATGCATAATGATTTTGAACTTGGGAATCAATATCATAATATCATTAGAAATAATTATCCTAGTCCTGAAATTGTATATTTATCTCCTTTTATTGTGGTTTAACAGCACACATGTTATTCAATCCTTAGAATAGATCTCAGTAGCTTTCGAGTGTCTATTTTTCAAACAAATTATTTAAGAAATAGTGTAAACAGATCCAGTACAAACATTGTAATAATAATATGATGGCTGTATAATGTATTTGACGTCGCGTCGTTTTGTATTTAATATTACAGATATATATATATATATATATATATATATATATATATATATATATATATATATATATATATATATATATATATATATATATATATATATATATATATATATATATATATATATATATATATATATATATATATGGGAGTATGTATCGTATAATAGCGTTATTTTCGTTCAATTCATTTTCTACCGATATATATATATATATATATATATATATATATATATATATATATATATATATATATATATATATTTATATATATATATATATAAGTGTATATCGTATAATAGCGCATGTGTTTGTAAGTACGTATGTATTTATTTTATACATAATATACACATGTGGTAGCCGTATGTGTATCAGATGGCTTTGACAGAGGCCATCTGTGATCCAGCCACCTTCCTTCATCAATGATTCCTGTCAAATAGCCAAACCAGGTCCATACTATATACATACTATACTAATAACATAAAACTGTTGTATATTATATGTAATTGATTCAAAAATATCAACACTTATGTAATAAATGAATCATTTGTTTTTAATTAATTATTTCTTATATTGTTATAGATAAAATAAAATAAATTTAGTTAATGTATGAAATATAATGTGTGCATTAGCTAAATCATTTAGACAACAAGAGAAGATAACAGCTAACATAGTTAATTGTTTATATACATACTTATGGCTGAGTATATTAACAATTAACGGTTATTATTAATGGTTGAGTACCAAAGTTTGAACTATTTTTTATTATTAGCATTCATAAAATAGCCTAAATATACATTCCATACAGTTATAAATACATACATATAATAATAATGTGCATTGGAAATATATGCTTTTTAACTAATTTACAGCTATAATTATGGCTAATCTAAACAATTATCTATAAAGTTTTAAACAAAATTTTGTTTTAACAAAAATATTTTTGCATTAAAATCTTTTTTGGTTTTGGACGTTTAGAAAGACGGATATGCGGAAATAGACTAGACTAATTGGGTGATACTATGAACACCCATACCAAAGATTTATGTACGACTTCAATATTTTCTAGCGGCACCAACTCAAGGCTTAGATCAAATACTCAGACATATTCTAAAATGTCGAGTGTAAAAATACGTACATAACAATATAAATGGTTTATCTGGATAATGTATTTATTCACTATCACTATTTAGTTAAAGTATACACAGCGTTTTTCTTTCAGGAAAGGGATTGACATTTTATTTTGTATGAATCCCGTTACTAGAAGAAATAAATCGTTTTAATTCAAATAGCAACCAATCAATATTGGATTTTTTTTCGCAATTGAAATTATCAGATTGAAGTTAGGTGGTCATGTTGTTTGTGCTACTATTTTATAGTTATGGATCAATATAGAGATTATATTTTTGATCAAACTATGATTTGATTTTGAAGGGATTCAAAAACATTATTTTAACATTTGGTGTATGAATAGATGAATAAATTACGGATGAATATGCAAATGATGGATGTCATGAAATTTTTACCAAACATATATAATTATATCATAAAATTTAAAAATAAAATTGTATATAGCAAAAAATCAGCACCTGAAGGATTTTGGTTTCGCTCAAAGTGAGGATTGAAATCTGAATTTATAATCTGAATGCTTTTATTTTGATATATCATAACCTTGAAAAACTTACTGGATAAAATAACTAAAAAGTACATTTACGTTTGCGAAAGTGAAAGTTGATAAATTCAGTTTCAAAATCTATAAAAAAAAGAATAAATAAATAAAGATTTTGAAAAAAACGAACTAAGTAAAGTTTCTGCGAACTAAGTAAAGAGTATGTGTCCCAATTTTAAATGTATTTTATTTTTTAAGTTCTTCTGGCCCACTAATTTTGTGGATTTAGGACATAAAAGCCTTGACGAAATATAATTGTGAAAGGTATACGTAACTCGTAATATTCGTATGCGTACTAACTCTCAACCATTTAAAACACGCCAAAGTTTGAAAATAACATACAATTAGTGAATTTGACTTTCAGCTTTTCGAAAATTCAGAATTCTCATTTAATTAAATTAATATTTGTGATGGTATTTTGTAGTAAACTATATATATTATTGATTTATATAGTTGAACAATTATTTTTAATATTTCGTTAATATATGATTTTGGTTTGGAATATCCGTCATTAAAAAAGATATTTATGATTGGGTTTATGGTAAAATTTTGTTTGGGAAAAGTTATTTATACCTTAAAAAATTTTTTTTTCTTGGTTAACAATTACTTTTGAATTACTATAAACCTATTATGTTTTGTTCAAATGAAAACAGATGTGCACAGTGCTATTTTAATGATTTATCTTATTCACAGTTAATGTTTTGCGGAACTAATTGTTTTCATTAAGAGAAAAAAATGCATAAAGTTGATATAATGTGTTAATCAAAAGTTGTTATAAATGTATAAGTTGTAGAATCTGACAATTGCACACAAAAAATTAAACAATTAGTTTTCAAATAATAATTTTTAAAAACAATCGGACCATGTTTGTATATAACATATACTGTTGACTGTATCTACAAACAAAATAATTGGAATGAAAAATGTTAGGCACATGACATTCATAGTTGCCTATCAACGTATCTGTGGTGTAGTTGGTAGCTCAATTCTGAACAGTTTCAATCTTAAAAGCAAATGAAATTGAGCACAAATATTGTTTGGTAAATTTTGAGATACATATGCCACTTTTATTTTTTTATTTTTTGAATACTACAATCGACTCTCGAAAATTTGATACTCTTTACTAGGATCTCTCGATGATTCGAAATTTTTTAGCGGTTTCTTGAAAATTACTGGATAAATGGAATAAAATCCATGTTGATTGGTTCCCTCGGTTTTTTGAAATTGAATGTTGAGTCTTTTGCCCACTTTTAATTTTTTTAAGTATGATCTTTAAGGAGTACAATTTGGCTGACAGCGTTTGCCCTGTCTATCATTGTAATTCACTATTCTTAAAAGTGCCGAACATTTATACCTTCACATAGAAGAATAAACAAATAAATAATGAAGGAATATTTTTGTTTTGAAGAGCGATTGAGTTTGTAGAGCATGATAAGCAAGTTCTTGAGCACCATTAGAGACACAGAGACGTATTAATGTTTCTTAATGCATCTCTGTGCAGAATTCGTCAATAAACTATAGGCTACGGCCTGTGAGTGATCTCTTTATGATTAGGTAAATATATACTTCTTAGATAGAGAAGCTTTACTTGTTCAAAATGAGTGTAAAATAATCAGAGTGTACTTAATTATTCTTCCTCTATTATTTTATGACTAATTTAATTTATCCATTCAATTTTCTTTTTTAAAATTTAACCTATTTACTTACACACGTTTTCGAAACTAAATGTTTTCTAAAGTAAATAGATATATGAAAGGTAGGGGCAAATTTAAACATGGCACCTGTTTTGTTTACGATTTCTCCGAGTTATTTGATAAAATTTAATGTCTCGTAATATAGCATTGTTTCTTTGCGCATTACAAAGCTGCATACTATTTCCTATAGATACCAATATTTACATATGTTAAAGAACCGGAAGTAGATTACTTTTGAATGTATTCATTAATATATACTGATAAGTTTTAGTTTTCAAATATTTTGTTCTTAATTTTAATCAAATGTTTTGAAAAGTATTTAAGCTATGTAGTGGCAACGATCATGGATAAAATCGGAACGCGTATTTACACGTATACAAGTATTTGTCAATTTATTTTACAATATGAATAATAAACTTTATAACGTTAATAAATGAGCTAATAAATTATTTAATAAGATTTATATAATTTATTTTTGATTAATAAATTATTCAAATTTTGTTAAATCTATAGTGTTTATGAAAAAATGCTTTAAACAATAGTTAAAATGAATGCTAAAAAACACCCACTAAAGTCATGCAGCTCCTGCTTAGTGAATATTTAAATAAGTTTTTTGTTATTGTTATTATATATATCGTATGTATGCATGTGTGTGTGTTTTGTTATTGTTGTTGTTGTTGTTGTTCTTTTGCGGTGGAAGCATCTGTTTACACACAGAAGGCCAAACAGATACGCAAGTGTATTTTACAAATGTATATTATATAATAATAATGCAACATAACACAAAATATTGTTTATATACAGTTGGTTTAGAAATATCCTCTTTGATTCTCATATAATATTGCAATATTGTGTTCAATTATGATTAAATTACTAATAAGTACTTTTGCTGCGGGAGCCTGTGACTATGAACGCTGGAAATGTCTAGCGTAAAAAAATTGCGTTCGGAAAATACTCATATAATGTACCGCATAAACATTTTATAGGCATGCACGACGGTCACAAAAACTTTTGCAGTTTGACTTTGGACAAAACAACAAACAAGAAGGAAACATTATGTAAAATACCAAAACTAGAAAACAATTTCCACTTTATTTGCGTTATTTATAAAGAGTTTTAAAAAAATCACGTTCGTTATTTTTCTGAAAAAATTAATGACCCTAAATAATCATATTTATCAATGAATAAATATCAATGAATCGTTTGTATACATCTTTACTGTTCGGGCATGACGCGAGACATCGTCGTGTAATGTCGATCAACGAAGTTTCGTTTGTTAAATTAAAAAAAGCTTGATTTATAATTAAGCTTTAATTCAATATATATTAATAACCAAGAAAATGTGAGATATACGTTCAATTAGATATATGACAATTTCAGCTCCAAATTTCTGAATGCACTGTATCATATGCTTTGAAAGAAAGCTATATATACATATATATATATATATATATATATATATATATATATATATATATATATATATATATATATATATATATATATATATATATATATATATATATATATATACAGATCTGATACAAATTTGATATTATCAATGAATGCCACTGTTTTTAGTTTCAATATGCGTCTGTTGTTTGTACTATTTCTTCTTTTGAACAAAAAGAACCCTTATATTTAATTATATCCGCTTCTTTTTATTCCTTTTTTGTTCATTTTAATTTTTAATTATTTGTTTATTATTCATTATCAATTTTCCTATTTCATGTTTTACAAAAATTTGACTTCCAAAAATTAGATTATGTATGTAGGTACTTAGGAAAAACTGTACAAGTATCTTTATATTTATCATCTTAGGGATTCATGAATTTTGAAGTCATATAACATAACAAAGATTAAAAATAAATTGTTTAAATATTCGGAATTTACATGAACTTGGGGAGTGGAGTACCGCGGTTCTAGCACACAGAACTTTTGTACCACTGGTAATCGGGTTCAATTTCAAATGTAGAAGAATATTCTTTCAAAATAGATCATATGTTGCTTGGAGATCATTTATTGAGATAAAAATAACTACGTCGTTTAAAGTACCGTAAAGTCTACGGTGCATTGAGTATCAATGGTTGTAATGTTTAACTTTTTAGTTTGATAATGCTTTATTAGCATCATAATATAAATACAAGTCGGCTTCCAACTATAGGACCTAGCCTAAGCTTTATCTATAATACATCATCTTATATACTAGTTACATCGAGATTACAATTTTTGATACATCGTAGGCGGAAGAATTAGCTGCCGCTCTCTCTTCTGTTGGCTAATTGCTATTTTTACCTTCCTTCTAGATTCTGTCTTTTGCTCTTCTTCTTCCAATAGAACGCAGCACTATAAGGACTTCTGTAGCAGAAGTGCTTGTGGCGTTCCAGGCAGCTTCACTTGACAACATTGCTTCTATTACTGTCTCTGGTTGGATTTTTTTGTTAAGAAACTCCTGAATAGGGCAGGCACTCCGGAGAATTATCATGCTTGAAGCGGTATCGATACTCTCGAAAGCACCCATGTCATGACAACATCTCCGTCAGGTAATAGTTGACCTAACCATGGTTTCGGCTCAGCCAAACGTCAATCTTTAGTATGAGCCAGAGTATCCATGTGCCTTTTGCTGCGGCATCCCACTGCTGTTGCCATCCATACAATACTGAAATATGCCGGTATCCTGGCACGTTCTTCTCTTGAATAGCTTGCACAATTCAATCTCAGTTAGATGAGTTTGAGCCGTTTCTGATGTCTAACGTTGCCACCAGGCCATATTTCTTCGTACCATCCTTCCATCTGGTCCCTGCAATTGCATTCTTGGCCGTGGTAACAACCAGATTGATCGCGTCCAGATCGCCTTTTTCGGAGTCCATACTGGTTGTTCGCCAGGAGTGGATCCACAACTGCTTCTATTCTTTGATGTATTATACACTCAAGAATCTTACCCGCAGTGTCTAACATGCATAGTGGACGGTAAGATGACGGCTCTTCTGGTGGTTTTTTTTCCTTTAGGAAGGATTACTAGTCGTTGCTTTTTCCATTTCCGAGGGAAAATCCCTTCCTTAAAGTATGTGCCATAGGCGTCTAAGAACAATGGAGGCGCTGCCTTTATAGCTGTTTTTATGGCAATATTAAGTATGTATATATGTAACTGCGTATGTATCATTCGTTTAACATATTTTATATTTGTGTAATTGTTTAACATTTGGATACTTTTCATGAAATCATAATCCATTACAAAAAATTCCATTTTATATAAAATTCCTAATTTAATTTATTATTAACTGACTTCCTGTTAAATTTTTACGCTATTACGCATCGTAGTCCCTTTTAAATCACTCCCTTGCATGAATACCAATCGGAAAGTTGTTACTTATATCAATAATTCCATTTAAACATAGTTTTCTGCGTACCAACAATCAGTATATTGTAAATATGTGTAGTTTACATCAACATTTTATGAAAAATAATTGCAAGTTGTGTTTGATATGATATGATATGATAAATATTTATAAAAATGGGTCAACAATCTTTGGGACCTAATTAATTGTGTTTGTTCATTCACGAAAATTTTTCATTGTCATTTTGAAGGCAGAAATTATTTTCAATTCTGAATTAAGTTACAGCCTTTTGAAGGTGCAAACTTTACACTTCATATTAAACAAGGATTTAAAGGCTAATGTATTTATGTTTTATTGAATACGGTTAAATATTGTCGAATTCAAGGTGGTTGCAATTTCAAGTTTCATTTTTATTATAAAAATTTTTAGTCATGTTATTTTCAAATCAAACAATAAATTTTTTTGTTCTTTATTTTAGAAATGGAAACTAAAATAATAAAAGAAGAAGTACCTGATAAAGATTTTCCTGATGCAGATCGAATATCATCGCTAAGAAGCCGAAACAAAGGTAAATATAACATCATTTCGTATATGAAGAGCAAAAAATTATACCCAACATTTTTAAGGTGCTGTAATTAATTCTCTTCAAAGATTGAAGCCAAAAAGTAAGCTTGGGTATTTCGACCTTTCTACAGATTTATTTATTATTTCAAAACAATCTATCTCTCGTTTATTTGCATACTCAAGTACTTTTACCGTCTGCGTTATATACAAATTGATGTAAATAAAAGTTGTTTTGGCACAAAACATTTCCAATGTTTATTTAAAGGAACCTATAATACATTATTAAAGCAAAACTAAACATTAATAAAGCTCAACACTTGAAGTAGAAATTTTAATTACAATTTTCAAAACTTCGAGGTATTGGAAATGATTCCTTTATAAAACGATATTATTTACTCGAACAATACATAAGAAGAACCATATGTCGAGTGTTTAAACAGTTCACACTGATAGTTATCGTCATTTGTTTTATTTTTGGAAAAGTCTTCCCATGTTGTTATCTTTTTTAGATGTATCATTTTCGGAAAATGACACTCCGAATATTGTGACATTGGATGAAATGAAATTCTTAATAGAATTTTATATGATTTAAAAAATAGTATTATTTTATGTTTAAAAAATATTTATTTTAAATTTCATATGAAAAACTAGAATAGAATATAAAAATTTATTATAATATTTTTTGGTATATATTAAGTATATGTTTTGTATTGTATTGTATTGTATTGAATGTGTAACAAAGATGGATAGATATAAAATAATGTTTAATAGTAATAACAATAATAATGGGATAATATATAAAGGATTTATTGGAATGAGTTCGACCGGATGTTTTAAGGATATGTCGTACACTGTTGGTTTGTTAAACAATACTATAAGTTTTCGAGATTGACTCATTATGCAAACACCTCTCCTATTAATTATATCGTCAAGTAATCTCTACTGGGCTGGATGCCCGTAATCATATCAAGTCATTAACACCCTTCTAAAATTTTGTTTATGGCTTAGTTATGATTAGTGTAACAATTGTTTCCTCTACACAAATTCTGAAATATTGGCTTATTGTTTTTCGGACCGCGTAAGTGATAGAAATCCGGTTGTTTGTTATTGTAGTTGTAAGATCATTCAATAAAACTTGTAAAAATCATTTTGTGCGCCATGTAATAAAACTAGATGAATTGAAATGAAACCAAATTGAATTTGTTTTTAAATGGTCTGCCTACAACAATAACAAAAAATAGAATTCCGTGAATACAAACTTGTGAGAGGAATTGCAAATTTTGCAGGCTCCAAAAAACGAAAGCGGCCCAGTTTTCAGAATTTTTGTTGAGAAAAAAGTTCTCAAACTAATAATAATTAAACCATATACATATGTGTGTTTATCAATGACTTAATAACTTTTCATTTAAATGCAAATATATCTTGAACCGTTCATCGTAGTTTAATAAAATTTTGTATGTACTGCGTGTTATAGTTTTGCATTTGCCATCTCAATGTTCTAGTAGATACATTTTAGAAAATGAATATTAATAGTAAAAATCCGGAATGGAAAATCGAGAAAACATGACAGCTTATTGTCATAGAAAACAGTATATTATGTGATTAAGATGTAAAGTTTACAATAGATTAGTTGGCTAATACAATCACTTTCCATAGGAAAAAAAGGAAAACAATGATAAAATACACCTATATAGAACATTATGTGTTACATTCTATATTGATGTATTTTATCATAGTTTACCTCCTTTTCTATAAAGACCAGGGTAGAAGCTTTTAATAATGGTAAAAAGTGAAAAAAAAATTATAGCAGGATGAAAACCATTGGAAACGGAAGTGAATATAACATAAATAAAAAGAAAAATAGAATAATAAATAAAATAAGAAAACACGGTTTATCTCGATTTCCGGCAAAACTCCTATGAGAAAATGTTAAATGGTAAAGATGTAGGTAATAAAAAGATCTACAACTTTTGTATTCAAAATCAGGTGAAAAAATAAATATTTTAAATCAAAAAAATTTTAGCGTATTCGGAACATAAAAAGGTAATTTTGTTAAAAATAGACATAATAAACCCAAAACTTGTTTATTTCAATTTTAACTTTTCAAATTTTGATGTTATGTGTAAAAAGTGTAAATACAAAAATTGTAGATTTTTTTATTACCTTTAAATTTTCCATTTATTTTTTTAGGATTTGTCGATTTTACCGGAAATCGAGATAACTCCTATTTTAACCTTAAAAATGGGGTGAGTTTCACTTCCTTTCACTTTCAGACCTCACATCGCCCGTAAATTCTTTAACGTTTCATTTTTGTTATATTCTCTTCCGTTTCCAATGCGTTTCATACTATAATTTTGTATTCATATACATAAAAAATGTCAATTTTAGTTTTTGTCTCAATATACATTTAATTATGCTTCAACGAGGATAGAGCTTTAAATCATACTGTACAAATACAATGAGTATTATTTCACATATAGTTTATGTTATTTATATATCTTCTACCATTTTCGTACAGATGTTCTAATTCCTGTCGGAAAATATTGAACTAATACGGCCGGTTTTCACTAACTAACTGTGTATGCATGTATGTAGGTATATATCTATATATATATAAATCAATGCCACTTTTCGTTGTAATTTTATAACTCAAGAACGGGCTCACGTATCCAAACCAAATGTTTAGGCTTTGTTCGGACTATTTAGTAGATGGTTTATGTTAAGTTTGCACAAAATCGGTCCAGCGGTTCTTCATGTATCACATTTTTTGTAAGAAATGAATTCAATAAATGGCGGATCATTTTGTTAATGGGGATTTAGCTGCCAATTTGTTGATTACCTTGGAAATGTACAACGAAGCTTTGATAATAATTGAAGATATGTGTCTAACGATTGCAAATAAAGCATAAGTATAATAGGGTATGGCCGCATCAAATCGTGAGATGTATGATTTGATTTACCGTGAATTGCAACGTGAGTAGGAATTCAATTCTAATGATTTGCGTTTATTTGTACAATCGAATATAACCAAATTGAATATTCAGAAACACCATGTATATGACATATTCCAATAATGCAGATGGATTATATTTCTTGGATGCAAATTTCTTGAACAGAAAATTTCATTGGCCCTTGCATTTTCGGGAATTGCTGCTACATTATTAGAAGGTGGTCGGACCGCACACTCTGCATTTGAATTGCCATTGAATGTACAGGTGATTGAAACTCCAAATTGCAATATTTTGAGAAATTCTGCTATGGCAAACGTTCTGAGATTAACGTCAATTATTTTATGGGATGACTGTACAATGGCGAATAAAAAATCACTAGAAGCAATGAATCGAACAATGCAAGATTTACGTGGTAATCAACAGCTTTTTGGTGGTGCTTTGATATTACTGTCAGGAGATTTTCGTCAAACATTACCTGTCATTCCTCGATCAACTCCTGCTGATGAAATTAATGGCTTTTTGAAGTCATCAGTTATTTGGAGATATGTACAAAAATTGACACTGAACAATAATATGCTCTTTCACCTACAAAATGATCCAGCTGCCCATGAGTTTTCAAAACAATTGTTTGAAATTGGTGATGGCAAAATACTAATCGACAGTACCAACGGATTGATCACTGTACCGAACAATTTTTGTACAATTGCGCAATCGATAGATGAATTGATTGAATGTGTTTTTCCGAATATTCTTTAGAATTACAGAAATTATGATTAGTTGAGAGAATGCACCATTTTAGTACCGAAGAACATTCAAATCAATGTCATTAATTTTCAAATTCAAGCGAAGCTGCCAGGTGCAGTCATGACATATAAATGAATTGACAGTGTTATGAATATAAATAAGGCAATGAATTATCCAATTGAATCGGCTGGTATGTTACCGCATTGCTTGAATCTGAAAGTTGGTTCATTTATTATATTATTGCGAAATATTAATCCACCAAAACTGTATAATGGCACCAGATTGGTAGTGAAAAAGTTATTGCCAAATTTGATTAAAGCTATGATCTTAACTGCTAAATCAAAAGGAGAAGTTTGATACCGTGTATCTCTATGATTCCAACTGATATGCCATTTGAGTTCAAACAATTACAATATCCTTTGCGTTTATCATTTGCGATGCCCGTCAAGGCCAAAAACATGGCCCAAGGGCAAACACTTCACGTTTGAGGTGTGAATTTGGAGGAATCATGTTTTTCACATGGCTACCTTTATGTTGCCTGTTCTAGAGTCGGTACCCCCAACCTTTTGTTTATTGATGCTCAAAATGGAAAAACAAAATATATAATTTATCCAAATGTTTTGGATTAAGTTTTAAAATAGCTAGCACTTAATAAAATATTTTTTTGTTTGAATAAATGAATTTGATGTCCCAATTAAATTTTTTTATTATTTCGTAGCGAAGCACGTACCGGGCCGCTAGTATATGTATATGTTGAATATACATGCATATAGTACGTGGTATACATGAAGGTAGCCTGCCTATAGTGTAATATAAAATACATCAACCTATCTATCCATTCATCCACCTAGCTAGGGTATTTATGTAGTAGCTACCCTACTAGTTATATTAGCTACTACCTAAAACTGTATTCTTTGGCCGTCAATCAACAATGTTTCAGTGAATAGAAGACCAACCTATACAAAATGAGTGTCTGTATGAACAATTTCAACATTGTACTATCCGTATTATCTAGTTTATACAAGATTGGTAATTTTGGTTAGTTTTTTTTTCCATTTTCCAATTGAATATTCGGGTACAAAGGCGGATCTCAAACAGATGCTAAAATAACTTCGGGTTTACATTTTTAGCTTCATAGAAACGAAGTGTTTGCCTTAAGTAGGTTGAAATGTATCCCATAAATAAATGCGCAGCCAAAATCTTCAGTGAATCGAAACCATGTAGATATATTTTATCTTATAATCAGAATGCGCTAATTTCACCTGAAATAAACTCCAAAAAGAGTGCATTAAATCTCAAAAATTTACATAAGCATAACAAATTGTCTTTTACCTAAGTAGCTGGACATTTAGGATTGGTTCGGAACCGTTTTTCGGTTACCAGTTAATCATAATGTGAAAGAATGGGAGATTCATTAATCAAACCATTCATGAGCAATGACTTATGCTCAAGGCCATGTAGAAGCTCTTATACTTTACTTCGTAAAAAGAATGTTTATAACTAGGAAAAATCAGTGAGCGGTCACTGACCATTTTAAAATTAACAAATATATTGACAAAATTAATATCCCCAAAAATGATATCTAAGGATTTGGTCATGAAGCGGAGGAAATTCGAACTTACATTCTATATATATGCAAAAGCTTCTTTTGAATACACATTCTCATTACGATGAACTATTCTCCAATATGTAGTATATTATTGGTTTTCTGTTTAAAAGCTAGGTGTAATGATTTTAAAAAAAGTATTATGTTAAGTCAGTTAAGTAATTTAATTTAAGCATAATTTTTTTACCATTTGTGAGGTTTGAAATATTTTGTATCAATTCACTTTGTGAAATATTTTGTATCAAAAAATAGATACTGCTTTTCGTTTTTTTTCATCAATTTTTTATTATTTAATGTTGACATATGCGTTCCTATATTTAACATGTTCAAAACAGTGTATTGATTTATTACTTAATTCACATAAGTTAATTTTCTCCGATTCTAAGCTATTGAAATATGTCCATGGAAATGTAACAAATCAATTCATTCATATTAGTAGTGTTGTTGTTAGTCACACATATGATAAAATCATAGTGTCCAAAGGTGCGTTTTTGAGTATCGATCGATATTCTCCCAGATTTAGTTTCTTCATCAAAATAACTTTAAAACAAACAAAACTCTCTTTTTTACATGAGGACTTTTTTGTAGGAAATTAAATACTGCATAGGAATACATTTTTTGCTCATTTTATTTTTTTTTTTAAGGACGAGAATCACGGATAATTTAACGTTTTTATGGAAAATAGCTACAAAAGACCCAAGCAAGGAATTGCAGATATTTACAATGTAAACACTCTATTATTGCAATTATAGCTTACGCCCTGCTCTTCCTAGTTCTACTTGTCAAATCTGAATTGATTTGATTTTTGTAAATATTTGTTTAATAGTTAATATACTGAAAAGATTAAAAATGATCAAATTTGAATGATGGTATTAGGATGCCACAAAAAAACTTATTACTTAACGAATTACTGAAAAATAAAAAATGTGTACCTATATATATATTTTTTTTTATGCTATTGTAATGGTAATACAAGTTTTTTAAAAACACATGCCCATGTAAAATTAATTTACTACGAGAAAATACTCTTGTAAAAATTATAAAAAAATGAGATCCCAAAAACTCATCCCTCTAAAAGAGGAAACTTTATGATCTCATAATATTTAGGTGCCAAATGAACATTTAAAAAAATAAAAATGCTTGAACGCAATTGTTCCTTTCTACCCCTTAATTTTGAACATTTTAAATTGACTATTTTTGATTTCACCGTCAACTAAAATATTTTTCAACATTGCATATTTCAGTTGTATTTCTGTATTAATTTCCAATCCTGTATATAAAAGTGTAGATAGAACAGATGAGCTTTCACTCATTTTAAGTACAAAGTAAATCATCAACCAAACTAACTATAATAAAGCTCACACAACAGCAAAACAAAACATACATGCAAACACACAGAAATACATACATATATATAGAAAATAAAACTCACTATATTGAGAGCTAGAAGCAGCAAACAAGCTCATCACATTGAATGAGTTGAGTTATAAGTGAGGTGATCATCCTATTTTATAATAATACACACAGAAACCATTATTGTATTCAATCAAATAACATAAACCTTTTGAAATTTAACGGGATGGATCGGATCATATTATCTCATCATTATCGTTTAGATACGTTCTAAGGTTTAACTACTATCATACGTAAAGTTTGTGTATTTTGAAACACAGGAAGATTAATAAACATTGATTCATATGTAACAAAATGAAATAAGATTTTATAATAATTTTCAATCAATTCACAATTTTGTCGCTAAGTCAAACTCTTGACGAGATAATTGTACAAAGGGAGTATTTGCCAGTAATTTTAACCATATATTAGAGAATATCGTTTTTTCCTTTCAGACCTCTAAAAGTGAGTCTTCTACTTGTTTTAGCTCTATAATCTACTCCAGCGTATTTAACATCCGTTCTATAAGATCTATTCTTAAATTTCGAAGAAGTAACCGCTGGGTGTACTTCTTGTTATTATACGGAAAAATTTATTTAATAAATAATAATAATACTTTGAATTTTAGAAAATTAAAAGGTACACAACAGATACGAGTAATATGCAATAATGTTATGCAACTAAAAGACAATTTAATATAACTTGGTTTAATATTATATGTAGTTTAAAATACATGTTAAAAAAAATCAATTAACACCAATGTATATTATACAATTTATTGAGCGAATGAATATCTTCGGCTAATAAACATTGTATTGACTGAATTGTTTATTCGGTGAATAATAATTTTATTATTTTTAATAATTCTATAGTTGTTGTAACACGGCAAATTTTCATTTCATCTGTCTATATCTATATATGTGCGTTTGTACCGTTGTAACTATCAATATGATAAAATTTGATACACATGTTTATTGCATTCAGTAAAACTTTCAGTACAGGAAGTATTTCAACCCCTCATTTTGAAAATAAAATCACAATCTTCAAAAATAGCAACTTTACTCCAATATTTTATAGAAATTATTTAGTGACCATTTTGGAGATATCCAAAAATACCTACTTCTTCTATGTAAGCCACCAAAGTTGTGGTTTTATGCATTGTATATTAATGATAAAACAAATAGGGAAAATGTATTTTTATTGCACTCCCCATTGGGTAAAAATTTTTCAAATTCGTTTTCTTTTTTAAGTTTTAACCTATCGATGTGAAATGATATGATCAGAGCAAATAGGAATAGTTTATGTTTTCTTTTGAATCACGCTCTTTGTGTAAGGAAGTTGCAGATTTTATTATCTTTTGATTAACCCTTACTCCAGGCTTTGTAGCATCTATGGAGCATTTATGATGTAATTTATTACGTAGTTCATATTTCTACCTGTGGTTATAGTGTCTTTTAATGTAAATATCCTATTTTGTCCTTTCTCTTCTTTTAATCTTTCTATTTAATTTATAGAATATCAATTAAGCTAAAAATACATTGATATCAATTTGTATAATCGAAAATTTTGTTTCGTATATCGGCGTACTCTAAATGAATTAAGCATGATCCTTTAGTTGGATTAGAAACTTCTGGTATAATAATTTATTATGTAAAGCAACATGTTGTAAAGAGTGATTGCATCACTATCAAACATTTTCAATAACTCGTTATTAATAATTGGTGGATATCATATAATAATGGTTTTACTTTTCATCAACAAAAATTTTATTAATAAAAACTATTAATATATTTACACGAATCATTTATTATTCTTTCCAAATAGGTAAGATACGATAAACACATGTTTATTATACAAGGAAAGTTGTATATGACAATAGTCATTCAGTATTAGCGCAATTAATGAAATTGCATTATAGTTTATCCATTATTATCCTAAAGTATTTCTGTAACCGAAAAAATTATAACGATGACAATTTTAAACTAGATATATTATGGTTTTTAGAGGCAAGTTTTGCTATATTTTGTCTTCCTCCATACTTTTTGAGAGCCTGAACCTAAATTTGAAGTTTTCGGGCAAAATTGGTTCTGGGTACTTTTTAAGAAAATTTTGTCAACAAGCACATTGTATATAAAATTAAAGTAGACAAAATTTTCTTCATTTCTCATGTTTATATATTTCTTTTTTTTTTTTAGAAAGCTAATCGTTTCGCCGGTAGATACTGGCTAGATATAAGAAAAAAAGTTAGGGCTCAAAGGAAAGTTTGGCATAGTATTGATTTTCTCACTGTTTATAATTATTCACTGAACACGAATTTGAATTTTGCGGGCAAACATTTTGCCCGGAACTTTGTTTTCGGGGCACTTTTTGAGCAAATTATGTGCGTGTATATGTATGATAAGTGAATGTCTGTAAGAACGGAGCGTATGTATGGGTAAAATTTTTGTGTTAACGCAGAGTAGCAATCATTAGACTTCGTGAAAAATCGGTCAATTAGGTTTCATCGTCATTGACCCAACTCCGACAAATTGTTTAAGTTCGCCATAATTTCAGCTAAAATACCGCTAAAATAGCATAATAAATCCTATGAGAAAGTTTTCGATGCGACTTTTTAGATTTGTACAAATTAATGCTTATTGATGATTTTTGGTTAATTAATTAAATAACATAGATTTCAATTACTTCTAATTAGAAGATAAAAGAGTAACATAAAAGATCATAGTCGGATTGTGAACCGATTTTGAAATTTATGTCAAAAATGATATACGTGGGCATCCTGTTATATTCTGTACTAGTCTGTTGGTATGTATGTTTGGTAACATAGTTATATACTAAAAGGAATGATTCTAGTTGAAGATTAACAGTTTAATTGGTTACGTGACGAGACGTTTATCGTTTGTCTTTTGTTTTTGGCACGTTCAACACGGTGTTTTATGCATATATACATATTTATAATATTTACACTTTGATTTACACATTGCTATGACGGGAAAAATGGATATTGTACACGGAGAAATGGTGTGAAGTAATACAACATTGTATTTTAGTTTATTCAATTATGAAATCAAAAATCTATATGAATTGCGCCAATTTGGATACAGAAAAATAAGGCAAAATAAATAGAAATACTAAGAAAATATAGTTAGAAAAATGACGGCATTTGAAGCATGAACAAAATATAATAAAATTTCAAAATTAAACGAAAATATAATCCGAAGAAATTGTTGCGAAAAATTCAATAATTTAAATAATAATCACCAAGGAAATGTTACCCTTTTTTATATCTGGAACAATTATAATTAGGTACACTTTGAGATGATTAATTAAAAACAACTAAAACATTTACGAAAAAACTACTTGTCAGAAGACTTTAAAAATAAAATTTTTTAAATAGTTTTTGAGTTGTAATAATAAATATAGTGAGTGATATTTGAAATTTAAATGTGATGAAAAATGATAAGTTCATCCTCGATTAGTATTATTAAATGGTTTTATGTTTAAATTGTTTGTAAGGCATTTGATATAAAATGGGCTGTATAAACTTGTTGTATAAAATTTACAATATATAAACTAAATGTTGTATAAACGATGTTTTGTATCAAATTACAAAAATACATCAATCGAAACATTTTTTATAACATTTTAAATTTTATACGAACACTATATAACTGTCCAGTTCATATAAAATTCCACACACAAAAATTTATTAATAATACGTAGGTATATAAAAACAACAACTACTGCAAGTAGATGACGTAATGAAAATTTTCAAATATTTTAATTACATTTCCCATTTCAAAACTTTTTTATATCAGTCAAATTATAATTTTGGTATAATATTTTTATTTTGCTGAGTAATAGTTTTATATTCACTTTCGTCAAAATGCATTAGGTAATATACTTTATAAGAAATAAAATCCAGTTTATAAGAAATGATTCAATGTAAAATTTCCAGCCTTTAGAAAAATCGTTACACCCTCCCTTAAACTAGTAGTCTATAAAAACTTATAAGTGGTCGTTAAAAAAAATAATAGAGAAATAGCTTCATATCTTTCTCATTTTAACGTCGGTTAAAAATGAATAAAATGGTGGAAACTATTCAGTAAATTATTCAGTAAATCAAGGCTACTGTTAACAGTTTATATTACATTTTAAAATAATTTTTCACCATAACGTTTCAATTGGTTGATTTTACAATTTGGAAAACACAATCAGCTTATATTATGAATTGAATGATTGAAAATGGTGAAAATATTTGGCAAAGTCAACATTAGTCTTCTTCATACATTATCGTTCTATGGCTCAATCCTGTACGTGAACAAACTACTATATTATAATTTTAAAAATAATTCGGTCAATTAAAAAAAAAGTAATGTTGATAAAATAGCTTTCATAAACAAAGATAAATCTATACAGTAATGGTAATTTTTAAGCGTCGTAAAATAGACTTTATTTTGTATAAAATTATTTTTGATCATATCTGTAATTTTTTTACTACTTAGCAAAACATTTTTTCAAATTGATCGAGTGAACCTATTTAATTTACAAGTTTTTTATTAATTAAAATCGCACAAAATTAAAAAATAATCATTTAAATGTTATAAAATATTGGTCTGCACAAACTTGAAATCGGAGGGAATTTCGGAGAGTTATTCCCAAAAATAAAATATTCTAAAGTAAAAATTAAAACTTAATTTTATATTTTGAACATTTTATTCGCAAAAAGCTCTTTAATATGCCCTTCGTTTTCATGCCAAGATTGTACATATCAAAATTCACCATATTTGGAGTTAATTGTGCGCGAAAATTGGAAAAATATAATGTATTATTACTTTAAAGATTATCTTTAATATTGAGATATGTATACGAATCATAAACCAAGTGCTGTTTTACTTAAGCTGGTTTATGATTCTCACCTCTTTTCCCTTTCAAACGTATAAAAATAGATAAATAAAGAAATCTTGAACCAATGGTAGTACTATTAAAGTAATTGATACTATTTAATTAATTGTTGACTGTGAAAAAGAAAAATGGAAAAAGTTTGTAATATTATAAGAATGTCGAAAGATAAAATTTGAGCTTTAAGAAGATACAAGTTATTGCTTGATTAAAATTTTTTTTAAGCGATGTGGTGGCAAATGTAAATTAGTAGTTAATACCCATAAAAAATATGAGCGTTTTTTTTTTTTTTTTTTTTTTATAAATAATGTGCTCTGAATTACTTAAAAAAAATAAGAAGAATAGACCTCGTAGATCGATAAAAATGCAATAAAACATTTATAATATTATTACCAGTGGAGGGATATAAGAAAAGTGTATGTATATAGAATTGTACAATGCGTATATTTGTATAAAGTATATAGTATATGTTATAGGTAAAACATAGCCTCCAGGCGTAATACTGCATACATGTACGTTATACATCTATATAATACTTTTAATAATACTTTTGCTGATAATACTTTTTATTAGACTGTCGTGGAAGCAGAGGTGAATTTCCGCTTAGGTCCGTGAGGTCCAGGCCTAGGGCGGCACTATTTTGTGGGCGGCCAAAATTATGAAATCTTATAATTTTAAAAAAATACCAAGAAGAATTAAAATTTAAAGTTTTGTTGATTTCAGATATAATTCATTATTAATTGAAAATGTGTAATCGAATTTTAAAACGAAAAGGTTCATAAAAATGTTTACCGAATACCGCTTGTCATAATTTTTTTATAGATATAATTGTCTTACTTTTAATTATGTATATGCCTTTTGATATCTAATAAAACTTTCGCTTCAAAATCGAACCAAAATAGGAATCCCGTGTTAAATATGCAAGTTTTAACTAATAAATTTTTCAAAAATTAGTGCCGCAAGGTATGAGACAACTATTCTGCGATTAGAGGACATTTTTAAGTGTGTGTCTATAAATTTTCTAAAACATTCTAAGAAAACTGATTTTATTGGTAACGTCCTTAAGATCATTGTTTTCGCACGAGCTAAAGCAAGAAAAAAGAAACTATTGTAACGTTTGAGATTATAGTGAAATGGTAACTACTATAAGTTTAAAAATTTGATTATTAATTTGTTTTTGAAATACAATAATTTAAAATTTAATATTTTTAAAATCACTTTCGTGCCACATTTGATCGGGCCTAGGGTGGCATAAAGTCTAAATCCGCCTCTGCGTGGAAGTACTACCTTAAGCGAAAAAAAAATTACCTCCGCTATTTGAATATATTTTTGAATGTATGAAGTACCTAAGTTTTGAATTTTGAACATTTTTTACTTTCGAGCGCCTATAAATAATTTATTGTTTTAAATATGTCTATAACTGATAATTTTGGAGACGTTGTCTTATAGATATAGAAGTTTTAACTACTTTAAATGATAGATTAAGTAGCTCCTTCCTTGTACTGAATACGGTAAAGATAACTGTTTTGTGATTACATTTCAATTGCGATATCTTAATTACCTCGCAAATACTAGAACGCTATAACTTTATTCTGTGAACGTCGGATAGTATTATGAAAATTAACACATTGTATAATAAAAACAAAAATATATTTATTTATATATTATAGAAAATGAGAATAAATACAACAAAAACTATTTATTTTATTATAAAGTAATACAAACAATATTATTTGTTACAAACACTTGATGATTTCGAATTGTTTGGTCATATATAGTTTATGTTTTGGCCACCCTGTGGCGCTACAGCCATATGTAGTTGACAGCATTGAAATAACATTGAATTTCAGTGGGTTACATTTGTGTGTATACATAATATTATTATGAGTACGACTGTGTGCAATCGTTTGTATACATATATTAGAATTTTCATTTTCAATGTTGTTCACATTCATACTATGAGGAATACGTTAGTAAATCGTTTGTTTACATTCAAAAATAAATAATAAATTTATGCACAACAAATACCTATCAGATGTCCCGATTTTGCTATACAAGTATAAATATTGATAAATTCGTCACCACAGTTTTGCTTTTAATGATTTCGTGGTAAATGATCCAAGGAGAATGAATCGAATGGATCTTCAATAATTTATTTACTCATACAGTACGACAGCCCACTTTGAGCAGTGACTTCGCGCACGATTTCGTTACAGGCGTACCTATAGTTGATTTCACCTTCAGGGCAGTTACGTCTTTGATAAATTTCTTTTTTGGTCTCGAATTTCATTGGTTCCCTGTTTAAGTTTCTGTAATCATTTAATCTTTCAATATGTCCTAGCCATGAAAGAGAGACGCACGCATTTCAAAATTTGAATTATGTCTTTTCGTTTGATTAAAAGTTGATTTTTGTTTCTGATTCTCCACTGTCTACTATTTACTTTTACTGGTCCAAATATTCTTCTTAGAATGTTTCTTTTCAAGATTATTTTAAATTCTAATTATAAACTTTATTTCGATAGTAAGTTTTCTTTTAAATAAGCATTGGCATTTGTCAAACCATTTATTTCTTTTTAGTTCCTTTTTAAAAGTTAATTTTTCTTTAGTATCATTAAGATATTTTGTTGGTATCTTTGATAAATGAAGCAAGATACGTGAAATTAAACATTGTTAGTCTGGAGACATTTAAACTTATTGTTATCTACGACAAGTGCGGATGAAATAGTACATTTTCATCATGACAAATATTTTATTTTTATTTATTTATTTTTTGTTTGTTTATTAATAATGGCGCGTAATCGTTTTGTTGCGTTTATAAGATAACTAGCTATTCTATTTCTACTCAAGATAAGGATATCATCCTAAGATATATATATCATATACGCACCAAGTCTAATGCCAGTTGAAAAAGAGTAACTAATATAATGAAGTTTCGGAATGAAAAGCGACATCAAAAGCACCTGAAATATGAAAAGCAATATGAAATCTCATCTTACAGAATAATAACATGTTTAGGCCTTTTAACAGTAATTTTAAAATTGGCAATTACTTTAATTTCCTTGGTATCTTCGTGAAAGTTAAATTAAAATGGGAAGGGGGAAAGTCGGGTAGTGCGTAAGACAGGAGTATATATCTTAAATCGATGGGCCAATATTCTTTTTGCACATGGCACACCGCCACCGTTTCAATCATAGTTTCAATCATAGGGGCAACTACACCATTTTATTTCTATGTAAAATAGAAAAATCGATTTTTGGTGATATGCTTAGATTTTGCTCTTTGTTTGAAATGAGATAGATCTGATTCAAAAACAAACAAAAAAATTATTTTAACGCGTCAACAATTATACTTCAGATAAGCACTTGTTTATCTAAGTGTGAGAATATTGTTTTTCGAAATTCATTTTTAAATTCAATGAGGCATGAGTCGGTTGTGTATGGTGCCACCCCATTACCCTAATTAAAAACATAGTTTTTGTTAATTATAATAATAATAAGAATAATATTGATAATGGGGTTTTATCTCCGTTTCTCAGATATATACGTCTATAACAGAATTCACTGGCATCATTATTTATAGTCTTTCTTTATTAAACTATTTTCGAAACGTTTATGATATGGATGCTATTGATGGCATGATATTGAGTAAAGACTAGGATTTGGAAGGTAATGCACCATGTTTGTATTGTAATTGTTATTTGCAGTCAAATGAAGACTGGACTGCATGTGCGTAATACAGCTCATGGGCTATTTTTTCAAGCCCCATCTTGCCTCTTAGGGTACCCCATATTACTCAAAGTAGCGGGTCATATGGGGAGTTTTGATTTTTAATACTTTTTAAGAATTTTCTAATTAAGTACGTAACATATGTTCATAATTATATTGAATCATGAAAGAATGATTACCAAAGATATTAAAATAAAACTGATAGTATAGACGTTATATACCATCTTGCTCCTGCCTCTCATACCAACTAAATTAATTTTATCGAACGCCCGCTTAAATATCGATGTAATATTCATAAATTTTTTCAAATATATAACAAATAGTATGCATTTGTTCAATTGTTTAAAGCCTCAGTGGTACATTCGTGTGATATTCTCACCAAAAGGTAATAATGATTCTGATAAAAGTATTGGGAACTTTTAATCCATAAATAATTTTTTACAAAAAGCTCCAATCAATCTCTTTGTGATATTTTTCGATACTTTTTTATTTAACATGTAAACGATTTGGTTTTTTGTTAATAATTATTATAACTTGGAAATACAGAATATTTTTGTGAAGTAAAGAGCTCATTTTTACTACAAATTATATTAAAAAAATTAATGCCATATTTTAAAAAATTACTATATCCAAAGTAGGCGTAAGTATCAAGGCATTCAATTTAGATTAATTTTCGCATCTAAATGGAATTTATTGTGAATAAATGGACACTGGAAATCTGTACGGAATGGTTTATCTCAAATGGATGTAAAAATGGCTGGGGTTTTACTGTGTACTCAAAAATTAAATTTTTTAATTTGAATTTTTATTGTTTGCTTAAAATTTTACTTCTATATTGTCGATTTTCAGATAATAAAAAAATTAAAAAAAATATGGAAGATATCTACTTTTTTATTTCATAGAGCGTTTTTTTTATGACGTCTCTTTGATAAAATATTGTATAGGCTAAAACTGTCGTAAATTGCATTTTCTTGAATTTGTAAAAGTTAAATAATAATGCAAAATTATTATTGCTGCCATTTATTAAAACATTGTGTTCATATGATGTTAAAAAGTTTTTTGAATTTTTTGTTCATTCGCAGACAGAATCGAAAACAATACACATCTGCTGGGAATCCAACGAGGAACCTTCCATTGTTGACAACCTGATAGTCAACTTCATCTATTTTAAGTGTAACTGTTTTTTATGCTTGTTTATATAGCGCGGGTGGTTCGATTACGATATCAAGAGCCCCTCGATTTTTTGATGAATTTTGGCAAAACAAGCCAAAATAAGACGAAAATGAAGAATACTAACTTTCTTGTTTTCGCCTACTTTTCGAGTTATCGAACTTTTTTTTCGAAAATATACTCCAAAATAACCATATATTTTTTACGTTTATTTCACAAAATAATCACAATTTAACACATTTCACAAGATTTAATTACAATTTGTTGTTACAATTAATAAAATTTCAGTCATTAACAACCAAAATTTCAATTTATTTAAACGAAATAAACATTTTTATTTTAATCACTTTTTTTGCATATTCACGCCATTTTTTATCATATATATTTGACTGAGAAAAAAATAACTAAGTTACATTCTTTTGAAATATTATATCAAACATTAAAAAAAAAAATTCCTAAATGAATATAATGAAGATTGTGTTGTTGAATTTTATATAAATCATTCATGCTAAGATTTCATCGGCAAATCAAAAATTTAAGTTTAATCACATGTTGAACGTAGGGGCCAAAAACCAACTCGATCCGTGCAAACTATACCCTACAAATCTATGGGTAGTTTTATCACAGGTTGAACGTAGGGGCCAAAAACCAACTCGACCCGTGCAAACTATACCCCACAAATCTATAGGTAGTTTAATCACAGGTTGAACGTAGGGGCCAAAAACCAACTCGACCCGTGCAAACTATACCCCACAAATCTATGGGTAGTTTAATCACAGGTTGAACGTAGGGGCCAAAAACCAACTCGACCCGTGCAAACTATACCCCACAAATCTATAGGTAGTTTAATCACAGGTTGAACGTAGGGGCCAAAAACCAACTCGACCCGTGCAAACTATACCCCACAAATCTATGGGTAGTTTAATCACATGTTGAACGTACAGTTGAATGTTAATATTTCATAATAATAAAAAATATCATGAATAATAATCCCCAATAATTATAACAAAAAATTAATTTTTAAAACATTTTGACATTTACTGTTAATTAATATTTAAAACATTTTGACATTGTACAGCTCCTCATTTTAAGAAACTTTTTTTTTTTTAATGTTGGCTATAATATTTTAAAAGAATGTTATTTAGTTATTTTTTTCTCAGACAAATATATATGATAAAAATGGCGTGAATATGCAAAAAAAGTGATTAAAATAAAAGTGTTTATTTCGTTTAAATAAATTGAAATTTTGGTTGTTAATAACTGAAATTTTATTAATTGTAACAACAAATTGTAATTAAATCTTGTGAAATGTGTTAAATTGTGATTATTCTGTGAAATAAACGTAAAAAATATATGGTTATTTTGGAGTATATTTTCGAAAAAAAAAGTTCGATAACTCGAAAAATAGGTGAAAACAAGAAAGTTAGTATTCTTCATTTTCGTCTTATTTTAGCTTGTTTTTCATAATTAAAAGTCAAATCGAGGGGCCCTTGATATCGTAATCGCCCCGTGTAGGTTTTTCAGATTTTGCAACTTTTAATATGTAAAACAACTTTTGTTGTATAAAGAAATTATTTTCGTTAAAAAATATTATATCCGTAAAAGTAAAAATGGCATTTACACCTCAATCGATAGAACGTCTATTACGCTATTGAATTGAAAGATTCTACCAGATACACCATTTGAGTTTTACGAAGTGAGAACAAGTAATATTTCTTGAGGATTATTTATATGTTGGCATACAGTTAGGCAATTAATATTTTCTTCGTGTAAGTTACTTCCTATCAGCATTCTATAATATATACCTCAAAATTTGAATATAAACTATAAAACCAAAAAAAATTTCCTATCGTCGGTGTAATATGCGGAACTACATCCCCATGCGGATGGTTATACAAAGATGGGGCATGGGAAATACCATTTGTGATTATATGTACACAAGTGTAGTGGAAACCTGTCAACAACTTTAGTTTTGATTTTAATTCCTCATACCTTGCTATTCTCATTGATTTCAATCATTACCATCATCAACATTGCTTCTCTCCATTCAATATCGATCACAGCATCACAAGCTAAGCCACCTATCCATCCATCCATACAACGATTGAACAACGAACGCCTCATTCATTTTACTTTACCTTATCAAAATTTACTAACCACTAACCACTGAAGTAACCATTCGTAGTAGTTATACTATTATTATACTGACAATATGTTCATTTGGTAACGTATGTGGAACCATTTATATTAATATTGAAACTATAGAGACGATCATATATTCATATACAAAATATCGAAGGGGCTAATAACATCTTTAGTAATGTGCTCATAGAATCACCTAATTAATCTGTTTCCATCTCTCTCCTGTCGTCTACCGTCATCAAGATAATTGAAAAAAGAGAAGAGATAGCTGACATTTTAATTGCGTATTCTAAATCTACACAGTGAGTTTATGTTTGTGAATGTACAAAATCGGTGGTCTATTAAGTCCAATAGACTCAATTCATGATCCGAACTTTTATTCGAATACCCACGCCCCAATTTCTAAATCATTAGACATAGAAGAAAAATTCAAGAATAAAAATCGTTTGTTTTTACAAAACAAACAACTTTTGTATGAAATATTTTGTACTTAACTACATTCACCACAATTATAGCTCCAACTTAGCTAATAAACACATAAAATAATAAGACATGTTATTACGTATTTAAAACTGTAATGCATTATTAACGTATTTTACGAATTCTTATGATTGAAACTAGTAACATTAATATTCAACCATAAGTATTTTTTTTTTTTTTTAATTTTAGCCTTAAAAATTTTACTAAAGTAAAAAAAAGCAAAGTTAAAGTTAAATAGTTAACTAACAAAATTTTAATACCTTTCGAATTTCGGGTTTATTGGGCTATTAATTCTATTTGACAGTCGGGGCTTAAAAAACATGGCAACTGTGTGCAAGTAAAGAGTTACTCATAAGTTTACAGGAAACTAGTGTTGTGAATTTTATTTATTTATATTTGCCATAGACGAAATTTTTCACTAGGTTGGATCAAATGCAGCTCTCAGGATAAAAGACGCAGAAAGAATTATTGCGGATACAATACGTTTTCAAATTATTTTTGTAGAAACTGATTGAATGAGTTCTTTTTTGAATGACTCCAGAAAAGAAAAAATACCATTTTATAAATAAGTTTTTCGGCTTTTGTTACAGTTTAAACAATATTTGTCTCTAACTACTAAGATTTTATCTTATTCATTGCTTGTACACTTAAAATTTAGAAAAGATTATACATAATTATGCCTAAGTTGTTTTCTTTGTTATTGTATCAAATATGTCTGAATGGTCTACAAAATTATGTAAAACTCCACGAAAGTGGGAATAACTATCCCAATCGATAAAACTGGACAAGTGAAACAGTCTGTATAATTTATAATATAATATAATATTCCTTTGTACGATCAACATTTTGAACGTATATTATAAGTACACAATACACTGTCATGTGTTACTGATGTGAATTTAATGTACTGATGATGGATCAATTTATAATAATATATTATATATTTGTACTTCCAATTTAATATAATTCTATGGGAACTGTAGGGTCTACTGCCTAGGTGCTCTGAACCATTGCTCTGATGCGAAACGCTCGAGCCTGGCCCGCTTACATACATACATACATACATACATACATGGGAACTGTAAAGGTAACGAGATATGGGCAAGTCCTTATTTAAAAAAAAAAAAAAATGTGTGAATTTAATTTTTATTAACATAAAAAATATTTATATTAATATTTACAGTGAAGACCAGAGTAGAAGCCTCAAAAAATGATAAAAAGTGGAAGAAAATTACAGTAGGATGAAACCCATTGGAAACGCAAGATAATATGATAAAAATGAAAGGAAAAATAAATTACGGGCTAGCTTAGTTCGGGTAGTAGGAGGGGGTAAGTTTTTTAGGATAAAACACGTTTTATCTCGATTTCCGGCCAAACTAAAAGTCGTATGGAAAAGTTAAATGACAAAGTTGTAGGTAATAAAAACATCTACAACTTTTGTATTCACACTTTTTTCACATAAACTCAAAATGTTTCGATTGAAAATTAGGGTGCTTTTTCGATATTTATACAAACAAATTATAGTGTATTTAGAACATAAAAAGGTAAGTTTTCACCAAATTTCAGAGAAAAAGAATAAAAAACCAAAAATTTGGTTATTTTAAAAAACTGTAAATACAAATGTTGTAGATCTTTTTCTTACCTACAACTTTGCCATTTAAATTTTTTCCATAAGACTTGTAGTTTTGCCAGAAATTCAGTTAAACCCAATTTTACCCTTAAAAACTCACCCCCTCCTACTTCCCGAACACAGATCGCTCGTTATTTATTTTTCTTTTCATTTTTATCATATTATCTTGCATTTCTAATTGGTTTCATCCTACTATAATTTTTTTTGTTTTCAAAAATTATCTACCCCGGTATAACTCCCCAGTTGCATTTAAATCATTCTTGACAGTGCACATTTTTTTAAGTTAAATATGAACTCGTATGTGGATACTGTTTTATATTGATAGATATTACTTTGCAAATCAACTACTGACTAATAATTTCCTCATAATTGGCATACAATTATTTTTAGATATCTCTTATTTCTTCTTAAATGTTCACTGATGGAAAGATGAAAAATGATATTAAAATGAGTTTATATGCTTTCGAAAAATTATTACAAAATTACTTTGTTTTTCATGATATTAATGAATAAAATATAATGCAAATTTTGTTATTATAATAAATATTTATTATAATACCATGATTACGTTATCTACTTGCATTATTCAATTGTTTTATATAAGTTTTATTTATTTGTGTGTGTGCTATTTTGTAGAAATTGGTCATATGAAATTGCTATAATTTGTGTGTGAATCATACTAATATCATATAGAAAAGTTTTGCCAAAATTCATCACACTTGGTATGCTGTCATATTCATAATACCTTCAGCTGTGCGTCAAAGTTTTCTACCGTGTAAAATCGGACAATCTAGAGCCAACTTTATTCTGGTGATATTAAGGTTTCTTACGTTTGTCTCGAAAATGGCTGCAAGGATTTTCTTAAGGGGTTATATACGAAATTCAAAGAACGAAAAAAGACTTTTTTTAAAAATTATTTTATGAAAAAGCATTTTATTTAAAAAAAAATTAAAAGTAGGTATTGTTACATTTAGTGGCTAAATTTAAAAAAAAAAACTCTTATTAAAAAAAAAAATATATATTGATACGGTGTGCTTCTGCAGGAAGTTGTTCAACGGTAACTACGATTTCTGTTTCGTTAAAGTTCATTCTAAATCAAAAAAACTATACAAAAATTTTTGGTGGATAAATGAAACTATGGTCATGATCGAAGGAAAAAATGACGACTTCTTTAAACAATTTAAAATATCAATAAATTTTGATGTTGTCGGACAAATGACATTTCGTTTTGTCACATGTTGAAGAAAAATGGTTTTTGAATTTTTTAATGTACTTCCCATAAAAATAACAAATATGCAGATATCCGTCATATTTCCGATTATGGCGGGAAGTTACGGGCCCCAAAATAGAAAACGGTCCACTTTTAGTAAAGGAAAAAATTGTTACACACATCATAACTTTAACAAATTTTTATATTAAATAGTATATCAATGATATGGCATGCTTATGGACACTGGGACTACTACGTTTTGTGCCTTTCTTTACTACATGCCTATATAAATATTCGGATGTACTAATAGTATAATATGATATAATATGTACGTATGTATATAAGTATGATACTAATTTTTGTTTATAGTAAATATATGAGATGGGAGATCATTTATCAATAATAAAATATGGGCTAATATTATTATTTACGTTATAGGCAGTTAGGTAGGTAGGTAGAAAGGTACATTAAATATGATTGTTAAAGTTTCCACCAATCCAAACCAATCCAATCCACAATATTCCATGTTCATGTTGTATGTCGTTCATTCCGTTTATCGTGTGGGTTTAAGTTTTGTGTTCATGATATTCATTCAACGTTCTATCTACATGTGTTGACATTTCTTTGTATGTGCTTTCAATAATTTATATAGTACCTACATACCTAAATCATATAATATAGAAAGTTTAAAAAATATTCACAGAATCGTCATATTTACCGAATTTTCTATGAGAAAATACAGTAGTTATTGTCCTGGTAACTACAATAAAATATTGAAAATATGCATTGATTTTACTAGATCGTAAAATCGAGCAGAAACAATTAAAATAATAAGCAAAATACATGAGCTAGCGCTCTGCCACACTAGTGTTTATTTTAACAAGGTGGGTTGAAACCAAAGTTTGTTTGACGTCCGTTCTAACTGTCTATTGTGGTAAATACAAGCACCCACACTAGAGTTTGATATACAAATGACGTTCTTGTTTTCTATTATGTTAAATACGAGCTGCCACACTAGAGTTTATAAAACGTGCGTTTATCCCAGCGCACGTCAAACGGACGTTAGTTGATATTTTGTTTATCATCCTTTTCTTATTTTCAAAATTAAATTTCTTATTTTCAAAATTATATTTTCTTATTTTCAAAAAAATACATGACCCATTTGGAAATAATACTTCTTGTATTATATATCGTAAAACAAAGATGTTCATAAAGTTATTTATTAAAAATAATTTATTCTAATAATGAAACCAGAAGATATATTAAAATTTTCATATCTTGATAATTCATATTAAAAAAAACAAAAAAAACAAAAAAACAAATTATAGATGATTGAAACAACGAAAGTTGGTAATTGACCTAAAAAGGGGTGGAGTGTGTTAAAAACGATGTTTTCCAATGTTCAAAAATCATTTCACGTCGATTTTAAAACACCGCATTGTTCTTACTTGCATAAAAAATTGGGTTTTTTAAGATATGTCTTCCAAATGGATGTATATAAACGGGAATTACTGACGTCCGTTCGCTTCAACGCACGTTGGAAATAAACTCTAGTGTGACAGGCTCCATTCAATGGACAGCTGCTAGGATAGCTCTGCTGTCTAGCAGAGCGCTTAAATATAAAACGGAAAATTGCTTTTGAAGGGTGTGTTTAAAATCCAGAGTTCTTGGTGATTACTTATTCCTGAAAAAAAATTTGTTTTTAATTATAAAGAAGAAATTATATTCTTCTTTTTATCGTCATGTGTAATATGTTTGACGTACAGTTTACGTTATATGGGAGTCTCTAATCTCCTCAATTTATAAGTGATGCAAGAAATGGACAATGACGCTTTAATCGATGTGTTCGCATGATCCAAAAGTAAGGAAGTAAAAATTTCTTTTAAAAAATGTAAGTATGATTTAACAGAAAATGGCATTTAACGCAGTGTATTTTTTTAAAAGATACAAGATATAAAATACATACTTATTGAACCTACAATATTTTATAAACTTCTCAATATTTAAGCGTAACACAACAATAAATGATAGATATTTAGTTAGTGGGATCATTTATATGACAACAAAGGAAAACAATTTTATATAACGTATTGATTAAATCCATAATAGTATATTTTGATTGATTTCGATTCTAACTATAATCAATCTTAACACTAATTTGAAGCACAGATAATATATAATGTAAGCATTAATTCAAAGAAATGTTGTTTATGACTGTTATTTTTTTTATAACATCTTTCGAGATAATATCACTGATTTTGAAACGACAAAAAGAACTTAAACGGAGCCACAAATAATTATAGACAGTTTTAGCAATGGCAGCATTAAATTTTTTATCAAATGCCTTTTTATAATGTAAAGTTTTAATCAATTATTAAATTTCGAATTTCTATCAGAAATAGATACACAACAAGTGAAGCTAAAATGTGCGTAATTAATTGGTTGCGTTTACTGTAAAAATGTTTGAGTATCAGTATTCTGTTAATAATTATTAATATTTTAAAAATACATATAATTTAGTCTATAAAAATATGAAGTGAATAGATCTATAGTAAAGACAATATATATTGCAGTTCATTCTATTTTTTCTCACACAAAGAAATAAAAAAATAATTATCAAAATCTTATGAAATTTGGCATACGCAACATTGATATGAAAACGGGGGGCTTATCCAAAAAAGTAAATTATTAAAATATTATTTAGAAATGTTTTTTTCAAGAAAAACTCTAGGAAAGTTCCCGTGTTTGTTGTATGTTGTTTGACAAGTCCATGTCAAGATTCTGTACACCAAATTTTGTTTCATTTTGATATTTTAAATTAAATAAAAAACAATACTTTTCATTATAAATTCCACTATTTTTTAATTATTTTCTATTGTTTTAATTATTTATGTTTGTGAAACCATCTATTGGGAACAAGTGTTACATAATTATTTAATTTTAAAACTGATCTCAATAGTAAAATTTACATTTAGATTTTTAACGATGGCTATCTACACTAAAAATTAACATTATTCCAGAAATTTATTATATAAATTTATAGTCCACCATGTATTGGGGGCTAGAAACCCCTCTACCCTAAAAATAAATAAAATTTACAAAAATAATTATTTATATCAATGATGAATTCATCAATATTCTTAACAACGCACAAACATTTTAAATAATAAATGATCATAATATGTATATTTTGAGGATGTTACTGTTTGCATGTTAGCTTATTAGCAGTTCAAATTTACACGTTAAAATTGTTAATATATACCTATTATATTATACTAGCTGAACCATCATACGTTGTCATGTCATGGCTATGAACATTCGAACTAGAATAAATAATTTAACAAAAAAGTTATTTCAAAAACATGTTTTTTATAATCTTAAACTTACTTTAAACTCCTTGATTGTAATGCTTTTTAATATACAACATTGTTAGTTTTCTTTTCTTGCGCGTAAATACATAATGTTGATTTTTTGACACGAGCATTTAATTGGCCATGTGAAAAACATGTATTTTCCAGTTTGATGTCACAAACACTCAACGGCTGCCCTTTCGGTGTATTTATCAACATTGCAAATGCAAGCCGCACAGGATATTGTAATCGGTTAACGTCAAATGGCAAGTCATTCAGAATTAAAGAGATTCGTGGAATCAAAAATATCTACACCTTTGTACTTGCTTTTCAAAATTGTGGCTTCGATGACGTGTTTCGTTAATTTTTTCACCGCAACGGGATATATATTTATCAAGAGGGGGAAATGCATAAAACTGCACTGGCTGGAAAGTTTCCTTTCCAGGGGACTTTCGGCACGGTGCAGGGCTCCCAGGAGAACCTTCATCATCTGGGCCGCTGCATCGGCAACAAATTTCCTCACAGCTGACCATCAAGCCGACGAGGTTTTCTGGCGTACCATGGTAATGGAGAACAGCATTAAGTTCAGCTCTCTCTGCAGCAACACTGGGACACGAGAAGAAAATGTGCTCCGCCGTTTCTTCTTCGTGTGGGCAACTTGGACATAGTGGATCGAAGTCTAAACCGAATCTGAAGATATATATATATATATATATATATATATATATAGATATATAGATATATAGATATATAGATATATAGATATATAGATATATAGATATATAGATATATAGATATATAGATATATAGATATATAGATATAGATATATATATATATATATTAATATATATATATAGATATATAGATATTCAGATATATAGATATATAGATATATAGATATATAGATATATATACATATATATGTCTGTTTGTATGTAAATGGACCCCTATTTATCGTTGCGCTAAAGAATGTCTAAAATACAAACAAGTTTTCTACTATTCCATGTGGCTTACGGGTATTTATCAGGCTTGAAAATACAAAGCTTATGCATTAGCTATCGCGATATAATCATTCTCAAAAATCGCGAATTACCATTAAAAGCATTTAAACTTACAGTACTCCGAACTATATTCTATTATATTACGAAAAAATCCTCGACAGAATTGAAAACAGAAGAAGAAAGAATGTTGAAATGTTTCAGAATAAGTAAAAATATTATATATCAAAATTAAAATTACTAATTTCAGTTTACAGTTAAAATATATCATAATATATGCAAAATATATAACATTATACATTTTTTTATATTAAGTAATTTTATATCTCGATATGTGTGTATATGTTCTTACTATACTATACCACGCAGATATAATCTTCAAATAATTCCTGTAAAATAGACCCTGCAGCGTTCGGGCCACTACCCAAGTATAATTGGGACATGTATGACTCAGGTAAAAGTCTTTTTCAAACCTTGACACTGATTTAAAATGATAAACGTAATGTAAACTTTTATGATAACTATTTTCGATAATATAGTAATCACTGTAAAGTTCCCGTTGGTATGAATATCGGGGAAAATATGAATATACAATAATAAAATTGATTTAACGTTGACGTGCAATATCATTCCTCAATATTTTTAATAAAAATTCAATTAAAAAATATATGTATATATAAATAAAATATCTATAAATTGTAATTTGTTTGGTTGAATTAAATCAAAAATTAAAATTTCACAGCACGTCCAAATCGTAACAAGCATTAAAAAATATAAATAATGTTTTTAAAAAAATATTAATTACAATGAACATTAAAAATAAATATTTACATTTAATAATATATCAATATTATTATTTTCTTTTTTTTTATATTTACTATATATTTTTTAATTATTTTATCTGTCAGTAATTTTCTTTTTTTTTTATGCTCTTCAAAACATTTTATTTGTAAAATAAAATCATTTTTTACTCATTGAATTATTATTATTATTATTTTTTTAAATAAATATTTAATTAAGGTTTTTTGATTAAACTGTCAATAACTCAAAATAAATTTGGAAAAAAATTTATGGGTCTTACCTTTACATTTATATATTCAAAATTTAAAAAGATTTCTAAATAAAAGATATAAATATTAATTTTTAGTAAAACAAACTTTATATACAGATAGATGTATACTTGAGGGCGTTTTATATAAGCAAGTAATTAAAATAGATTTATGGATGGATTCAAAACAGATATTTTGCAATCAACACCGTACGCTTCATTTCAAATGCATAGATCTTCCAAAACAGTATGAAAAGTATTCTCACTGGCTGGAAGTAAATGGCATAAATGTATGAGTTTAAAAGAAATTATTATTATTATCTATTTAAAAAGGCTAAGTCTTCTAATATTTTACTAATAAAAAAATTGAATCTGAAATTTGAAAACTGAATTCTTCGTTAAATATTTTTAATTTTTAAGAATTTTGTTAGAAATAAAATTTAGTTTACCAAAAAAATTTTTACGAAGCTGGGGATACTTGAATATGCAAACATCGGTTATAATTTAGCTCAAATATTAAGAATTCTAATTAATTTTTTCTTCAATGTTTGTTTTCCCGCCCCCTTAATCCAGTACATTCATCAAGTATAAGGTATATCAAGTATAATCGCAATGATTATTTTATGTATATTAAAAAATAAATTTCAATCTGGTGAAAAATGATGTTTTTTTACTATGATCAATTTAACACCGAAAAAAAGTTACTTCGGTTAATTCCATAGGCTTTTTTGTCCAAAAATAAAATATATGTGATTAATTAAACATTCTTTATCGACTAATTCAGTCTTAGAACTTAATTATAATAATCGATAATACAATTAATGTAATTCAGTTCAGTTAAAATCATTACTTTAATGAACATTTTTCGAAATCTTGAACAATCTTTAATCTTAAAATTTGATCATGGTAGGATATTATTGCCTAGACTCTAGAGCCATATTAACCTCAAATGACGTGAGCCATATTGTCCACCATAGCAAATAAATGTAAAAAATAAGATAAAATAAGATAACTAGTCTTAATTTAAATAGCGCTATTTTGTTGAACAAAATTCGAAGAAATAACGTCCGTATAATTGTTTTTCTAGTTCCTCAGATTACGTTGATTATCTTCCCCAGTTTCCACTAGACACTGTAGACAGTGATATATTTACTTTAGATTCCAAACGTTTTAAAGTGGTTATACAGCTTGGAAGCTTTTAGTGAGCCCATGTTCTTATTCTGCACATCTGAGATTACCTTACTGTAGCGTTTTCCGTTTAAAAGGAAAAAATACCAATATGTAGAAAGATTATGTTATCTACCTGTATATAGGGCTAATATGGCCTAGTTGGCCATAATGAACAGGCACGCTTTGAAAAAATGAGAATCGAACTTCAAAACTGTAACCACCCTATAGATTAATTTTTTGTTTACAAAATATGCTCTAAGAATGTGATCATGATAAGAATGCAAGAACATTGGCAAATTGGAAAAATGGAATGCGTGAAACGTATCAAGAAATAACATCAAATCATATAATTATCAGTAGTACGCACTGGACACATATACATTCGTCGAAATATAGGGATCAAAAGATACCTGCAGGTAAGGGATACGGCACTATAAAGTATAAGTTCACTGCTTCATAGAAATTCTTCAAAATGTTTTTTTTTTTTTTTTTTTAATCTAAGTGTGGATATTTATCACTTGACAGGTTATACTTTAAAAATCTTTTTAATTTTTTTAGTCCATAAATATTTTCAGTCATATTGTTCTTTAATTCATTTCAAAAATGTGATTATTTCAAATAGAAAAGCGGTTTAATCGGTCAGTACAAAATCTACAGGGTTATTGTATGTATATACAGCTGTCAAAGTCATGTTCAATAGTAGTCGTTTCGACAACATGTGTAATTCACACGCGGAAGAAGCAATATAATGCGTGTAAATTTTCCAAAAAAAATAAAATATTCCTTTTTACAGAGTTTTACAACTAATGTGGGTTATTAAAAAAATTATTATCTTTAGCATAGATCATAGGAAGTAATCATTATATATCACCTACTAATATCTATAATTCGATTAGAATTGTATTTACAGAAATGAAAAACATTTTTTTCCTTCTTTTCTCGTTTTTTATATGAGCTTCATATTCTTATACTTAAATTTTTTTATTTGTAACTAGAAAAGCATTAAAAATATTTTCAAAAAATCAAAAACATGATTGTTTGTATATTTTATTTTTTATCGATTTCTGGTAGGTAATATTTATTATATTGCAATTATAAACTTCCAAGTGCGGTGTTTCTCCTCCCACTTTGAAAATCAGAGCAATTTTTTATTGGTTGACTTTTTAGTATATGTGTGCAATTTACACGTGATAGAAGCAAAACTTCAAGATAAGGAGATACATATAGATGTCATAGGAAAATAAAGTCTTGTTTTCTTTTTTTTCGATAATATTCTGCATTCGCTTTCGGTATACTTGAAAAAAGGTTTTAATTAAAACAATGAAATATTTATATTTGTAATATTTATGATGCTTTTACAACATATAAATGTGTACAAATATATGTGTACAATTCATTAATGTTTTTATGATGCTTGCAGAAGCGAGTCACAAACATAATAACCCTGTAATAGCACACTGTATAATACTATTCTCTCGCACGTAAAATTCTTGAGATGTTTCTATCTCAAACTTACCCTCGTTTTATCCTATAGGTGTAAGGGATTATATGTTTTTAATATCGCTTTTTCGTTTCTTCGAGATTGAAATTTCAACGGTACTAAAGTTTCATTTCAAAAATATAATAAAATCCGTACTCTATATGGATTATGTTTGTATTGAAAATGTCTAATTACGCTAGATCCTTTATTATGGGTATTCAAATTTACTATGTAACAGATTATGCATTATTTCAATGCAAATATTGTTAGGTAACTCTTACAAACAGAGACATACAACACACACGATAATGTTTATACAACTGTTGAATACACATGTTTTATTACTCATTATTTTATTGACATCTTGAAAAATGAGACTTTGTAATATAAAGTAAAATTAACTATTTACAAAATAAAGAGAAACAATATTGATTAATTAGTTTATGATGTAATTAATGATAAGTAATTACAAAGTAATTTTTAAACACTTATTACAATAATACAGTGTGTTATGGAGTATACAGAATCTATCATAAACAAGAAATTTTACACAAATTATGTTCTAAATGGGGCCTGTATTCTCAGAAAATATTTGTGATAGTAGTGACATTATTTTCTTATTATTCAGATTAACTAATTATTCAGATAAAATGATATTTGATATAAGTAATGTTAACATGAAAATTAAGGGAGGTCATAATCATTATTTATTACAG
This sequence comes from Chrysopa pallens, assembly GCA_020423425.1. Classification (NCBI taxonomy): domain Eukaryota; kingdom Metazoa; phylum Arthropoda; class Insecta; order Neuroptera; family Chrysopidae; genus Chrysopa; species Chrysopa pallens. Next base: position 14,937,068 of record CM035591.1, on the reverse strand, counting down.
TCGCGCGAAGCCCTAAAATACTGCTTTCTCAATGAGTTATCGATATCGCGAGCGCTGTGTCATCAAAAACGAGCAGCAAGTGTTTTGTTTTTGATGAGGAAGTGACTTCATTGAGTCCTGATGTTTTCAAAGTGGGTGAAAAAGTAATAGTTCACCTTTAAAAAGCTAGCGGTGGAACAACGAATCTGTTACGTCAAAATGAGCAGCAAGTGCTTTAACTTTAGAAATTATTAAACGGATTTATACTTTGCTTGAAGTTCTAATTATAATGTGTTTTGCATTCAGATTTCCAGCATTTCTCCGCAGTAATTTCATCCAGAATTATAGTCTTTGACGACTGGGATTTTGTTCTATTATCAATGAAGGCATTCATATTATCTATTGCTTTTGCTACGTACTCGGATGAGGGACTTCTTGTTTTCGTAACTTGTCCCAACAATGTTATGAAGGCAAAAATTGTGTTCCAAATATTTCTCTTTATCCTTTTTTTAAAAATTCGTTGCCTGAAGTCATACTTCCAAAAAAAAAAAAAAAAATTAAAAAATTTGCAATAGCAGCTGGATAAATCATAATATATATTTAAAAATGGTGTTTTGAATTTTGCCAATTTTAAATCCCACATAGTTTGAAAAATATTAACTGTGTCGTAAAAAGTTATACGACCCTTTTTATTCGTATTTTATTACAGAATATAAAAAAATTCTCGTTTGAATAATGCCTTGCAATCGTTTAAGCAATTTCAGTTTAAACATTATGACATCGGGTTGTCCCCTAGCAACATGCATTTAATTGATTTATAATCAGCTAGAAAATTTACAATGAATCGTGTAAAAATATTTAAGATGAATAAAACTAACTATGAATCATCATAGTATTATTAAAATTTTCAAAAGTCGCAAATGAATTTCAAAAAAAGTTATTACTTGTTTGATTTCAGCGTAATGTTTGAACATTATTTCATGTTATGAGAAGCATCCCAATACAGATCCATATCCAATCATACATCTAGCAATACGATTAAGGTGCATGACTAGATTTGTTTTCATTTTAGAGTGGGGATTTTGAAGTGGGTAGTAGGATTTTGTAGTTTCATCAATATTGTATATAAGCATTGTTAAATATCATATTTAATGGCTCCCGTAACAATCCCTTCCCAGAAATCAGCAAACTGGGCCAATTTGACCAAAGGGTGCTGCTTTTTAGGAAAAGATTTCCCATGCCACACGATGTCGATTGCACCTAGTTCCGATGTAATCTTAATTGTATATAGTTTCTTTAATTTAAGCCACATATTTATTTGTTAAGTTAGATATACGGGTGGCCTATCCATCCACATAGGTTAAGCATTTTCAAATGGTTTTTTTTTTTTTTAATTTTCTATTTTTATTCAAACGATGTAATGAAAAATTTTAATCTCGATGTAACTAGTATATAAGATGATGCATTATAGATAAAGCTTAGGCTAAGTACTATAGTTGTAAGCTGACTTGTATTTATATTTTGATGCAAATAAAGAATTATCAAACTAAACTAAAAAAATATTTAATGCCATCATACTTAGCTGCCCGCCACAACATTCATGTTTCGAGAGACGATAATATTTAACATTGATTCCCTATTAGCAATAGTTATGTATAGGAAATGAACATCGCTTAATTTATACAAAACAATACATACAGAGGGATAGATGATATAATTATATAACTTAATAATAAATGATATACCTGCCTACCTGACTGTACGCTGCTCAGTATGTTAAATTATTATTATTAAATGGTGAACTGAAACTTTTATTAAATACCTTTAAGGTAAATATCTATACGAGATATTTAATAAATTCAATATGTATGGAAAGTTTCTAAAATAATTAACGTAATTATTATACACTTAGATTGAAGACAACCAAAAGGTTGATATAAATCAGATGAGTACAGAATTGGAGCATTCAATTATAATTAGAAATAATTTAGTATAAAATACTTCCTTCGTACTTAACTGAATGAGTATTTTTTTGAGATTATTTGTTATGTGTTGTACACAATTTTGTGCTACAATAGTAAAGTAAATTTGGACGAAAACAAGGCTAAAGTGTTAAAGGGTATTAAAAAAATCACATCTATAATAAAGTCAATCTCGAATGTGGTATTTATTGTTTTTATTTCAATTTTCTTGCACTATAATAGGTATTTAAAAATAATTTTTTAAATGTTAATAAAAATTAGCATGAACACGGAAGGTTAGTTAAAGAGTTTTTCCCTGAAATAATATTATTTTACATGCATAAATTTTTTTATACTTGACATATATACAATATGTCAGAGTATATATAGGTATATTAATTTTAGTCTACAGTTGGTAAGACTAGAAAATATTGACCACACAAACAAAATTTGAGTAAAGGTGTCCATCATCATCTTACTAGTCAATTTCCGCATGTCCGCCCGTCTGTCTTTCACTAAAATAATTCAAAACGATAAGAGATGAAATTTTGGTGTCTTACTTAAAAGTAAGATCAAGTTCGTAGATAAGCAAAATCGATCTATTGCATCCAATGGATTCATGTCGATCCTTGATACAACTTTTGAACCATTATAGATCCAAAGACTAAAAATGTCATTTTTTTCATAACAAACAACTTGAAATATTTGTTCGTAAACTGCTTAGATTATCCTCAATTTCAGCTCAAATTTAGCAAATATGCAATAATATAATTGCAGTTCTTGAGTGTCATTCTAGATCAAAACGGACAATCGAATGTTTTTGTAACAAATGATCGAATTAAGTAGAAGGAATTAAGGATTCGGGGAGTATTGTGAGTAGAGTTGACTAAGTTTCGTAATGTTTCCAGTTGGCTGTCGGTTAAATACTTCTACGGTTGAACGAAAGTAAATACGGATAGTTAAATAACTAAATTTCCAGATATAACAACTTAAATAACTTTTTAGCAGGTTTCGGAAAGGGGGCAAACTTGTCAATGCCGAACGCTGTCACTATTGCGTACTTTTACATCATCGTAAGGTCTTAACCTATATCCTTAATTTTTAGAGCATACTTGATCGTAAATATCCCTAGGTTTGTTTAAAATATGGATAGATACAGATACACAAAACAAGTGTAAACTATATGAAAGACCCCGGACTGACGTAACGTAATGACAGGCTTAGACCAATCAATAAAGTTAAGCAACAGCAGTCACAATCTGTATTTGGATGGGTGACCACCTAGCAGTACTGTGTACTGTTGTTGTATAAAAATAATATTCCCCTTTGGTTAATGGCTATATAGCTGAAAGTAGCTGAAGCCAGAATAAAATAAAATAAAAATAAATAAAAAAAAAAACTATATGAAAGGCCTTCTAAACAGTATTATCTGATTTTTTACAGAGGATTTATAGTGTTAATGGCGATATATCAGGAACTACTTATCCTATTAAGCCTACTCAAGGCGCGTTGGAAAAGTGGTGAAATTTAATGTTTCATTTTTGTAGAGTGGGAAGTCTTTGTTTGCGATAGAATCTTACGTTTAAATATGTGTGAAATTTGCGAAGAAAGGCGGGGATACTTTTTCACTATAGAAAAGTCTATAACGCTTCACCTACATGTAGAGAAATTTGAGGTATTTATTGTTAAAATCCTGATCGTACAGTTCATAATTGATTTCAAACTTTTCAAGGTAGACATTTGAATGTAAAATATTTATTCCGCTGCAATCTATCTCTCACATAAAATGGTAAAGAAAGAAATGAAAATGATGAAAAATGCAGAAGCAAGCTGTCAAAACATCTCTGATGCATCAATCATCCAATAGTTGGGTTTCAATTGAAAAAAATTTGATTAACTGTTTCGAAATCTACGATAGTTATTAAAACGCAATAAGATATAAGTGCAACAAATAATATGTGAAGTGCCACAAACAATTCCAAATCCTGATTGGAGGAAAATAAGGTGATCCTGAGATATGGTGGAATTGTCCGGGAATTATCTACTATGCAATTTTGGGACCTAGTATAAAACGTAATAACCTAGAGTTATTACTTTAGTATCAACAATAGGCCAGATTACTGAAAGTAATTCAAGAGAAGCGCCAGGAATTGGTCAGTAAAAAGTTCGTTACGTTATACCACGATAACACAGATTTTTAATGACTCACTTGAAAAACTGACCAAACTTGGTTGGGAAGGTTTGATTCACACAGGTTTTAATTGAAACATGCCCCGCCTGACTATCATTTATTTCAGTTTTCAGAAAATACTTTTTTGATAACATAATATTTGGTTTGCTTACAGACATATATTTTATTCCTCTTTTAGGATTTCATAAACTTTGTGTACTTAATTATATAGAATACGAATACATAATACAAAATTTTATAATCAATAGATACATAACTATAGTTATGATTTTGATTTGATAAACGATAAAGTTTATTGTTGTTGGTTAATTCATGATATTAGATAATAATAATTATAAAGCTGTTAATGTTTGATATCAGTGAATATTATGTTAAATTAATAATAACATTAACTACTTATAAGTAAACACTTGTTTGATTAAAATGAATAAACAATTATATATGCCTATGCACTCTATAGCTATGTCCTACGGCTAACTTGTGGCTGGTTTGCTCGAATTATTATTTTATCATTGATAACGAAACGATTGTGTAGGTTATTTCAAGTTAAATTGGTAAATATTTAATGAATTGATTTCAATATTATTTAGATTCTCTGATATACGATAATTATTATTTTTTAACGGTAAATAAGTGAAATATGTGCAGGTAAATAAAATTTATAATTAAAGTGTGTCTCCCAATATCGAAAGTTTGTTAATTATAATTAACAGGTTGGTTAATTGATTAGACTGCCGATGCATGAATAAGAATGATTACGCCTGTGGATGTATTTTAGTCTTCACATAAAATATTTTCCTTCACTTACATCATGAATTTAATTCTATGGTGTAGTTTAATAAATAAAGTTGAATAATAATGGTGTAGGTGGCCTCTTAGGTGGTTAGAGACCTATATGTCTAGAATGGTGGTAGAACCCCATTATTTTTATTATTATTATAACTAGTATTAAAGTATGTCTGTGCATCATTAAAATAATTGAAAAACCGAATAGCGAATGAAAAAACTATAAAATATTCAAAAATATTTGTTTCTTAAAATAACGAATTTTTATTTGGATTTTTTCATGTAGTTTTAACTTCAGTTAATTAACACATACGTATTTATAATCAATATTATTATACCTTTTACAAATTCGTAATAGCTGCCAGGATGTAATGATTATATTTTAATAATATAAACAACTATAAATAGTTGTTTATTTATTACATTGACACTAATTTATGCATTTAAACAATCAGTACTTTTATATTATTTATCATTAAATGTTAACATTAATTCACCTTAATTCACGAAATGAAATCTCAAAAAAAGATAATTCGATATAAAATCAAAACTAATTTTAAAGGCCATTATGTTGGAAAAAAAGAAAAGGTATTAATTAAGGATTTGACTTCTTTCGAGTGAGGATTTCATTTGTGTATAATCTATCAAATGGTTGAGATATTTAAGGAAATACATAAGAGCAGAAAAAGGCGAAAAAGCTTTCGAATACATTCCAACCCCAAACATGCCCTTCAAACATATGGCAATCATACAACTAATACAGTACACATACTTTAAAATAAAACAAAAAACATATTAAGAAACGATAAAGTTACTTTGGCATCTCCGACATTAATTAAAATAAGAGCTACGAGCAATCAGACGATGCGGCAAGGCAAACGTGAGATAATTTTTTTTTAATATCTCACTTAATGAATTTTTACAAGTTTACTGTTGCGCAGAGACTTTTTAAATAAGTCAGATTAAAACTTTTTTTTATTGATAATAAAAGCTTTTAATTTCTGTAATTAAAATAACCATTCACATATATATGTTAATTATAATTTGTATATTATAAACATAAAAATTCATCCCAACTCGGAGATACCAATGGAATATGAATTTAAGCGTGCTGGTTGCACCTAGACGGTTAGTTACCCCTGGCTACTCATGGAGTACAATTAATACTCGCTATTCATTCAATTCAGAGGAACGGTTGAATTCAGTAGTCAAAGCACTGGTTACTCAGTTTAGTTACTTAGCTGTTGCAACCCAACGAGTCAAGGGAACAATGTTTTAAAGTATAACAAGTTTGCACTAGACATTTGGCATCGACGTGGATATAAATTTATATTATTTTATATAATAACTGTTCAAGTTTCTCTTTTGTTGTTGTGAATTTTCTTTCAATTTAAAAAATATATTTTTACTTACTTTTCTTTCACTTCAAATATATCCAATTCAAGATATATTCAAAATATATCTTTACTTGATTAGACATACTTACCGTTCTCTGAAACGAAATTTCTTGTATAAAAGTTATTAAATTAGGTTTGATTTTATCTTTACACAATATCTTACGAAGTATTTTGTGTCAGAGGTAATTGAATTCTTTTGATTTCTTGAATTTTAATTTTCGAATATTTATGTAAGACAAAAAAGATTTTTTTTCTTTTTAAATGTTAATCATAAAATATTTTTTTTCTTTTTTAATGTTAATTACTACAAAAATAATATATATATATATATATATATATATATATATATATATATATATATATATATATATATATATATACATATATATATATATATATATATATATATATATATATATATATATATATATATATATATATAATATATATATATATATATATATATATCAATTTTGCTAGCGAATTCATGTACCTTAAATTTGGTGAATTATCATAAGCATTCAATTGGATCCGATATCTCCATACATCCCACAAAAGTGCGATACGGTTCATTTTTTAGTTAAGAAAGTAAAATTTAAAGTACAAATTTCATGTAAAAATAGTAAAAGACAAAATGATTTTTATTTAAAAAATAAATAATAATAATAAGAGTAAGAAACTTAATTTCACAAATATAGAATAATTCTTAGGTTACAAAGCCTTCTATTTAAAGTTGACTTTATAATTAACTAGCTAAAAGTACAATTATGTAATGTCCCATGAATTTCGTTTATAGAATATTTGAGAACTGACAAATTGAACCCGGTGGAAAATCAATAATATCATTTTAGACTCCAATCTGTTTACATTGTTTACATAGATAGTTACGTTAGGTTCACGGAAAGTTCATGATAAAATAAATATTTAGTACTTTTTAAATGAAATTAATAAAATCAACAGTTGTAAGTTTTGAATATTTGTTAATTAATTAGAAATAACAATTTCTTTTGTTTACAACAAAATATCGAACCGGTAAAGTTAAATTAGAATGAGTATTTTTGATATTGTATCATAAATATTTATCTTTATCATATATTTATTTTACCTCATATCTCATACAATAGTTTTTCGTAACATGCACTCTTTAATGCTACTTACATTATGTGTTCGTAGGCTTGATTAAATCTTTCTGTATAAGTATAGCTTTTTGTATAAGTATCAAGCTCATTTGTACATCTCTGTATAATAAATATTAAAAAAATTAACAGTTCACACTTACCCCACAAATTGTGCGGTAAGTTTTCTTACCTTCTAATAAAAAAATGCTAAAATAATGCATCAAATTTTAACCACGTATTTTTAATATCCAATAACTATAATTAGACCAATGAATTATTATTTATAGGAAACATTATAAAAATTTTTTGAAATTATACAAGTTTCATACTCGGAATAAAATTATCCACTCTAAATAATACGTACCTATTAATTCGTATCTGTACATATATGTATATATGAGTGCGTCTGTCTTTTTGTCTGTTTGTTAGTACATACCTACATACATGTATAATGATTTGTTGATATTGTTTGTTATACATATATATTATACATATTTTGAGTAAAACCTGCGGGGCGTCTGTAATACCTGTGTATGACACATGATTTTCTATGTTCGAACAACGCAAATTAGAAAATATTTTTTTTAAATATATTATAAAAATAATTTATATATAAATTTATATAGTTTAAACCCGTACAAAAATCACAAATTCAATTTAACGATGCAATAATCACAAATTCTATACAAAAAGTTTGTTCAATTTCACATATTTTTTTAACATATTATTTTCATTAAATGACGTTTTTTTAACTATGGGAGAACCACGAAATTCTGTTTCAGTTTCCACAGATTCAGTAGGTACTTGTTCAAATCTTTCCTTTAGATATGATCCGTGAAGAATGAAAAAAAATGAATCTTTCTCTAGGTTATTTGGAATAAAAACTCATGCCCACATTTAAAGTAAATATTTTTAGGTAGATTTAAAATTTTCTGACATCACGCATTAATGAAGTTGCCAATGTCACCGACTGGAATGTACACAGTTTACCGTGGTTCTGAGTTCGATTTCCGCTATCGCCACAATAATTAATTGTTGTGATGGGATATAATCGTCAAATTGCATGAAACCATTGCACTCAGGAGTTGAAGTGAATGAAGTGTTGACATAATCAGCGAGACTAGAAGTATTCCCTAGCTGATCCCTAGGTTCTTGTTTTAATAGATTCAGAGAATATAAATACACATCTAACGCTGTTTAGTGGCATAATTATTATAAGAAAAACAAACATAAATGTTGAAACTGTATTTTATACATAATATCCAAATTGATACAGAGCCGTTCCAGAGATTTTAGAGCCGTTTTTTCACTTTAATGCTGATATATCGTGGACTATTTATCCGTTTTTTATGAAAATTTGTATTTAGATGTAAGGTGTAATTTTACATTATAGAATTGATTATTCTGGACATTGAGAAGGAAGTAATTTAGTAATTTAGTAATTTTTAACAATAAATTGTAAAAACATGAAGCCTAGCTTTGTTAGCTTACTGGTACAAACAATTTTATATTAATGAAATATAGAATATGAATGTAGAATTCTGCATCTCATATCCAAATCGAACGATTTTGTAGATATCGATGTACTCAAAGTGGTAAAAACCCGCTAAGATATCGTGTAACATATACAAAAAGCAGTCGAATTGAGTAGAAAATTCTTATTTTTTGCGTATTATAATTTTTTTAATAAAAATATAAATCAAAATTGACATTTGTTTATATATTTAAAAGAATTAAATAACTTTTGATTTGAAAAAAATTGTTTCCTTTTTGTCTAAAATAAAAAAGGAAATGAATATACTTTTAAAACTATATACGGAAAATAAATTAATTTCAAGTATCTATATTTTAATAATATACCTATGTATTGCAGAAAACTTATTTAAAATTTAAAACTGAAGAGATTTGTATTAGATAAATTATATGAAGAATAATAGATATAATATTTGTTTGATATTCTCTTTCTGTTTGTAAATGTCAGTTTTAAAAATTTATTTTCATAAAATCATAAATATAAAAAAGTTAAATACGGTAATACTGCGAGGCAAATCAAAATAAAACAATTAAGTATAATTATGTTTCTTTTCTATTGTGTTTTCTCACCTCACCCCGTTAAAAATTGATAATTTTAAAAGTAATTATTACAATTGGCACAGCTTTATTAAGTGAGTGAAAAAAATAATAACCACCTAAAAACGATTTTCTATTTTTTAACCAATTGTTAGATCATAAAAGATAACGACCCCGACTTCTTTTTTAGACTGACAGTCTAAAAATAAGATATACAATTTTTGCAAATTGATCAGTAAGTACCCCATAAACTAACATTTTAAGCATTTTGACTGGATTTTTAGAAACTCTAGTCGTCTTTTCATTTGTGTTTTCGAAGTTTTCAAACCAACTGCCGCCTTCCATTTACAAAACCTTTTGGAGGCTACTCTCTACTAAGTTTTTTAAGAAAAGATAAAAAATAGTTGGTAGGTTGGTAAGGTTAGTAGATCGAAGAACGATTTATTGATCCAAGTGGAAGCAAGTTTTTTTTTTTTGTATTTGCCCGATGTAAGTTTGATGGTGCGATGAGAAATACCTAAATCAATGTGTGTATACAATTCTTTTACAATTTTAATAAACAAAATATCATTAAAAAAGTAGCCAGGCTTAACAATCTCTTATTTATTTCTGCGATATTTTCATTGACATTTACTTAACTATTATTTCGGAGATTACCGCAAGTAGACACTACAATTTTATAGTTAAATAAACATTGTTAGTTCATTTCTTGGATGTTAATTTCAATAAATTTCTAACATTTTCAAAATATTGGTTTCTTAGCCTTTGGTTTTTTGAAAGGGTATTAACAAGTGAAGATAACAACTATTAGTGTTAAGTCGACTATATCATTGAGTATCATTGTTTGAACTTTCTTTAATTGGTATTCATAAAATACTCTAAATATACAGTGAACATAGTGGATAGATAGATATAATACATGCATAATAAAATAATTACAATCATTTATCAACTAAAATTGTGGCGAAAGTTGATTATTTTAAAAACAAATATTTTTGTGTTTAATTAATTCTTCTATCTCTTAATTTATTTATTATGGCTAAAAACGTTGGTCATTGATTTGTTGGTTCCAATGGACGGATTTTGCTCATTCGAGAATTTGATCTTATTTTTTAGGTCTAGAATTCACCACCTATATTTCAATTCGTTATCTTTTATCGTTTTTGAGATATAATAAAATAATTCGAAATGATTAACGCATATGTTTTGTCTTCTACTCGAAGAAAACCTTACAGGTAATTACTCTAAGAAAATATGCCGGATCAATCTATATATATATATATATATATATATATATATATATATATATATATATATATATATATATATATATATATATATATATATATATATATATATATATATATATATATATATATAAAATATATATTTCAATAAAATGATAAATGCAATTTCAATACATTCACAGTATACATATGATGTAGGTACATGAAATCGTGTTAATAATTGCTTTAATATTATGTGCATTCGATTGCATGATGTCACGGCATTTACCATTATCATTGCTTTTTCTATATGCAATATTAGAAACGTGGAGGAGGAGTTCTACTCTACATATTTGAAGTTCGTCCACATTTTTACTACTAAGTGTACAACATTATGAAATTGATATTATTATGAATTTTTGATGAAAATCCACGATTCTTGGAGAAGTTTTGGTTGTATAAAGCAATAAAGCGCAAGTACTAGAAATGGTAGGTATAAAATTATTTTAACTAACATGAATTTAAGGGTTTGAAAGAAAACACTTTCGAAAGATGTACATCAGTTAAATCTAAAACGTGTGAATTAAGATACAATCCTAAGCATTGCCAAAACATTATTTAAATCTATCCGTGACTCCCACGGTTTATAAACAATTGAATATATAAAAAGTCTCCTGTATTAAACCTGATATTTTCTAGTAAAGTGTAATTTTTTTAATATTTAACTGCTAATACAACAACTAATAAATAAATGATAAAAAAATATATATTGTACAATTGTATGTAGCTAAATATAATAGGGAAGATGCACTTATTTTTTTTTTAACACTTAAATTTGTCTTTAGTTCACGAACATAAATTTGAAATTATTTTTTAAAAATCTTAAAATGTACCGCAAACTTGAGAAAAAAAATAAGAGCTTTGTACTCGAAAAAATATTTTTTTAAATTTCATAATCAAAAATTTATTTAATATCCTAAAATTGTTTCCGAACTAAACTCTTTAACAAATCCTGTGAAATAGAAACGAAAAAGAATCTATGCTAGACTAAAGATTGTCATTATCATAGATGTTTTTTGGTTCATATTTCACTTATGTATTTATTTATTTAAATTTGATAAAATCCATTTTCATCATTTATTTTTCGTAAAATGATTTTGCAATCCGGTATCATCCGGTATACTGCTTTTATGACTATCATCTAATTCTATATACGTTTTAATGGGCTGTCATTAATTTACAGGTTTCAATATCAGACATCAATTATTATATGAGAGATATTTGCTTCATGTCTTCTTCCTCGAATATTATTTTAATATATAGAGGAGGTATCAACCACATACACATGCACATTTATTATTTATATAAATACAGGCTGTTTTAATGTAATTTCTGACTGGTTTAAATTTATTATAATCATCAAAATGCGGCCAAGCTATTTTATGGCCCAAGTCTGACTCCTGCTACAAAATAATGGTGCACCAAATGAGGAATAGGGGAACCTTACTTTAGAATGCAAGCTTGTAGGTTGGCAACGTTTGGTAGATCCAAGAAAGATTGATTGATTCAAATGGGAGTTAGTTCTTGTTTTATTAAAAAAAAAATTTTTTTTTTTTTTTTTGTTATTCTGTAATTTCATGATGTAAGTTTGAAGGTGCAATGAGGAATACCTGAGTCAAAATTGATATACCATTCTATTACAATTTTAATTAACAAAATACCAATAAAAAAGTACTCAGACTTAACAAGCTTCTATTTTTTCTGCCAATTTCCGTTGTCATTTGCTAGACTGTTTATTCGTAGATTACCACAAATAAACATACAAGTACACACTACAATTTTAAATTTAAATTAACATTACCAGTTACCAAAAATATTGATTTTTTACCAATTTTCAGCAAAATTAATTTAATATTTTAAACGAAATTTAAATTGTGAACCAAAACTTTTACATTTAATTTTTTAATTTAATATTTTAATTTTTTAGATAATTATTTTGTTCCAAGATTGTTAAACGAAATCAACGTTATGTGTTTTATAATTTCGGATTAGTGCCCCGCTTACCTCCAAAATTATCACAAATAGGATTGTATTTCGAAATAGTTGAGGAAAAAACATATATTATTTTTGTTATATTTTCTGAATTTGGAACCACCAGATATTTTTTCCCTCATATTTTTTATTAATTAGTGGATAAACCAATTTTTGTATTGGTGTATCTAGTTTCATTTAATTGGTTTTATTTTTAGCTATTTGTTCTTCCGACAAGAATCATGTTTATTCGAAAATATGAGGTAAATTGTCATAAAAAGAGAGAATAATGGGTCTGATGCATTACTTAGCTGTAAGCACTAAGAGATAGAAAAAAAATTGAATAATGGGTATGATGGATTACTTAGCTGTAAGCCCTAAGAGATAGAAAAAAAATTGAATACAAAAACTGTTTCGAAAAAATAAATAACTTGTTTCAAGTACATTTTTATAAACTATTAATTTTAAACTCATAAGTATGCGAGTTTATAATAATAATAATAATAATAATAATAGCCTATAGTTATCCCATAAATTGGGCAAACAAAGGCGTCTCCAAGAGAATTCCATAATTTCTTATCGTTTGCCAGACAAGACCAACAAGTTTAAAGACTATTGTGCCATTTACGCATTAGTCTGCCTTTTTTTCTTTTATTACTGTACGGTTTACAGTAATAAACAATCCACATTCAATAAAATAATTCCGTAACTTACGTAAGTCCACCGATCGTCTATCATTTAGTGGTACATATCCAGTCTAACGCCACTATAATCTCTTTACAGAGGTGACCCCATCCTTAATTTTAATCCAATAGTCTAATGTCAGAATATGTGATTTTTTATTCAACGTTAATATGTATTATACTTCTTTTCATACCCCTCTGGCATGTTCATAGTTTGTTGTGATCATATCTCTGCACAAAGTGGAAGTTGCGAGTCTATTATGAAATAAAAATATGTTAAATTCAAATCGCAAAAAAATATACCAAATGAAACAATAATTTTTTCTCACAAATTGAAACAGATTCATTAAATGAAATAATTTCATCAAATCCAATTTTTGTCTTATCTTAAATTTCGACTATAATGTCCTACATGAATACCTACAATAGAAAATATTAAAGCCGTTATATAATAGGAGAGATGTATTCAATTGAGGGATGATATGTTTATGGGGTAGTTTTAGTTTGATGCAAAGGCAGCAGTGAGACGAGACGGTAAAGGGTTGGTTGTGTGTTAAAAGCAATACAATAATATTATGGATAATTGAATGTGTTTTATTGTTGAAGAGTGATTGCCATAAATTGCATTATAATATTCACTAAATTACATTACATATTCATGTGACTTCCACATTTTCAAATTTTGTGGAAGATTTAATATTCATCTATTATATTAATCATTTTCTTTAAACAGTAATTATAATTATAAAATTGAAAGATTTGAATACGAGTAAACCCCGTGTTTAAATCAAACCAAGTGCCATATAAAATTTTAGCAAGAAGCAAAGGATAAATTATTTTATAAGCTTAGGGTTTCAACCATTAGATGGCTAATCTGGCGAATAAAAAGAAAAAAATTTAGAATATAATGATTTTTTTTTGTTGTTGTCTAAAAAGTGAGTATCAATATAATTGTTTGTACAAAATTTAAAACTTCAAGTTATTTGTGACAAACCATGTAATGAAATTTTAAATAATAATATTATATTTTGTGTTTTGAAATGAGTTCCAATATAACATTTTATGCCATTATTTGCGTTACAATTTCTTTGCATGGTTCCTAATCAACTCGTTCACGTGTCAAAAATTTGAATCTTCAATTGAAGCTTCTTTATATCACGACCATGAATTTGAAGCTATTTTTTAATTATCTTTAAAAAGAAGCAAAAAAATTCAAAAGTCTTATTTTAACAAAGAGTCGGGTATAAATATTTAACGGCATACGTGTATCTCCATCGTTATTGTACATTGGACTTTTGGTATTTGGCTTAGAAAGACATTTAAAAAATCTTTACAAACCTAATTTTCGAATTTTGTCATGATATTGAGTTTAGTTTTACATTTTGGCGTGCAACATACCAAGATTGAGAATTTCAAGATATTTGATTAAGATTTCTTCATCATTGTGCGACCTCAGAAATCTAACGATGAGTTAGTTAGAAGCAACTTAAATAAAAGGATCAATCATTGAGTTAAAGATCTTGAATTGCTTAAGCGACTTCTTTTGTTTCCCTCATATAGTCAGAGCTATTGAAAAAACATAAGCAACTAATATCCAAGTAGTCTTATATGTATAAAGCTTTTTTAGATTTTTTTGTTTCTAGCTCATTCATTTAAGTCGAAATTTGTTTAACAGATAAATGAATAAGTGAGGAGTTTTCAAATTTGTCAAATCAATTCTAAAGTGCAAACTAAAAACTTTATAATCTCCCAATTCTAGAAAATTTTATTCGATGTTTTTGTTACGTGGTAAAAAATATTCTTGGGTTGATGTATATAAAAAATCAGGGTTATTAATGCGGTTGCTTTTATGTTGAACCCCTCATCCTCTATCTAGTACTTTACTTGCATTTTTAAGGAAGTCATAGATAAGAAGTGGATGCTTGCTATTAACTTAAATACCATACAGTTGAGCGGATCAAAGAATAAGAGCAACAACACTCTAACTTCTAATATTCATCTCAGGAACATTTTGAAAAATTGGTCAATGTTTTGTCCACTGTATGGGATTCAAGCTTTTTCTGGCTTTATTTATTTTTTCATCATCATCAAATGGCAGTACAGCCTAATGGTGACTTTGGCATCCTTCACAATAACTCGCCACTATGTTCTGTCATTTCCCTTGGGTATCAATACTTTTATGGTTCAGAATGTTATCTATTTCTTCCATTGTTTATTGATCCGTTAATTCTTTTTTCCAACTTCTGAAAAAAATTGCTTGCGTGTACTGGGTGGTGTGTCATGCTCCAAGTCTCACCGCTGAAAGTAATTACGAGTCTAACTAAAATTAATTAAGTTTCATCTTAGTTGCTTTGCTAATAAGTTCGACAACATTTCCAAGATACTTAAACTAGGTTACCCTTTCCAAATTTTTTTTACTAATATTGAACTCCGTGGGTTGTGTCTGTTTAATCCCGATGATGATAGATTCATGCACTTCGTTTTGTACACGTTAACTTCCAATTCAAATTCGAAAGTCAGTTTCTCCAGTTCTTCATATAATATTATCAAATTCAAGATAATCAATTGTATTGTGATCCATTAGGTGTTATTTTTAACATCCGCTGGTTATATCAATTCTGTTTCTAAATAAAATAAATCATTTCCTATCATTTTCATAGACAGTTCAGTTAATCTTTTCAATGAAATCAACATTCAAATGATTACCAAATATTATAAATGATGATTATTACTATACATATGATTATATTAAATAATAAATAAACATACATGTATGATAGATAATAATATGTTTTAACCAAAAACCCGCCCAAAACAGACCAATTTATGTGTAAATGTTGTTAATAAATAGAAAAACCACTAATAAAATAAGAGGTGTTGCATAGTACAAACACAATAATAATATTAATTTAACATTATGTTTTTGTTTATAATAATGGATCATATTCAACATAAATTAATTTTGATATACAATGTTTAACACAATGTATGGTCCAAAATAGCGATTTTTCTCCGTTTAACTATCTATCTACATTTAAATATTTCTATTTTTTAGAATAGGCTAGTTGCCATGCCACCAAATACATAATAATATAAACATACAACAGGTTATAATAGAAAGCATCTACTTCTATTTTCCCATAAAATATGTTGTTGGTTGAATATTGTAATTCAAAATTTCAAAAATATTTGCTGAATTGTGAAACTCACCATCCATTTTTAGATATCTATTTAATTAAACATGAATCTAACGTAAGGTAGTTTTAGAACATCGACTTTTTAAAAGTAATTTTATTCTTATCACGAATTTCAAAATCCACCTCGATTAATCCACCTATTCTAACCATCTATAGAAGTCATATTATGCATTCATAGAAAACTGTTTATATCTTATTTATGTATAAAGCTGAGAATAAAATTATTCCACCATTATTTTAGTTTTCGATTTTTCTATCAAATAGTAATAAAAAATCGAATTCCAACAGTTGGAAACTTTCTAATTATCAAAATTTACCAAACATGTACTTGTATATATTTTTGTTTTAAAAGAATTTTACTGCCATATTTAAACTCCATTATTAAGATTTCAATTTTAGTTCTCAAAAGTTTCATTTATTTTATTCGTAATTAAATACGAATTTATTATTATTTTATTAAAATGATTCTTCTTTTTTGGTAAAATGAAACCCTTTTGTTTTGTTTAGTGCCATAAATATTTATTTTCGAATCAATATTTTCGAATATTGGATAATTAATATAAAAATTGACTGATTTTAAATCAAATTCAATGAAAGTAAATATAAATAAAAGCAGGAAAATAAGGAACAAGCATTTAAAAAAAAAATGTTTCGAACAAAAGTTGTTTATTTAAAAAAAAATAAACTTTTTTGAGTTTTAATTTTTCTTCTACCTCTTATGATTAAAAAGTTCGACTAACGGACGGGCGGGCGACGGGACAGACAAAAATGGACAAATTAGATAATTCTATGAACATTTATTCCAAAATTTTGTTTTCGGCTTCATTATTTACCAGAGTTGCAAATTTTATCCTAAAATTAATATACTTTGACATATGAAATTATACCTCACTTAAATTGAAAGAAATATCATTTAACGATAAAGGTCAAGTAAATAACGAAACGTCGTTTAAATAAAAATGTACACGTAAAATAAATATTTTTATGTTCGTTCACTTCCGTGAGAATTCAGCCTATCAAATTTCAACAACTACTTTTAAACTGCTTAAAAGATCACTAGTACGAACCTCTCTCGACAAAAAAACTAATTTTTACAAATTTTGAGATCTATTTCTTAGACATTTTAGCCAATAATTCGTTTTGTTATTAAGATGATAAGTTTTACTCTTAGCCTTTAATGAACTCTAATACATGAAATAGGTCAATAGGGCATGTGCCAATAGTTTCACAAACGATAAGCGGCATCTGTTAATATATAAATGTACAAACTGTGCTCTTCGTTAGGAGAAATGCAAATTGTGTTAAAAATTATTTTATTCATCAACACCATTTTTATAATTATTTCGTACTTATTATTATCATTAAATTATGAAAAATTGCTACATCTTGCTATTTTCACAAATATAAAATATTAATTTTAGTATTGTATACATTCAATATTTTAATTTGTGCCAACATTTTACATGTTATTTGGTTTCTTCTACTGTTACCATTTTTAAATTCAGAGGCATTTACTACATAGCGTAATTTAATTTTCGTGTTTATGATAGGTTAAAATCAAAATTTAATAATTTTGGCCATTTTTTATTTCATTCAAAGTTCAATTAAAAAACACTATAGAGCACTTTTATCGACAAAAGTGGCGCCTCTACTGTTCATACACAATCCCTATAAGACTAAAAAATAATATTATCATGTGTTAAATAGTTTCTGTTTCATGATATAAATGGCTAAATGGAAATCTAAAAGTTTTCTCTATTATATATAATATGTAGTTTATACATGTAATTTGTTGATATGTTTTTGAAGAAAAGGACAAGAGATGATGGAGAAATATATACATATACAGTTTCACAGCTGGCCGTTACTGATAGTGTCAAATTGCAGAGTCCTTTATTCATTCGAACGGAGAGAATATAACATTTTCTCTCATTTGCCTCCCTCAACCTCAGATTCTCCATATCACTTTACCAAATTGTGTACAATCATATGTTTATATAATATTTCTTGAACATACTCTGTCATTGACTGATTGATAGATATCCTATGTTTCGCATTTATCATAAAGCTGTGAGTTATTATGTAGCTAAATTTTATAAACAATGGTTTTTTGCAGAACTTAGGCTCTAGTATAAATTGGAAAATTCAGTGCGGATTTAGCACAAAATTAGCTAAGGTGCTATTTACAAGCTGAATTTTAATGAAAATGTGGTTGTAAGATTTATAACTTCTGTTTATTAATTCTTTAACTGTAATTTTCAAACAATACTGTTTTACTGTCTGTACGTATAATGCTGAAGTTGCATGTTATATTCTTTTTTGATACGCAAATTATAATATTGAACAATTGAAAGTTAAGTTTAATGTTCACACCTACCAACTAAACTATTTTAAGTTGACTTCTTAGATATAACCTATATTAGGTAGTTCTGACTACCTAAACCTACAAATCCTGTATACCTTCCTGTAAAACACTCCGCAATCTGATGACTAGGACTCTTGTTCATGCTTAACTTGAAATAATCCACAGCATATACAATTTCGAATTTATTCGGAATATATATGCTTCAAACTTTAGGTAAATAGAAATATAATATAAATATTTCTTGTAATAGAATATATACGTTACAAATAACGCCAAATATTGGGAATAAATCTGGACCCTCAGCAAAAGTGGAGATGACATATAGACAATATACGTCTGAAAACTTCAAAATATGTGTATTTACTTCGTCTACTTACCCACATTGTGTCCTTAAACGTTCTTGCCATGTGTTACAGAGCATATATTGACCCAAAATTCTTCTTATTCTAATTAAGAAATTCTTATTCTGAAAAACTTCTGAAAATCCAAAAACAAAACACTGCCAACCTCTTTCCAAAAACTCAACATTACAATTTGTTAAGAGGAATTTTTCCTATTTTGAATTAGATAGGAACAATTAGACTATATGACTATAATCCAACGCTTTATGTTCTCAAAA
This sequence comes from Chrysopa pallens, assembly GCA_020423425.1. NCBI lineage: Eukaryota > Metazoa > Arthropoda > Insecta > Neuroptera > Chrysopidae > Chrysopa > Chrysopa pallens. The sequence goes on along the minus strand of CM035591.1, from coordinate 14,917,445 downwards.
CTGATTCTGCAATAATGTCAAAGGAAGTTTATATATACCTGATTAAATTTTTCAACTCTGTTTCCAAGACATTGCTCAATCTTCCCCTAAGTTCATTTACATGGCAAATCAAACAATACTAGTTAAACAGAGCATTTTACAGTGTATTATGAGATTTTTGTTATATTTCTATTATTGTTGGTTATAAGAGCCAGTTGATACCGGTTTTTCTTTTAGGAGATAATATTGTTATTAATGATTTTGTTCTCATTTTACTGATTTTTTATATTTACTGATATTTATATTATTAAATGTTATTTAATGTTATCCTTCAGATGTTTTTTATTATTTTAACTTATATTTTTACTTTTATATTAAACACATTTAAGTTAAGTATTAAATTTAAACTAACGACACTAAAAAACAAGATGCCTTATTGTGTGGAATGCTGTGATAGAACTACCAGAAGCAGATGATATTAAAGATCCTATTGAAACTACCAGTTCTACCAATTTTCACAGATTGTAGCTTAATTGCTGAAGTACATTTGATACATGAATAAATTCAGTTTCAATATTGTATTTTAAATATGTTTTTTTATAATAAAAAAAACATTGTAATTTTTATAAATTTTATATAAAAAGATGTTTGTGGGAAATCGGGGATGGGGTAGTTAATTTATATTTAGATACTGATAAGTAGATCAATAAATAAAATAATCATTTGATGGGTAAGTTCATTCAATCATTGAGTTTCAACTGGCTTCAACTGATGTGTATACAGTTACGTGTTATTCAAACGTAACCTATAATGTATGCTAGTGCTAAATGATAGTTTGTTCATTATCATTAGGATTTACATAGTTATATGACAACTTCTATGACAGTTTTCAATTAATCTAGGAAGAATATTGCTACTGACCCCATCATCATATCAAATTTGGATGTCAATCATATTTTGCCTTACCTAGGTAACTTACTTATGAATCCTAGGCATCTATTTAATTCATTTCCTACTTATGTTTTCATTCACTCAGTCATCTTCATCCTGACTTTTCTTAAATTTTTAATAATTTCAGAATGTGCTTGTAAGACTTCATTATATCATGAGCCAACCCTCCTATAATGTGAGCAATTTTTTTCTGAACTACGTATTATTCGCTTAAACAAAAAAAAATAAAAAATAATAATAATAATTTTGATAATAGAATAAAAGAGTTATAAAAATTTAGTTTCCCAGAAAATTTAACTTTTATCAATATAATATTAATAAATATCATAATACTGAAACTTCTGCATAAGTAATAAAATAAAGAAGAATGAAGAATTGATTCAAAAGTCTGCATGTGATTAAGTACGTACTATCAAAATTTTAACTATTTAATATTTTTCAAATCACTAAAATACACAAAATACTTAGTCAATACTATGAAGAATCTACTACATAAAATAATTTTTAAAAAAATCTTCATTATTTTTTTTATACTCAAATTAGATTAGTGGCTTCAATATTTTCTACAGTTATAAACTTTAAACCAAATATAATATATCCTCTAAAATAGTATTGCAATTTTAACCTTATATAAATACAAATTGTTTCCTAACCAGTAGATAAAATTCATTAGTATTTTAGAAACAGGCGATCCATGGACCGTGTAATACCTCTCGATGAGCTATAACGGAGATTCCATGATATTCCAGCAGATCTATAACTACTTTTAAGTAAATTAATTATGTGATTCTTTTTAAATGATCCATACACAAAATTTTGTTTACCGATAACAGATATGCATAAAATAAAAATTCTGGGACTATTGTTAGAAAGTGAGCTTACCTGAGTGAAATAAAATTTTCACTTCTTATAGGAATATGTATCTTAATGGAAAAACATTTATATGTGTCTGTGTTTTTTTAGATATTTCTATTAAAATTTTGAATATTCATTCTACTAAAACCTATATATATATATATATATATATATATATATATATATATATATATATATATATATATATATATATATATATATATATATATATATATATATATATATATATATATATATATATATATATATATATAATAAATATGACATTTACATAATAAAAGGCCCTCATAAAATATATACTAAGAGCACACATGAACTTACTGTATATGTCTGTTAGCCTACACTATAAACGTGTTTTATATATAATACTATGTATAATGTGATATAGTCTTTACATTATACACAAACCCTGTGGCTGGCTGCGTATGGATTGCAACTGATATCATAACTAAATTTACATAATAAAATTCAATAACATTTAATAAATAACATTTTATATAAATATTATTTTATTTTATTAATTTTTATTTATGATTATAATTTTATATGTTACAAATTCTGATAAATTTTAACTTTTTTAATAACGCATTATTGTTTTTAAATGATTTGAGGGTAAAGAAAAAAATGACGCAATTTTCTTCCTTTAACTCTAAAAAGAATACTGGCGCTTCTAGAGCAAATTATGTCTTCCGAATCTTGTCCTTAATGAATTACTACAATTTTACTTTTATTTCGCTCTTACTTTCATAACATTCCAAAAGTAGCCCCTATTATCGAAATTATCTGTGGAAATTTCGGCGCAAACAAACAACAACAAAAATATTACTATTTTTTACTATATTAGCTCCTTTTCAATAAGACATCAACATTTTGCAATAAAAGTATACAACAAAAAATTTTATACTAAACAATAAAATAAGTGATTTATACCCTTTAAATAATTATATTTTCTATTCTTTAATTTACAAGATGTTTCAATATATCCGATACCAAAAAAAAAAAAAATCTAACTTCAACACCAGAGAAAAAAAAAACACAACAAAAAATGATATTAATTTAAAAAGTTTTTATTTCACTTGGAACAATTCGCACAATTACCTTAAAGACAAAAATAAATATAATTACGGAAATTTTATTAACTCACAGTAATTTTTAATAAATTTTGACTTAAGTAGTTCTTAATTTAAAAAAATAAATAAATATTGTCATTTAATAATTCCCTGTCTTACATAAAAATCGAATTAATAATTATTTTCTCTATATCAGAGGAGACCGGAATAATTTTTTTTATTACTTCAACAGAAGCGTCTTTACTTCAAGAACATAAATCTATAATTTTATTTTTTTATTTTTTTAAATCTTTCAAATTAAACAAGATTTGGACATTCCCAAATTAAATAAATAAGTTATACTTACGTATGATTATGACGTCAAACGTTAGTATCTCCGTATAAATTGCATGTTGAACCTCGTTTTCCAGAAGAGATCGAAAAGAAAATAATCTTTAATTGCTTATAACTTCTTGAATTCAACACTCTACAACACTTTTGACTTAACGAGCCGACTTTGACTTTGACTTTTTACTTATTATTCCTAGCTAACCACTATTAAAACTATTTATCAACAGACCTGATTTCGTCTTGTGTATCCATGGTCAAAAATTCCAGAGATCAAAATTATAATTTTTTAAAATTTTAACATAACTACAATTATTTATTTTAACAATATGTTCTCCTCCCTGGTATATAATCGTATTATGTACTTGTTCTAGAACAGAATATAAACAATAGATTTTATAAATAAATAGTTATTTATCATACAATGAATTGAAATTAATAATTTTTGTTGACGAATTTTTAATCTGTGTTCTAAATTTTTTATTAAAATATTTTAATTTTAATAAAATTCTAAACAGACGCGATAGAATTATAAATTTAATAAGTCAGTTGAAGTACACTACACAATTAGTAATTTGTGTTTGTTAATTTTTGTGTTCGCTTAAAACTGTTAATTCAGTTCATTTAACTTATTCCATCTGACTTAGCCTCACAAGGCTGTTGCTGCCGGCATCTACATTTCTTCTACTGCTGCCTGTTTTCATCCCACTTCCTGTATAAATAAATAAATATATAAAGCACACATACTATGTATATATGTTTATGTACACATTATTAAGTTTTATAAATGCATTCTATATATGTATAGTATATATTTATAAAATTCCTATACTCTGTACAGTACAGATAGCGAGTTGTGAAGGTTTAACTGTATCAAATTGGGGATTTGTACATAAAATAGTAAAGTGTATTCCTATACTGCTGTTACTATATAGTTAATATTATTGGATGGATATATACCATATTATATAGTTTTGTTTGTATGGATCATAGATGTGAGTGAGGGTTACTCTTTATACTCAATACACATACAACAAAGTTAGTTGTGTGTATACATAGACGTGTCTTATCTATAACCAGCACAACCAACACTCGAAAATGAAAAACTCTAAACTAACCACTAACATATCACATACATTGGAATACCACACACGTTCAAAAACATTATTAGATTTGATTTTTTATATTCATCACATTCCAACCTCAAGCTACGGCATCAACACTAGCATTAAATTTAACGACAAAACGCACATCAACTGATACGTGTATTTTAATCATACATTTTGTTTATTGTTTGTATTGTTATTAATATAGTGTTTGTGACATTAGCATTTAATTTTCTGTACTTTAAAACAAACGTGCAATAGGAGCTATTAGGAGCGGGCCGTTTGAACGAACGTTAACTGCACGTTTAACTGTTACGGAAATAAAATATTCCTTACAAAGTTTCGTAATCAAAATCTTAATGAAATCAAATATTCCTTGTCATACTAGTATCTGCTAAAAGTTATTATGTATCATATTACCATTAACTCCGATTTTATATTAATCAAATTTCAATGTGAGAAAACTCAGCAGAAACGTCCTAACTGGAACCATGATCAAAATTGTTAATATTTGGCTTACTAATATGATTACACGTTAATGATATATAAATATGAATACACTCGTATGGAAACTTTATCAAGAATTTCTGCGGTCGCCGATGCCTAACGCCATCACTGTTCTATCCAAGTTCCACGTTCCCTTCATTCAAAAGTTTATATATAAGTCATGCATGAATGAAATCAAAAAGAACACTAACGAATCGTTAGGAATATAATAAATAGACTATATAAAGTACACTGATAGTATAATTCGGTACTTCAAAACTTATTTCAACACACTTTATAATAGCTACTTCAAAGCCTTTAAATGGGAAATGTTAAGGTGACTGATAATGATAATATTATCTCCGTCAAACAAGCTCATTAAGAAGAATTTTTGATTGATCATGTTTGCTGTCGATGATTCATTATTATCCACCTCTGCTCCGATTTGTTTTAGAATGTCGATAGAATGTTTAACTCCTGGTCTCAGGAGTTAAATTTTTAATTTATTTAGAATTTTGATTTAATCCAAGTTTTCTTTATGCATTTTTACCAACTGAATCTGAATTCGAGAATCTTCATTAAAGCATCCCAAAAAAGTTAACAGACATTTTTCTACAAAATAAGCATGTTCATGTTTTTTGAGAATCAAAATTTTGTCGATTTTCTTTGGCTGCTATTAAGAAAACAGGGACACAGTTTTTTACTTGCGATTTTCGAGGGTAAAAAGCTCGTAAAGATTGAAATCATTGGATATTTCAGTCACTGATGAGTCGAAGCATACTAAACATTTTGAACCAAAATGTGTTTAATATTGGACATTTTTAGACTGGATGGCCTGAAACTGATTGAGAAAGCTTACTCCGGCAGTAAATAAATATTTAAATAAAAAATACTTTCAAGGTTAGTACAGAGTTATTTCTCTGATATATGACCATTTTAGTTTTAAAACTTGAAAGGCTTTCAAGGCAATTATTTTCTTTCTATCTTTTTTCGTAAAATAAAATTACGTACATCGTATCGAATATAACAAGGTTTCGCTAGTATCTATTTCTCAAGTGATTTAAAACAATAAATTTTTATATTGCATTAAGACAAAAATTTGTTATGGTAGGATTATTGAAAAATTATAAATAAAAAAAATTTGGAAAAAGGTTGACCTTAAATGGTTGGCCATCCCTGCAACTTCCCGCTAATTCCATACCTATAAATTTATAAATTTAACATATTACAATGTTTTTGAGCAAAAAATTTGGTTTTTGATGTTAAAAAAACACTTATTACCGAATATTTCGTTAACGATATCTCTCGAACCAATCAACCGATTTTTACGTTCTTGACGCCGATCGACGCGGTTTTTAGAGCTTTAATAATTATTCCATTTCATCAAAAACGATCCGAAAATAAATGTCGAAGTTATGTAAAAAAAACACTTTTATATGAAATATTTCGTTTACGATATATCTCGAACGAATCAACCGATTTTAACCGGAGCGACGTGGTTTATCAAGGTTAAGATCTGATTAGTTTGAGTGGAGTTGATCGATACATCCGTTTAATAGTTATTCGAAAAAAACCACTTTTGAAAAAATCTCGGAATCCGAATCGGTTCAAATTTTCAGGAAATCTATGATATGGTGATTATTTTATATATATATATATATATATATATATATATATATATATATATATATATATATATATATATATATATATATATATATATATATATATATATATATATATATATATATATATATTATCTTTAAATTATTATTATGTGAAAATAAAAACTTGTTATTAGACATTTAACAGTAAAATGCCTATATTAAAAAAGGTTTCCGTAATAATAGAAAATCTTATTTCTTATCATATCCTTCAAATAAGTATGCCAGAATTTTCCGGCTAAAAAAATTGGTCGACTGAATTTTTTTAACGTTTATAAAAGTTAACAAAGCATCAAATTAATGCATAATTAATGTTCATTTAATGCATAATTTTTCCAAACATATTTTCGGCCAAATAAATCCATACCAATACAGCTTATCTTATTCTTCTAAGTGTAAAATATTTATTTTTAATAAAAATTTGCGAATCTGCGATAAAGGAGCTTTTAAGGTTAACAGCCGCTCGTCTAATAGTAATACATTAAAAAAACTTTTGTTCTTATGACTTCTATGTTTTGTTGTTATTACAACAATTTAATTCGAATAAATATGATTACATTTTACGCAATAATAATAATAATAGTAGTGGAGTTTTTCCTTCGTTCCTAAGACACAAATGTCGATAAAAGAGGCCACCCACATTATTTTTTATCTGTATTTTTAAATGTATTTTTAAAGAAAATCCGGTACATTAAATGCATGTGGGCAGAGTGTAGGGATGTCTAAGATTTATCAGCCGTATTATTGAAGGAAATTACAACCGACTATGTTTCACCAGCATAGCCGGTTATTTCGTACATATCCGTGTAGCAACAGTCTAATTAATTAACCGCCCATTAATTATACTTGACGAACAGCCGCTGATGAGATTTGAGCCCATAACATCTCAATACAAACAAGCGAAATGCTTACAAGTGTTAAACGCTATAGCTACCTCGGCTACTCAGTTAAACACAAAGTAAAACACTAAAAGAACATTTGGTATATTTAATAAGGTAAAATAAATAACATGTGGGCCACCATTTGTGTGGTATATAAATTATGAGTAACATTTGTTAATAATGAAATAGCTTAATAAAATTATCAAATTAAATAAAAACCGCACAATTGTTGTTTTTTCGGTTATGTAAAAATTTTTTAAAAACCATAAAATATATTTTATACTTGATAATACTGCTAGATCTAGTCCCGGCACCTGTCAGTATTTCATGTCGTTGATAAGTAGACTTCTAAACATTATCATTGGTTGAGTAATACATAGCCTATTTGGAATTTTAGCTCTGCAAAACTCTTCTAAGGGTTTAGATATAGCCAGGGAATAGGCGTAAAAAAATTACTATTTTAAATAATTTTTTATGGTGGCCGTAGAAAATTGGTTGCCGACGAGGACACCACTTTTTATTAGACGATAGTTAAAATATATTTCTTAATTGTATTATATATTCATAACTAGTTGCACCTTTTTTCCGACTGTCAGTGTCTTTTAATACTTTTGTTAGTTAATAGTTTTACCAACATGTATTCGAACTAACATGATATGTTAACTGGTATCAGAAATATTGAAGACAGTTGCATGCACTTAAAAAACTATTTTGAAATTGTTCATTGAATTTTATTGTTTTAATCAATTCTACATTACCATACTTTTCGTAAAATTACCTCGGATTATTCATAAATTTTTGCACATTAATGAGTCGAACAATGATTTCCCAAATGTAGAGAAATCTAGCATAAATGATTACAAGCAAACGGAATACGGTATTGAATTTTTTTTAAACGAAATCCAAAACATTTATATCTTGTCCTTTCAGTCTAAGCCTTTGAGACATAAATGACGAAAACCCGGATTCATTGGAAGTCTATATAATAATCAAAGCTGTAAATATGTGATTCTTAGGGACATTAATTTGTCAAGCCGGGTTATGTGTAATTAGGATATAGAAAAAATAAAAACTGCATTTTTTATGTTGTTTTTTCTTTCTGATTCTGAAGTTTTTAGAATCTTTTCTGGCATTTTTTTGCATTTTCAGAACTACGTTTTTTATTTAATTTTTACATTATTTAATTTTCCTCAATTTGTTATAAGTCTACCACCCTCTATGTATTTGTAATAACTCTGTCCCTCATTTTTTCGTACAAAATTAAATTTTTCTTACGAATTTGTTTAAAAAAAATTTATTTTACCATTTTTAGTAAGAAAAATAAAAAACAAAACAAAAAATTTAGAAAAAATTAAATTACGCTATTGTTTTATAATTAAGGCAGAATCTTTTTTGGAGGCTTCCTTGCTATATTCAGATAATGCAGAAAATAAATTTGTTGAATTTATTCACTGAGCTATTTATTTTAAATTCTTTATCAACATAATTTCAATACTTTTATAAACAAACCTCAGTTTTAGTTAACTGGCATTTTAACTCTAATCTTAGTAGCTTTATCGAGTTTGGCAGTCGTTGCTTCTAAATTGCACTTTTGATTTGGAAATTGTAACGAATTTAAACAGTTTACAATACATCGAATTACGGTTTAAAATATCGATCTTGAATCCATGTGACCTAACTGAAAGAATTTACTCATTCATGAATTTTTTGCTCCTGCATGAAGTTACTTTTTCCTTTTAGTCTAGGTCGCCCAATAAATGTTTCCTAACTTTATTTCGTTTCTTTTTGAGCATTGTGATCGTGCTGTAACACTAAATCTCGTGATTTAGACTATATTTAATATGCTCTCTTATACGTTATATATATTTGATCAGCCTTTAAATTTGAATGCATTTCTTCTTTCGATATTACAGATTATTTACTTTATATTGATATACCTATATTCAAAAATAGTGTAAATTAGTATACTAAAAAGTTCCACTTCTATAAATATTCAATTGCTTTATGGATTAATTTTTTGTGGAATTTTTCTTTAATTTTAATGTTTTTAATAATATTTTCTATATCTATTATATTATTGTAATTATTTTTTTATAGCTACCTACAAATACCACATTAAAAGCGTGTGCAATTGGTGAACTTACCACAAATGTTTTTGAAAACTTTCACATAATATTTCGTTATGTTTTGTTCATATGTGTGGTACCAATTCGTACGTAGATTGTTTTAAAATGTTTTATATGAGTGGAAAACGGTATACAACTTGTTGTAAACTTGCCAATTTACCTTGTATATTGGTTTTTATATATCTACGTATAGGTTACCTATACGTAACTTTAATATTATTTGTATCGGTGCAAAACAATTTGGTTTTATTTCGATGTGTTTTTATTTTTACATTTATTTTTGTTGGTTAACTGAATCAATGGTTTTAATTTCTAAAAAAAGTAATTAAATTGTGATACTCGACGTAACAATATTGGAATGAATTATTGATGTAATTGATTTATTTAGAAATATTTTGGACTCCCGAATCTCTTCTATTGGTCTTTATCGTAAAGGATGGCATTCATATATAACGTCATCAAAATATGATATCAACGTTGTCATTCAGTAATATACAATATATGACATCATGTATGGATGGCATCTACGATGTTATACTTTTGGAAACGCAGACATTATCAACGTAAAAATGTTAAACTATGTCCTGGAACTATCGGGGTGTGCTTAGTACTGAAACTAAAATTTTTTTAAAAATTTGTTATTACTTTTTAATTATAACGAATTACAGATCGATGATTCGTAAATTATGAAATATAACGAGACAAGTTTACATTTATATTACAAATTGACGTTCTCATCGACTTCATTCATTAATAAACCCACAAATGGTGAAAGCTTATAAGCACCCGTTAAAGATCCCTAGTACAAACAAAAAGTTTTGCTAGCTATTGCTCTTCCTTTTTGGTTATCCAAAACAAAAGTTTTGTATTTGAAAATTCTCACCAAGAGATGCACACTAGGCTGTGTGCATACTAGTCTTACAGTTCAATAGCTGTATTATGATCAATAGGATCTTCATTAAACTCCGCAACCAATTGAGCTAAAGCAGTTTTCTGAATGAAGCTATAAAGGAAAAATTGACGATTCAAGACTGTATGGTACTTATTTCATATTAAAACTATCCATTGCCGCAGATAGTTTACAATATCGAGTGGCTTACTGCCATGAGATATGAGACGGTGCGTCCACCTACCCTTCTCTGCGGCATCCCATTGTAGTTGCCATCGGCCTATGCTGTTCTGCCGTTCTTCCATTCTATGTTTTTCAGGGCTCAGTGCAGTTTGCCTTCTTCGTTTGTGTGTGTGTGTGTGTGAGTTTTTATTTTTTTTTTAAGAGGGAGGAATCCTTTTTACAGATTCCAGGCATATCGTCTGGATATGTGTAGACTTGACGCAGCATCATCAGAAACTCAACGCTAACGCCCATACCCACTAAACCCTAAACCCCTCCCCTTCTGTCCTCTTATCCCATACGGAAACCGCCGTCAGGCATTACTTCGTGGGGGAGGATATAACTATTGTTTTTCCTTCTGGTGGCTTAGGTGTTATCTTCCTTCCTTCTATCATGTGTAATTTGATCTTGCTCTTTCGATGGAACGCAAGCCTGTGAGGACTTCTGTTACAAACATATTGGTAGCATTCCAGGCAGTCTCTGATGATACCATCGTTACAACTAGTGAATCTGGTTGTATTCTGTGGTTCAGGATTCTTTCCAAGTCTTCACACTGTGGATCGAAACGACGACATACAAAGAAGACGTGCTCCACATCTTCAGCAACTCCTGAACAGGCCGAGCTTTCCGGAGAATCATCGTGCTTAAACCGGTGTAGATACTTTCGAAAACATCCGTGTCCAGGCAATATCTGTGTAAGATAATAATTGACCTCGCTGTAATTCCGGTTTAGGCAAGTATCGATCCGAGGAATGAGGCGGTGCGTCCACCTACCCTTCTCTGCGGCATCCCATTGCAGTTGCCATCGGCCTATGCTGTTCTGCCTTTCTTCCATTCTATGCTCTTCAGGGCTCAGTGCAGTTTGCCTTCTTCTTTGGTAGAGGGCCCGTCTTTCCTCTGCTAGAAGTCTGAGAGGTATCATTCCGGAAATGACGCACACTGCTTCCTCTGATATTGTGCGGAAGGCGCTAGCTACTCGTAGGGCGCTTTGTCGATAGATAGGACCAGCTTTTCTCCCCGATTCCTGTAAATCTAGTGCATCGGCCCAAATAGATATGCCATATGTGAGCACTGATGTGACTACAGATGGTAGGAGTAAGCGTCTTCTTTGCTTTGGGCCTCCAACATTAGGCATCAATCTTGCTACACTAGCCCTCACCACCGACGCCCTGGCTTCGACGTGTTCCACCTGCTGTTTGAAGTTGAGTCTGGCATTAAGCATCACTTCCAAATAGTCTATAAATAGTTGTGTTAAATAGTTCTAGTCTATAAATAGTTTTATTTCGTGCTCTCCAACGTTTAACTTGATGGTTTCAATTTTCTTCCTGCTGGTGATCAGCACTGCTTCGGTTTTATTTTTAGCCAGTTGCAAGTTTACCGTATTCATCCACATGATAATTCTTCCAATCGTGATGTCGAAAGCCAGGTTTATCTCTTCTAGATGTTTCGTGACGATCACTACTGCTACATTATCACCATATGCAACAAGTTTAACTTCCGATGGCAATGCTATTCTCAAGACGCCATCGTACATGATGTTCTACAATAAAGGACATAAGACTGAACCTTGAGGTACGCCTCCGGTGATTTCGTACTGCTCTGGGCCGTTTTTCGTATTGTATTTAAGGACCCTGTCCGTGAAATAGCTAGCTACCATTTTACGGAGGTATTCTGGCACGTTCATTTCTTCAAGGACTTGCATGATGCAGTCCCAATTGGCGGAGTTGAAAGCGTTCTTAATGTCCAGAGTAGCCACTAAGCAATATTTCTTCTTGCCACCCTTCCATCTAGTCCCGGCGATTGCATCCTTAGTTACACTCACAACCAAGTCGATTGCATCAAGTGTTGATCTTCCTTTCCGGAATCCGTACTGATTGTCTGCCAGGAGTGGATCGACCACTGCTTCCATTCTCTGATGAATTATTCGCTCCAGTATCTTACCCGCCGTGTCCAACAAGCAGAGCGGGCGGTAAGATGATGGCGCATTCGGTGGCTTCTTCCCCTTTGGAAGTAGTACCAGCCTTTGCTGTTTCCACCTTTTAGGAAAGATCGCCTCTCTGGCACTGCCTTAATAGCTGTTTTAAGAGCAATATTTGGGATTCCATCCAATCCCGGTGCCTTGTTATTCCCTACTCGGTTGCATGCCTCCATGAGTTTATCTTGGGTGATAGTTGGAATGTTTTCTGAGTAAGGCTGTTCTAGCTGATAAGTGACTTCACGCTGTCGAGGAAACAGCGTGGACACAATTTTCTGAAGGAGTTGCGAGCACGTAGGTGACGGTATTGGCTGGCTTGTCAGGTGGCTCATAATCACCTTGTACGGTCTGCCCCATGGGTCTTTATTCAATTTTCGTCGCGGTTCCTTGTACTCTTCTATCAGCTCTACAAAATTAAATCGACGAGAACTGAGCTGAGATATTCTTCGTTTTCTAAGACACTCCGTACGAAGAGCGCTAAACACGTTTCATACATGCGTCGCAAGCTTGGGTTACTCTCTTCATTAGCTCTTTTGTCTTCTCTTCAGCACTCCCTGTGATAGTCAGGTCGCTATCTAAGACTACTACCAGAGCAGCAGGGTCAAAAGCTTTTACTTTCCATGTGTGTGTGTGTGCGTGTGTGTGTGTGTAACAGTGTGTGCATTCTATCGAACGCTTGATCAAAAATTCACCAAATTGGATATTCTGTCTTTATATTGACATACCTCTAATTATATTTAACGATTGTCTTCAAATTTAGTATGTTCATGGATATTGACCAAAATTGACATTTAATGTTTTGGCTAATCTTCCATTTTATGATAAACATGTGAATTACTTCTCTTTTCTTACAAAAAATCGGTTATTGAGATTTTTTTGATAGAGTAAAAGCGCTTTTAATTAATGAAAACTGTAGTCTTTACACACAAAAAATTGATTGTTTTCATAAATTAAAAACAATAAATGATATATTTCCAAAAAATAAATTATTTTGTCAAAATTGGGAATGTTATTGAAAATGTTGAGTTAAAATTTCATCAAAAATTGATAAACTTTTATATTTCGGCTTTGAGAAAGTGCATATGGTTAAAACAAAATAAAGTTTTAAGTATTGTTTTAGTGAGAAAATTGAATTAGCTTTACAATTTAATTTTTCTTTGTCCTAATCAAACATTTATTTTAACACTCAAACGGTTTGTGAGATCTTAGTCTAATAAGGGATCAAAATGTTTTTAATTTGGTAAGCAAATCCAATTTATACAATATATAAATATTAGCTATAAAATTTACACCAGCTGGTTTTCATAAAATATTAATTATTATAATGAAAACACGTCATTTCATGAAGTAAAATACAATTAATTTAGAAAATTTATGGATAGAAGTTTGAAATGTGCACTATTATTCTTCTTATAAGAGTTGGAAAAACTTGTCCATAAGGTAGACGTGGAACATGTCGGTGTATATATTGTAGTATATCACACATTTTATAAAAACATATAGATATATTAAAATATTGAAATTACACTTCAAGCCATTTTATATATGCTTTCAAGTTGTTGGTGAAACGATTGGTGAAAGAAACTTCATAGTCAATTGATAGTGAATACTACAGGATGTGTACAAATGGCTTTTATGAGCATTAGAAAAACTGATTACAATAAAGCTTTAACTTCAAACATACCCAAACAGAAACTAATATTTTATGGATACAATAATACATTTCATTCAAATGCTTTGCAATCAAATAAATCATGCCCATATTATATTAGGTTTATCTATTGGCTTATTGGGTTTATCTATTTGCCGGTATAATTAAACGTGTAACTTAATTTTTTTCAACTTTGCTTCTTATGTCACTCAAATATTTCTTAAAGAATTATTTTGCCATTTCGTTTATAATTGATCTTCCTATCATCGTCCCAGCAGGCATTATTAAATTATTTTTTTATTAAATAATTAAAAACTATGTTCTTTAGTTAAAAGTTGTTGTTTTTATACAAGAGAGGTGATTCAAATTGGCTGCTTGTTTTAACTGCTACTTAGTACTTTTTAATTTTTTCTTCTCGAAAATTAAAGTTTTTTTTTTTTTATACGTTAATCCAGTGAAAGTATTTTAACCTTGGCTGGGCAAGGATAATATACGGATTAATATCGTTAATATAAATACAGTAAATAAGGATATTACTCTAAGGGTGGGCTTTTTCAGAGCGTTTTCAAAAAGCATAATATTTTGCTTTATTTGTTTTTGCGATCCAATCAATTTTTTCATGGTTTTTTATAGCGCTTAAACTTATACACAGATATTATTGTAAATAATGTTTTTTATTTCAAAATATTAGGCCAAATTCTTAGAACAACTAAATACCAAGAAACTTTCGCATATTTGTTTAGATCCCATGATTCTAACTATAGAATTCAGCATACATGGAACTAGGATAATATAAAATATATACGGATTTTATTATTGTCGATTATTTTCATAAAATGTTCAATAGCAACAAATTATTTTATATTTATTTTTGAAATTTGCGCAATTTTTGGCAGGTACATTTGTGTATTTAAAATGTCCTTATCTCCTAAACATTATGAGCACAAAATTCCAAAATGGAGAAACTAATGTAAGCAGAAAAATAACTCTTAATTTTTTGATTGATTTCGAATAAATTTCACATCGGGGCAGTCAATGTTAACCTGCCTCCCTCCATTTCAAATATCATTTTGAAAACAAATCGCTTTTGTTTGAGCACAAAAATCCAAAATAGACCAACTAATGATCATATAAATAACACTAAATTTTTTGATAGCTTTCGAAAAAATTGTTCATATGGGGAGCTATGTAAAAGTTAACCTGCCATCCCCACATATAAAATATTGTTTTCACTTAAACGGTTCCAAAATCTGAGCAATTAATTAGCACTAAATTTGTTTATTCCTTTCAAATAATTTTGTGATCTGGGAGGCTAGGTAAACATTCGTCCAACCTTCCCACCTCTAAAGATTCTCCTATTTTCTTAATTCGAACGATTTTGCTTTAAGTGACAGCCATGAATTTTTAGAAATTTTATGAATCGGAATATGCCGTGATTATTTAAACTGTTATTAATCGTAATACTATGGCAACTAATATATTGATTTCTTCTATGCAGCATACATAATATTCCCCAAACTCCAAAAATATTTCCATACTCTTGAATATGAAATAGGTAATATATGTGTAATCACTTAATTTGTTTCTCAGTTAAAATTCATTCACTATATATTTTCTATTATTTAATTTTTATTTGTTTCTGAAAGACTCCTTTTTCTTTCTTTACAAAAATGTAGAGGGGTTGCCAATGCATCCTGTATATTAAAATGACTTAACTCCCATTTTTCCCTGATATTATAGTATGTGATTGAGTTTGTCGTTGCACATTTTATTCAGGCAACTAGTTGTTGTATTGTGAATATACACCAAATTTATATTCGAACTCACTTCTATAATAGTTAAATGCAATCATATTAACTGTATTCCAGCTCATAATTTCAAATAATCTTTAAAAGAGTTTTTTTATTTTTTTAAATCTCAGTGTAATACTATAATTGGCTATTTTTTTATGATAACTACTGACTAGGAAAAGAGAATAGACCTTTTCCGATTTAATTACTTAATAAGTTTTCCTGATAATTGTTTAGGCTCTCATGAAAGTCGAGAAATCAGAATTGGGTTATTGGATGATTCTTAAATTGGTTGATAATAATGTTATCAAACTGTGAAACAAAACTCAAATGATATTGATTTAAAATCGATTCGAAAACGATGATGTCATCATATCTGTTTGCAAAAAGACGAATAGTATTAATATACTGTCTTTAACAGTAAATTCTAATGAGTTGACTATAAATCATTATTCTTATGTTTGAACGTGTTTTCAAATGAAATATAATAAATTAAAAATGAAATTGAAAAAAAACAAATGAATAACAACTAACAGCGGTAATTGTTTTCATACTCGACATATGATTGAGTATCAATTTTTGAAAAGTTTTTAATAATTAGCATTCATAAAATATACTAGATTTTAATATTTCTTTCTTTTAATGGCTTAAAAGTTTGGTTGAACTTTAACTCATTTGTTATGACTAGAATAAGACACTAGACATAAAGTTCCAAAATTTTAGCTTGCATCTCTTTTCATTTTTGAGTTATCTGATATTCGGAAATGGATTAATTGGTGATTCTATTAACACGTAAAATTTTGTTCGTGGCTTCAATATTTGCTAGCGTTGCATACCTTAGACTATAATTAAAATTACCATATTCTATGTATGTCAACTATAAAAATACTAAATAGACATTATTTACAAGAATTTATCACATTGACTTAAGTTCATCATTTTTGACGATATTTCGCAATATCTAATGTAATTACCACTGTGTTAATATTCTAGTTTTTATAGGGATTCAGTAGTTACCTGATAGTTTAGTCATTATAACTGATGTGACTATACAGGGTCTCAACTGTATACGTTATGTACAATGTGTACTGTAATTTTTCAGCGAACACACTTCAGATGAGAAATATCTTTTAATAAATTAGATTTTAAGAAAAGTTTTCAAACAGTTGTTGAGTTCGAGAGGCATTTTAAATTTGACTTAAAAGATATGTATATTTCCTCGTAGAAAAATGGGCGTTTTAATTTTGAATTAATTAATTGCATAATAGGGAATTCAGTTGACTTAAGCAGCTACTGCGTGATGCGTTTTCCAATTTTCATTGATGTGCTCAATGTTCGCCTTATTCGAAATTATAAGAACTTTATATTGGTTTTAGTTAGAGATTCTATATAATACTTAAAATTTGATTTTCTATATTTTGATAATATATATGTTTGTCTAGATTTAATCTTCCTGAACGATTCAGAATTATACACTTGAACATAGCTATTAAATGCACAAATAAGTTTTTTTTTTATTGTGTTCGATTTTATTGTTCTAGTTAACGAATTTCTTGGGCTTGGATTATAACTAAATCTAATCTTCAATGTAGTAGCTGGAGCATCATTGTGACTTAGAGCCTTTGTGGCAAAGAGTCTTTGTCGTATAATAATAACAAAAGGCTACTTTTTATAGAAATACCCTTAAACTTTCTCTTTGATATACAATTCAAAATATTTATTATAGTGCTTGATTTTTTTTTTTTTTTTTTCTGGCTTCAGCTACTTTCAGCTATACAGCCATTAACTAAATGGGATTATTATGATAGTGCTTCATTTGTTGTTAAAATAGTAGACTAGTAGTATCTATTTCTATATTTTTTTGGAACCTTGGCTTAAAAAAAATAACACAAGATGGCATATACTTGATTATTGTGATTATTATGAAATATACTATTATAATTATACGTTTCTGTCTTATACATAAACAGTATTAAAACATTTTCCTAATTTTAAATATGATCATAGAGAAAATATATCGATTGTGCAACAGAAAATGAGCAAATTAATCATCAATAAGTTATAACAGATGGAAGATGACAAAATAATTAACAAAAAATATAATATAATTTTTATACATTTCATAAAAATTTAAAATTACCAACTTCACTATTGTTTAACACAAACTTATAAATATTAGTTATGTAGTTTCAAGTATTTCGATTGCGTCTGAATTAATTTAGAAAAGACCGAAACAAGCAAAATGAAAGTTTCTTAGTTGAAAAATCATGACACATGGGTTAAACAGTACATACATTAAATATATTTATTTCTTATATTTGAATTTTAGTCACTGATGACTATGGGAGATAAAAAGTGATTAAAATATATTTACAAATAATTGTTTATTTTCGAGATTTGTCAGTTAATGTTAACAATTAAAGAAATTTAATAGTAATAATAAAATTGTTTAATAATTTATTGGAATTAATACGAAAACCTACAAAATACTTTTTTTTAAACTTTGTACAAAAGCTTAGTTATTTGTTTACAAATAAAAAAATGACACCTTTGCAGTGTAATAAATTCTTTAAAATGCGGTATCGTTAGGCAAAGGGTGCATTTAAAATTTTTGTTGCAGTGAAAAACTACAGTGAAAACTATTCAGTACGTATTTTTTCTTTTAACCATAACGCCATCGGTTAAAGAGATATTCAGCCAGGCCTTATATTTATATATAAATATATATATATATATATATATATATATATATATATATATATATATATATATATATATATATATATATATATATATATATATCGGCATTTCTAGGAAACTTTCATTTTGTTTGTCGGTCTGACCAATTCAGGCGTAACCGAATAGGGAGTTTTCATCCCTTACGAATATTAATAAGTTTGTGGTAAGCAATAGTGAAGGTTTTTAGTAAAGGTTTGAGCGGAATACTTCCGACCTCGAAAAACAAATTAAAATTTCAAATTTTATGAAAATTCTCATATGATAAAATAGAATGTTTTCTTTCAACATACTAACTTTCTAAATCCAATCTCCATTAATATATATTCATTATTTTCTTCTTATTTGCTTTTTTTTCATAAAGGGGTAAGTTAGCATTATTAGTGTTAGTATTGTGTATGTATGTATATAGATGAATGGTGGTAGCACACATAAGAATCAGCACCATCTGTGAACGAAACGCGTTAATTAGATCCGCGCTAGTGAAACAAAAGATTGCTGCTGGTGTGTGGCTGCCGAAGACAGTTGAAAACTCACAAACAAATACTCAACCTCCCTAAACGATTCCACTCCTTTACTTTTTAACCATCGTCTACCAACATACAATGACTATATCATACCTAAATACACTTTACCATCTACCCTTATACAGAGTGTTACAAAAAGAGCTAACAAATTTAGCTATAAGTCTTAATATTCTTATGCGTAGCTCTTATGGTTTGTAGAAAAAAAAAGGCTGCTTTTGTTTGTCTTCTTCTTTTTGGTTGAAGATACAAACGAATTCATCAAACTATTTGGATGATGGGGTTTTTTTCTTTCGTGTTATATTTAATTTTCAGCAATATTTTTTCTAGTTACCTTTTATATTTGAATAAGATATGTATGTCAAAGAATCCTAAGGTGTCCAACTCCTATAATCGTCTGAAGAACGTAAATAAATCTGAATATACTAGAGCACTAATATGCTTGCAATTTTCTCGTTTGGGACTATTGAGAAGATAGTTCTACCACTTGGCTACCTCAATATAACATTATTCTTTTATTTAAGTGATATTTATTGACTACTGCAGTATATTCGATTATACTACAGAGTATTGGATCGTGACTTCATTTGGAGTGTGATGAAGTCTCTTTTCTTCAAAGTCGTTGAAGTTCAATATGGTATAAATTAATATGTCTTTTATTAATTAGTTTGACCATCACCGCTTCATGTGCCTTACCATTTTTATGAAAAATTTTATCTATGCAATCACTATTAATCGCCGAGGAAATTGCTGCAAATAAATATTTCCATCAGGGCACATATCATTATTAAACAAGTGATATCTTAGCACATATATCATCTTCAAGTACTCTAACCAAGTTTCGAATATGTATCACATTTGTAGTTTATCTTTAATTCTCTCGCAGTAATCAAGCCACATTTATCAACATCCACCTTTCCTTATCTTTGATTTTCACAAATGTGCTTCAGTTTCGCATGTAAGGCTATTATCGCGAATTAGTCTTTCAATCAAAATGCAAAAATTTAACTGACAATTTCAAATGTTAACGATTCAGCACATTATTATTTGACCTACATGAATGAAGTAACTTCTTGTATAACAAAATTACTACCAGCAGTACATATTCACTTACTAACCCCATTCCTACAACTTGTTGTCTAAAGCTTTCCTATATATGTGTATTTATACTGTTTACTTACACTTGTGCAATGCTTTGGTTGCTAGGTTGTTTGTGTGAAAGAAGAGATTCAGATAACAGCAACTAAATTGCATGTGGTATGAGATAAAGGAGTTGGTGCTGCAGGTGGCGTAAATGAAATGGGTTTGAGTGAATTAGTGTGGGATACTACTAGGAAAGGGAAATGGTTTTAGAATAAAGATTGCAGAATGAGAAAATGTGAGGGTACATTATCAATATATGTAGTGTTTAATATCATCTATTTATACTAGCCAATTTATTGGTACTAGGTCATTTAAGTGGAGTATTATATAAACTAAATATGTTCTTTACGAAAATCAAAAATTTTAATATTACAAATTTCAAATATTATACAGCTGCTCATTTTTGTGGTAAAGATCAATAGACCTTCATTCGTAGATCGCAAATAAATATGATAATTTAGACAGTTATCATATGGAAAGTCTGAAGTTGGGAATCAAGTGTGGAGTGGTATTAAACTGTAAAAAATAAAAAAGGGGTACGGAGTCGGATTTTTACATTCCCAGGCAGGTAAATGTTTGGTAACAATTCGGGTACGGCAAAAGAAAGTAATTTTGGAATTCTTGGTGCAAGTTTTCTACTAAAGGACAAAGCAACTCTGACCGGTACATCTACTTCAGTTTGCTTTTCAATATTATTAATTATACTACCTCCCGGCACGCTGAAATTTTAGAATGTCGATTGAGTATAATAAGTTAAAGAGAAATTATTTGCGATAAGTCGTAGTGATAAAGTCTTTTGTATGTAAGCACTCCTTTCAATCAATAAAATAATAACAAAAAACCTTCCTTCACTTGGTAAGTCTCATAAACTTAACCACTGATCGCATTTTTTTAAAGATGAAACCAAAAAATATTCGAAATATGTTCGCCTGACTTAATATAATAATTTTATGTGATACATTATTTCATCTTATAAGTGAGGGGGTACAAAATTAAGTTTAACACGAGCGGGTTTAATATTGAATTACAATCATTTGGGCTCTA
Organism: Chrysopa pallens; assembly: GCA_020423425.1. Taxonomy (NCBI): domain Eukaryota; kingdom Metazoa; phylum Arthropoda; class Insecta; order Neuroptera; family Chrysopidae; genus Chrysopa; species Chrysopa pallens. The sequence goes on along the minus strand of CM035591.1, from coordinate 14,896,005 downwards.
ATTTCCACTACTAAGAACAGAATCTTAATTAACTTTCTTTAAGAAGCACTATCAATAAGAATATGAAAAAAAATAAAACTAGGTTTTGTTAATATTGAATTCAAATTAAAAATTAAGTAGTTATGTGAAACTATTAAATTCGAGTGACAAAATTGTACTCTAAAATATTTTTTCTTTAAAACATTATGTTCATTAATTGTATAATGGAACTATAAATAAATTGATAAGTAAAAATTTTTCAATAATATTTAAAAAATATTAACATATTTTTCAAATTTATTTCATAAATCTACACAACCGTTAACAAAAACCAAATTATTATGTATCATAAATATGTCAATTCGGAGTCTTGTAGGTACATTTCTCAAACACATTTATAAAATTAAACATGCTTGTTACTCTTTTACTCATCGAAAATAAAATAAAAATTGAATCGAAAACGAAGAAGTTTCTTGTAAAATTATCTCTATCTTGTAAAAGTAATTTTTATATGTAACCATTATCAAGTTATATATACTTAAGTATATCTAGCTATTTTCTTATTTAGAATTTTAAACGTTTATATTTTACTCATTTTTAAATATCTTTAAAAAATAACTAACGGCTTAGTCACGATTTTGACTTTACTAATTTTTACGTTTCGAGTCAATTTTCCACCCATCGGACTTTTAGTAATTTAAAACAAACAGGTCCCTTTCCATATTCTTATAATTATTATTTTTTTTATTTTGGTTAACATTCATTGTGTACAAAAGAATATATTTTTAAAAATAATTGAAGCTTCTATTACAAAACTATGGTCCCTGATTAAAATTACCCAGTAAACGATTTATAAAGAGTTGTATATGCTTACATCTTTATCATTTGTGGTAACCTAGTAAAATAGAAGTAGATACCGTTCTATATACTCTATAGTCTACACTTTCAAAACAGAGTTCGTTTCATTTTCTCCATACACAATATAATGACCTGTCAAAAACACCTCATCCTGCTTATGTTGTGTGTATAACCGACAGAGGGCTCTTAGAAACATACACACACAAGATGTAGTGACTATGGCCTTTAGGACCAGATCAATCATTTTCTTATCATATGCTTGGTTCTATTCAATAATAATAGTAACTTTGTTATTTTACACCTGCATGGGGTTAATACATTCAAACCTATGTTAGTGAGTGATATTTATTTATTATGTTATTTTAACCATTTTTAAATCATCTTTCAGTGAGAAACGAAAACCTCTCATTCATTAGAAAATGACTTTTCTGAGTTCACTATTCACTGCAACTAAGAATGCCATTTATATGTACTTTTTTCGTGGAATTAGTTAACATTGTTTTTAAACCACTGTAAGTGAGAATAGCCACTTTTATACCTGGTTATAATCGCAAAGCTGGATTAGGGAGAAGATTTCATAAACAGCGGATATAAAGTAGTCTATTGAATTCTAGTTTATTGTCGTTCAACTATATTTCCATTTTATGAATATTACCGTAAAAATTTCGTGTTTTGCATCATAAAAATTGAAAATATAAAAAATATAAGCCAATGGCCAATTTTTTGAACACTTATTTACAGTCTTAACTCTGTTCAAAGCACAGTACACTTTGCACTTGTTTTTAAAGTAATTAAATTTTGAAATTCAATTTTCGAGGTATTTCGAAAAAATTTCTATCAAATAATCAATTCACACGCTTAGGTATTGTAGAACAACTTGACGTGTATATGTGTATGTGTGTGATAATGCGTGTGTATTTTCTTTTCAATTTTTCTCCGATTTAGTTTTGCTATACCGGTACACTACGGACATCATGTGTCAAACAAACAAACTATTGTTATTAAGACGAAAGTGGTTGTGTTGAATACTTAAAAAGGGTTTTATAAGAGTTTAGGCTTCTTAACTAACTTTACTCTCCTTAAATGCTTAAAAGGATTATTATATTAAAAAAATTTTCTCAATTACAATGTGTATACAGATTGTTTTCCAAATCATTTATTTACACATAATAATCCTGCGTCACTTTTAGCGTAAGAAGCCGAATAAAAGCAATAGTTCGAAATGGAAGAGTGCAATATGATTTGTTTAGAGAAACCGGTAAAAAATTTAAAAGTTTAACGAATGCAAGCGTGTTGAAAAATCATGAATTATGACAGAAAAAAATTTTATAATGCTGATATTTTGCCCGTTATGTCTTTTCATTTTTGAATAACTTGATGGCGACCAAACGGACATACAGGCAGACTGACTACGGAAATAGACTTATTATGATAACACTAAGAAATCCTATACCAAAATTTGGTTCGAGTCTTCAATATTTTCTAGCTTTACAAACTGTAGGCTAAAATTCATACGCCCTCATTAATTTTATATATGTACCTTTGCTTCCATGAAAAGTTCGGTACAACAAAAACAAAGAAATTAATTAGGTATAGAAACGAAAAATTATATACAATTTATAATAAAAATAAATCAATAATTATTTAAATAATGTACTATTTCATTGTCCGAAAATAAATTATAATTATATAGGTAATACTAGATACATAGTTTATAAGTCTATGAAGACTTTATTATACAATAATGTGTATTATGGCATAATTTATAAATACAAGTATATAAATTTATGGATGAAGAAGATTTTCAAATTTTAAAATTTCAAAAAAGTACAGTCCAAACTAAGTGAGAAAGGTTGAAATTTTAAACATTTATCATTCCACCGCCGATTAATTAACACACATTATTTTTTTTATGTTATATATATATATATATATATATATATATATATATATATATATATATATATATATATATATATATATATATATATATATATATATATATATATATATATATAATTTGTTTGAAAAATATTTTGATTGCTTTTAGTATGTAGTTTAAAATGATTTAAAATTAAATTAAAATTTTTAGTTCGTAATATAATAGGTATGAATTAATAGAATGATTCAGTTTTAATGGTTACCCAACTCAATGTGTAAATAAGAATATAGCCAACTTGTTATATATTGAAAATCTTCTAGCATGTTTCTTATAATTAATCGTATTCTTAACTTCTCACTTTAAACCAATCATTTTACCTGCAAGTAGAACTTTGATGCCAGGATTTAACATTAGTAGCCTTCCTTCACTTCAATAGAAGTAGACCATCGACAACAGTTGACCTCTCTAATTATATGATTATATCTGGGATTAATTTTTTTACAAAAGTTATACACATTAGTACTAGAATTAATACAAACTTTAATGAGTACTTTAAACTGACTGTAGCTAATATTTAAAATATCATTCAACATTAAGTATGTAAGGGGTTTTCCCATGTTTTATACATACACTTGTCTATAATATAGGTCTGCATCCTATATTTTTTTATTTAACTGTAATCATGTATTATTGCAGTTATATTCAGTAAGGAGAGGTAAAGATTTTGGGAAAAGGCTAAAATTTTGTATTATATCTGTAGCCAAATTTATGAGGGAACTGCAAAAATGCATCCAAATATTTCGTTCTTCCATGTAACAGTCTAATGAGATATTCACTCCTTTAATTCTTATGATTGAAATATTTATTATTCCAAAAATCTAAAGATCTGTTCATATGATTGTTTATTAAATTTTCAAAAATCTTCTTTTTAATAAGGTTTTTAATAAGCATGGAACAAGACCAGCCTTAACTACCATATTCATAATTCTTCAATCAATTAACATATTCAATCAATTTCGATTGTATTAAATTTTAATAATTATCTTATTAGCGAGATTATCAAAGAAAACAACTTAATTTTATTTTCATGTCAAGTGTTTTCAAATTATAATAAAATGCTGGTAAACAGGCATGATGAAAATTTGCACGATCAAATATCATCCGTGACATCATAGATACGAACAAATTGACTGATTTCATTTTAGAAAACGGATAATCATTATTTGCTGAAAATTTACGTTCTGAAGACTGCTAACTTAGATGCTTATGCGGTTTGAGTAACGATCTTTTTGTAGCTATGTTAAATTTTTTATTGATGAATCATAATATACTAAGTATGAAATCCACTGATATCTGGTCTAGCACAAATCAACTTTTCTAAGCTTTTATATATTTGAAAGAGGTGACAGTTAAAGTGGAATAGACAGTTAAGGGTGAGAGTTTAAAAAAACTTTTAATTAAAAACCGTAGACTATAAAAATTGGGTTCTTTTGCTTTTTTTGGTCATTATTAAATCAACGGAGGTAGAAGTGAAAAAAATATACGCGCAGTAAGTTTCACTAAAGAAAAAACTAATGAGAGAGGAAGATCACTAAAGTCACATTTTTGAAAACATCTATAACCAAGGGTTTTTTAGAAAACCGACAAAAAAGAAAAAAAAATTTCGAAAATTTTTATCCGTAACCAGAAATTGTGCAATATTTTGTTTTATAGGTCAAAACCTGGAGGGACAAGATACTTCAAATGTAAATATAACAGTTAAAAAGTATACCATATTTTCGAGCAAATTACGAGCAGGTTAGCCGTATTTTCGAGAGATCTGCATCACACTGATTTTCTGAAATTTTCACAAGCACATTCATGGACCACGAGTATTTTCGAGTAATTTATCGTGACGCTTTCCTTGAAAAATCAGCAAAAACCGCTTCTGTATTAGTCAAAGCTACTTAAAATGAACGAATTTTGAAATCAACACAGGCTCATATGTGCTGATCAATAATATTTTCGAGCACTTCGTACCATTTTCTAAGAAAATTATCAGTATGTTATAGAAAGTTAAATGAAATAATTAATTAAATGAAATAATTAAAAATAAACTCATATTTATGCCATTATTTTCGAGCAATTTGTATCATAATGCATATAATTTATTATAATTCACAATATTGCTTATATTTTGAAGCTAATTTGGAAATAAATAATCATATTTTCGAACCAATTTACTTAGAAAATCTGGGAAAACAGTTTGTATGGTATACTGTATGATATATATCACATCGCTCTGCTTAGGAAATATGAAGTATTTAAATTCATAAAATGAACATTTCTCGAGGGACAAAACTTTTTTTCCAATTTTCTAGAAAACCTTAAGTCGTAGAAACTGCTCGAAAATATCGTTGCAGTACAGGTAAACCGGTAAAGTCACCGGTATACCGGAACGTGTATGCGCGGCCTCACACTTCGTCGAGCTGACTCATTAATCTGCTAAGTCCAATTTGGACGTTTTGGAGTTTTTATTCGGCCTATAAAGTTCATGCTATTATCTACCGTTTGGAAAAAGGATAACGACGATATTCACTGAAAAGAGTGAGAAATTATAAGCCCGAAAAACTGCTTTTTGGCCGTTTGCTAAAAATATCGATAACTGCTGAATCCTCAGTTTTGCACTGACATTGACCCCACACCCACGTATCGGTGAGCTCGTGTCGAATGTTTTCGTGATTTAACAAAATATTTGAGGATGTAAATAATTAATTATAAATGACATTATCCTTATCATAATTTATTTCTTTTTATGTGTCAGTCTAAAGTTTTTAACCAAATATTCAATTCTCTATCGATTTATTAGGACTTGGCATTCTTACGCATCATTCTTACGCATCCCAGCTACATATATTATTTTTCTGAATTTTTCAGAGTATAAAATAAGATACAAGTTGTACTTTTAAAATAATAAGCAAAATTAACCATTTAGTTTATTCTTAGTTTTGTAAAGTTTGCAAAATGGCAAATTAAGGAAGCAGGCAGAGGCCGACCACTTGTAACTACTAAATTGAATCATACAATACAACAGCATTCATTATATACATATAATACGTTTGTTTTGAGTTATCAAGTACATATGTTCAAAGTTTACATTACTTTAGTTTTGAAACAATTAAAAGGTAAACCACAAACGGTATGCATTTGAAATTTAACCAAACCTGTATGAGTTATTTTATACATACAAATATGCACAAATTATCATTCTATCTTTATCACACTTATATATCATACAAGTATTATTTATATATAAGTATAAATAATGTATACTTATTGTTTCTTTGTATTAAAAATGTAAGTATAAAGTTTGCCTTAAAAAATTAAGATGAAATAATGCTGGGAAAAATCTACGTAAAGAAAACAAACAACGATATTCGCATTAAAAATTCTAATTTAGTTTTTTCAAAATCTATTCAACTGTAAATATCAAAAATTACTTTTATTATCATCCATTTTAATAAATCACATACTTTTATCAACACAATGAATTTGAAGGTGGTAGGGTGGAACAAAACATATCCGAATGAAACTATGGAGGTAGTAGGTGGACAATATAATATGTTTATGGTCAAATTTATACAATTCCACTGGTCTGAGATTTTCTTTGAGATGTAAAACTTTTTGTTTCGTCTTAGTTCAAGTAACAAACATTTATATACAGGGATGTTGCGGATGCTGATTTTTTAACATCCGCGGATGTGAATGTGGATGCGGTTTTTAGAAGCTTTACATCCGCGGATGCAGATGCAGATGCGAATGTTTAAGATTTTATATTATTATCGAATATAAATGAAGAATTAAAACAATGATAAAGCAATTATTAATATTTTTATTAATGAAAATCAGCATTAAGTTAAATGATTAAATTTTTTTTAACTTCTCTTACTAATGTTCATATTAGCAAGTGAAATAACCACCAATTAAGAGAATTTTTTTCCACATTGTCCCTTCTTTTAGTGCGTTAAGAAAGTAATTCCTTTTTTAATACAGTTTGAGTCCTAGCATACTTTGTGTCAGTGGTGTCATTGTTAATTAACTTCTTACGTGATCTATCAATAACGAGAACCTCGCTGGGAAAATATAGTATATTGTTATAAAACGATACAATACAATAAAACGTAATACCGGCATTTACCTGGCGATTTTAATTTAATAAGCTGAGATAAGACTAATATAAAGATTTCCCAATAAACAATTATTTACAAACAATGATCACTGTACAATAACACTCAAAATTTGTATCTATACGATAAGTAATCCACAGTGCAAGATAATGCGTAATGATTTATTTACAAGAAACAAATGACGAGCCACAATAAACGCGTCGAATCTTGTAAATAATTTCATTCTGTCGTGATGTCAATTCTATACGGGAACTCCGCATTTTCGGATGCGGGTGCGAATATTCGCAACATCCCTGGTTGGTACTTTATCTAAATTATTTTTATTACCAACTACAAAATATGAGGAATGTCAATGTAAATATGAAACGAACGCATATATTTTAGAATGGACCTGGAATTCGTTAATAAACAAAACAGATTTGGATTTGCGGTATATCAATAATAAGCACAGAATTGCCTTTTTATTTTTTAATCTAAACATCTTTATAAAATATTAAAAAGAAACTTGTATGCTTAAATCAAGCAAATAAACAAGAACTTTCACACATCTACCTGGTATTTGCCTATAAAAAAGTATCCTAATTCTCGATGTTCGAATTCTCAACTTTCGCTGAATTAATGCTTAAATATGTAAATTAGCTGACAAAATTATACACAAATATTATTGCAGCATAAATAAAATTTTTTGCCTTCTTACGCATATTTTTATGCTTTGTAATTTTGTATTAAAATACATAAAAAATCCATTTATAATACAAGATTTTTGACCTATTAGTATAATAAGAGAATGTGTTTCTTGCTATAAAGCTAATAGCTTAAAATTTAGAGTTTCTTGGTATTATTTTACATTTTATCAAAAAAGTAAAAGAAATAAAGCCAATAAAAATCAAGCAGATAATTTGTTGTTTTTTTGTTTTGTGTAGATGTAATTGGAATCGATTTATAATTCAAACTAAAGTATCGTTAAAGGAAAGTTGTAGCATATATATTACACAAAAACGAACAATATTTGGAAAATAGTGAACTTCTTCTAAGCAAGAAAGCCTCAAAAATGAGTTCTTGTTGAATACTATTAGAGCTGATAAAATCCAATTTTTGATAAAACTTTTCGAGTTTAACCATATAATGGACAAAATAGCTAAATATGCTCAAGACGTTCTTTTTGGCTAAGGTTACAAAGCCTCGATACCTATTGTGTAAATTATTTCGTTAGCTATATTAACTATACTATTAACTATATTAATTGTTATATGCTTTTTTAACGCTTAAAACGTGAATACTATATTCATCATTAGATGAATTAAACACGTATTTCAAAATAAAATATATGGGTATTGATATATACAATACGTACCTATACATATATCATATATATATATATATATATATATATATATATGATATATATATATATATATATATATATATATATATATATATATATATATATATATATATATATATATATATATATATATATATATATACAATCAATAATAATTCTGTTGGTGGTGCTTTGAATATTTGAATTTATTCTGGAATAGAACAGGTGTCATAAGCAAACATTTGAATATGAATTAACCATTCCGTTTGTTGTTGTCATTGTGGAATTGACAACCTTGTTGTCGATTATACCGCCGTGTTCACTGTAGTGGTTTTATTGAGAATATATATATTACATCTGTATATGTATGATTATATATAGACAAGCACTATATGAAACAGTGAAACGTCTGTAAAACGATATACACTTACAATTATTATTTACTATATCACTGTAGTTGTGTGAGTGCGATTACAGTAAATTTACTGAATACTTTTGTTAATTCATTCAATGACTTTTTGAGTCTTTGACAGAAATTTATAAATTTTCCCATTTATTTAATACGTTAATGAATTAATTGTCAAGCAAATTGCTATATTGTATTATTTGTAGTTTATATACATTCTATGTTTAACATATTTGAAGTGAAAATTTCTATATTGATAGATTTGGGGATGGAGAAACTTGATGAGTTCAAGATAATTTATGTACAAAAGGTATTTTTGTGTAGAGTACAGACCAACGGTACGAAAATCAGATATAATTCCATTAAAATAATCTAATCATTGATAAATATTTCATACAACAATAAGTGGAAAAACAACTATTTGAGTGAAGTGAAAATGGAAATTTTAAAATACCCGAAATATTCGATAATTGGTATTTTAATTTTTTGATGATTCTGAAAAAAAAAGATATTTAAGAAAATCAAACTTGGGACAGAAAGTCGCGAAAAATCTGAAAGCTTAAAATATTCAATTAAATTATGTGATAGTACAATTATATTTATTAAATTATGAAGACGTTTGTTTTATGTTATTCAACATATTCGAACATTACAAGAAAGCATAAATCATCAAATGATACACAAAATTTTTCGAAGTTGATCTAGATTAACATTTGATAGGTGTTTCAGAGATATTTCACTGTAAATATATCAATATTATCACCACGTTCTCATTCCATCCACACACAGACTCTTCACCAAATTCTATTTTAGTATATTGATAGTCGGTTCTCCCTTAGAATTACTATTGAAATGATTATTTAAAAATATAATATAAATATGAAAGCATAATTTTATCTATTGATTAAATAACTGTACTCTTTGATTGTATTGATATTATAGTGTGTAATTATGGTGTGTAATGTGTATGCATTTGAACAAACGATAAACACATCATTGCAGCAACAAGGCACATAATAAAGGATATGATGAACGAAGGGAGTGATTAAATATTTGTTGTATTTACTATACTATTATAAATTGCAATAGATGATTAGTGCAGATTTCGAGTTTTTTTTTATATAACTAACAGAAGTTAAGTTGCAAAGAGCGGCGTTTTTCAGTGATTGAACACTGAACGCTCATGTCAATTATCTTGGACCCGATTCCGAATGCTGTGGAATTATATTTCCATGTTAAGAACCCATGCGCTTCCTGCTCTTCCATTTCAAACCAATGAGTATTCAATTATTCATTAGGGACAAAATTTGGTGGTCATACTTTCACAATATTTGCCGTTGTTTCGTAACGATGCACCGCTGCAATACATGGAGTTATGTCACAACAGACTTATTGCCAGACTGCCAGCAATAAGTATGTTGTGACACGATTTTTTAAGAGAAGTTTGAGTTTATATTTGAAAATCAAAGAAGAATAATGGTACAGCATCCATCATATGTTTGGAATGCTGTTCATTTTATTCGTCTTTGAATTTTGAAAATTGATTATCGTCTCATTGACAAACATGAAAAAATTTGTTCATCGAGAAACAAAGGTCCTTATTATCTAGACCGTGAAGTAAATTAAAAAAAAAAAAGTGTTTCGCTGTTCGAAACTTAGCACGTATATATTCTACGAACTATTTTAGTGATGTTCATATTATTGATTCGTAATCTTTTTCAATTGTCGATACCTCAATTAAACCACGTGAAGTCTGAAGATGTAGAAAATTTACTTTATAATTTTTTTCTGATTTTCGAGATTTAATTTAGCCCACTAATTTCATTACGTTTAATATATATAACCATCTCTCGGTGTAATTCTCAATGAAGCCTGAACGAAGTGGAATGGAAGTCGAATCTCTTTTTGAACTTATGAAAGTTTTTCCCTAAGCCAATTTTTCCTCATTTCTTACACCCAACTGTCTATCTGAGATATTCTATACTTGATTCTAGCCATCTCATCTTCGGCCATAATGTAAATAGTTGCATGAAATTAAAGAACTTAAAAACAGCGGTTACTTTCTCAAAATTTACAAAAATGATTATACACAGCAAATTTCAGATACGCTCTACTTGTGTATAGAAGTAGGTTGTTTTGTGTGCAAATAGAGATTTGCGAGGGACAAACAACTTACACATTTTTATTTTCTACTTATAGAGCTTTTATAATTTTTAAATTACGGGATGTGGCAATTATTCTCACTTGTGGAGTTAAACTATATTTCAAAATGCTCACATTGATAGTATCCGGATCCTATACTTTTAATAATTCCATATTGTATATTAATAATTAATAATGTGTTACATTGTTCCAGGTGGTATTGTTACATCATTAACAACAAACAATGGAAAAACGCAACAACAAACAGATCGTTTAAATAATTGTAAAACACCAGATTCGCCAGAAGGTGCACGTTTATCATCATCCAGTTCATCCACATCCTCATTAGGTGGTGGGAATAATGTATCCACAACACAACAAACATCTCAACAACAATCAGCAACACTATCTAGTCAACAATTAAACTCTAGTCTATCACCAAATCACCAATCACAAAATACACCAAACACAAACCTAGTCAATAGACATCACTCACCACCACATATTACCACACAATTGGGTGTTGTTGTTACAACAAATGGTGGTGCTCTAAGTCCATCAATGACACATATGCAGTTCACTTCAGGTGGTCCGACTTCACATCATCGTGCATCAACATCACCAGATACTGTTAATAATTTAGTTGTCACAACAACACCACCATTATCATTAACTGTAGATCATACGGCAGCAGTGACTAGTCAACAAAGTAGCGGGAGTTTATCAACATTATCAACAGCAAATCATAATAATAATAATTATTTAAATTATAATCCGTTAAGACAATTGAATAAAGTTAAACGATTTTTATGCACGTTGGTACAGTTTGGGGCTGATATTGGACCAGATATTGGTGATCGTGTACGCAGCATGGTATTAAGTTTAGTGGTAAGTATTAAAGAGAATTAAACAAATACTAAACATCACTTTACTCAAATATTTTACGTCACGATTGAATTTAACAGTATACATTCGAAAGATATATTCGCTTCCACATATCAAAATAAATTCAGAGTACACTATCCAAAAATTTATCAAAGTTTAAAAATGAAACGATTTAACAAAATTCGATATTTTAATTTTGAGATATAGAAATGAGGATTTATATTATATCTAAATGTAGGTCTAAAGAAGGCACATAAAATAAATTACCAACAAAGATCCAAAATTAATTTCTTCTATTTCCACGCCCTGAAAATTTTCTTACATTAAAATAATTTCTGGATAAACATCAGTGTTTTTTATTGATTATTTCTTACTTTTAGTTTAGTTTTCGCTTTCGTTTGAATGACATTTACTTACACATCTTCGGCAAAGTTCAAATCTAAAAAATTTATAATTAAAATTTCGGATGAGTATTGAGAAGGAGTTCAAGTTTACTTTCTTGGCATTCTTTACATATATACTACAGATACAAAAGTCAACCAGTTATTATATATTCGATACTTCTTCATTTTCTGAGATATTTTTTACCATAAAGTTAAGCTGTTCATTGAATTGATTCGAAAGTGCAGAAATTTTATATTATTTGTTAGATTCGAAACGTATAAATTGGATGGAAAACTATGAATCCATATTTTAAAATTGTCACCCAGTATAATACACATTGTTTAGGGTAAGAGAAGAAAATTCCCCAATAGGAGATTTTTGAATTGAATTGACGGCGTCAGAATAAGGGAGATACCAAGTACCTCCACCAATCTCCATCTAAGCCCTATATATAAGGCCGTGCATTAGGGCAGACGTCCACAATAATAAAACAAAACTGTGCTCGAGCACGTCAAATTAAGATACGATAAGTCAATAACATGCCGATTTTTTTATATTAAATGAAATAATGCAAGGATAACGAAAAAATATTATCTGACGATTTGAGGGAGACAGAAGGCGGTGAAAAAGTCATAAACTTTTAAAGAGTTACAAGTATCGTCAATCTTTTAAATGGGAGCTTCTTTCGGTTTTCATCTCTTACAAATATCTGACACGCTCTAGTAAATTTTTCTGCACATTTTCAACTCTTCCGTACTGGAAGTTATACCCTTATAATATCTGGCACACTCGACTATGTCCATGTCGCTTTTATTTTGTAATTTGAAACACCTACCTAGCGTTCTCCCTAGTGCAGAAAGGGTACACATGATCTTTTTTCTATCTAAAATAATCTTGAAAATACAATGGGTACTTAGAGCGCTCGAGTAAATCCCCATCGTGAACACACCTACCATTATGACTATTTTGTTAAGACTGCAGGGTATCAGATATAAGGTATTATAGTTTTGTAAATGTTTGTTTTTTTTTTTTCATTTGTAATCAAAAGAGATAAAATATTTCATTATTAATCCACGCATTTTTATTCAAAGTATTTTTTTTTTTCTTTTTGTTTCCAGAGCTCAAATTTAAGTATAGAGGAATTTCATCAAACGTTACAAGATGTTACCAATTTTCCATTACGTCCGTTTGTACTACCATTTCTTCGTGCACATTTACCGCTACTTCAACGAGAAGTGCACAATTTAGCAAGAGCTTCAAAACAGGTAAGTGTCTCAAAGTTTCTCTCAAAACGGGTTGTGGCTTGTAGGATTTGTTTAAAACGGCTCCAATGATTTTCTTCATACTTAGTATATTTAGTATATTTACAAAACATTATAAACTTTATAATTTTATATGATTTTATAATATTTATTATAAAAATTCCAATAAGAGGGTGGGGTTAGGTTATTAATTATCTTTTTTTACTATTAGTTTTGCTTTTCGTTTTATTTGTTTAAAAAAATAAATAAATAAATATTCCTAGTAAAAGTATATGTATAATAGTAAAAAAGAGTTTTGAGAATAATCGCAACGGATTTTTTGATGTCAGATATCTAAAATGTTGAAATAAAAAATTATGCACAAATTTTTCATACTATATCCCTGCCATTCTTCCTTCGCATAGATCAAATCACACGTTAAGCAATTGCAAGGAATACATAATTTCAATAAAAATAAGAATTAAATAAATGAATCATAGAACATCTGTACACAGTTCTTGAATAAATATAAATATATTTACGAAATATATAAAAACGATAGAATATAATACTCAACAAACAAAACTCTCAATGGAGAAAATTCACATCCAATTTAATTATTTTTTATGGTTTTTATTTTTTTAAATTTTCTTTGATATTTTCTTTTTTTATATATTATTTGAATTTCAAATGATGAAAATTTCATCTTAACTACGTATCTTTACACAGCCATATACATTGGTCGGTATTATAACAGCATACTGCTCAGCTGTATATTTCTTACAAATATTGAGTGTTCTTAGAATCTAAACATTTGCAACGTGCATCAAATTGTTTTTTGTTGTTGCAATAGCTTTGAAAATACTTCCTCAAAAATGATAAAGAAATCAGTTCATTGTCTAATATTTAACATTGGAAATTTATCCCAATTTTTCACGCAATAACACTACATTAAATGTCACTTATTGTAATTACTCATTAATTTTTGTTTGACGTTTTCTATGAAATTTACATGAAAACACTTGAACAAATATTTTTTACAATTCGAATGCTTTAATGTAAATTACTGTTTCTCGTGGCACTTCAATCGATTAATTTGTCTCTTTCTTAAAACGTGTACTTTCCCCGGCATTAATAAAAAAAGAAATTTAGATTAAATTTCGATCGCAGAATCGCTATGGATAGTTTTTGGACAATTTTAATCATTGTTTGGTTGCTTTGCATTTTTTTAAAAACTAATTGAATTTTTAAATGATTTGCATTATATTTGTAATATAATTCGTGAGGCCTACAGAAACATGGTTTGTCTACGGACAGCAAATATTACCAAATCCTTAAATTTTATGAGCGGTAAAGTGTTAAATAAATTATATTCGAAAACTTTTGTGAATGATTTTTACTTTAAATCACTGTAAAAATTTTAAAATAATTTTAATAATTTTTTTAATTTTTTATGCACAGTAATTGGCCCAAAATGTATTTGCTTGTAAACCGACTAATACTCATATGTATACTAACAGCAATTACCAAAAATTTGATAGAAAAAATTGTATACAATGAGTTTGTTAATTGATTGCTGTTTTTATATCTAATTAATGTTAGAAAATGTGCTTTGGAAAAATTGCTATTATTTTCTTTTAAAACAAAAAAGAAAAAGCTACAAGTGTTGCTTTTTGTTCATAAAATTGCAGTAGTTTTAAAAACAGAAAATTTAAGGAACTTATTTCATTTTATTGCAAAAATGGCAAAATAAGTCGTTGAAGTATTTCAATTTATCGCAATTTAATTATTTTGTTAGTAATTCATTTCCAATAATCACAGTTAATTCAGAATTGTCGATTAAACTTTAAAGCTGTGAAACCTGAGCCTGGTGTGTATTTAAACTAAGGCAATGGAAAAGAGCTACAAATTTGAAATTAATTTGATTTAAAACTGTATACAAAAATCAATTTATTAATTAGAGCGATATTTGTAAATACACTTCACATAAATCCACCACTAGTCTGGATTTGTGCTAAGATATAATTGCGATCATGTGTCCGCCACAGACATAAACAAAACATGACGTAAAAATGTGTAATAAATAAAACAAAGACTATGTTGTAAATTTTTTTCGCATCCTATATACTATATGTATGAAAGGTTTTCCCATGGTGACGACTGTGACGTGGCGACTGACGATTCAACAAACACATAACGATGATGGAGTAAAAGTAAATTCTTGCCATCATTTATAACAACTACTATGTATAAAGTATTTATATGCAATTGAATTATTTTATATATTTTCTTTTCTTTCCACTTTTTCATTTCCAACAAGAATACTTTTTATTTTGTTGTTTTGTAATTGAAATGTAAATATTTTATTGAGGGTATATAGGATCATTTTTTTAATTACTTTTTTCCTTTAGTCGGTTAAATAAATTCTATTCAAATACAAAATAAATATTGTAAAATCACTCTCATAGTCTTATAATAATTCTTTGAGGTTTTATAATGTTTACTGCTATTTTTGTATGCCACACATATTTGTATTCATGCTGAATTGTGTTTCATTTCGTTTTGTTTGCAACTGTATGTGTTAAAGAACAAATTTTGATTATGAAAGTGAAGATCTTTCCATTGGAAGAAATTTTCAAATTGAAGTATTTCTATGTTACGATCGAACATATGTTGCGGCAGTTGACAAACGAAATATTTAACCGTATGTTTATAAAGGAAACAATGATATTATCTATAATTTAAGAGATTTATATACCTTAACTCATCATCATTAATTACAATTTTTAATCGTGTCATATGATATTTTTAAATTAAAATTAAATAATTCAGTTTCTGTTGATATATTTTGTGGAAGTTATCGGTTCAATTTGTCAAGATCTGACACGAGAATTGTAACGTTTGCAGCATTTATACCAAATAAAATACCGCTTAGCACTCTTTTATTGAACTAACTAAGCTATAAACTTATTTACAAAACTGATTTGAATATTATATTATGTGAACGCAAATTTTCAACATTTCACAATAACTTAAAAATTCATAAAACTTGTTTTTTAGTATTGTATTTATTTTTGTTCCACCAGCCAAAAGCTCATGTGTCAGACTCAGATGTTGGTCATTTAGATAAACATGACTTTGTTACAACTCACCTAACATTTAATGGGACGGAATTATTCGTCATTTTCAACATGTTTGCTAGCACATGAATGTAGTATGATTATTTTACAACAGTATTTTGATTTTATTAAAATATACGATGATATATTTAGAAACACATTTCTTAAAAACTAATTGAAATTACAAATTCTTTTTTGGATTCGTTTTGTTTTTAATAAAAATAGAAAGAAATGTAGAAAGAGACGCAGGTGTTCCACTTTTGCATGAATTGGTTGAAATTTATTTATGTATAATATACTGATTTAACCCTTAAGTACTATTTTTACAAAGGTAATGTTATTTCTTTTCTTGAATTATAAAAAATCAAAATTTACGTACACTAATAGTCATGTAGTTTCTTAATTTCCAGTATACTAGTAGTGGAGGGGAGACATATGCCTTGCTAAATTCCCTTGCAATACAAATTTCGTTTGAATGACATCATACTACAGATAGATAAAATAATTTTCAGAATTGTAGTCTTTAATAAAATATATATGTTTTATGCGTTCCATTGAATTTGTGTCTTCTTGAAAAGCAATGTCATCAATCATCAATAAATAATAATAATTAAGGAGTTTACCTATTTAGACATACACGTTTACAACGGAGGCCGCCCACATCATTATTTTTAATATTTATTTATTTTATTTACATCCGATTACTTTTTTACAATTAAAATTAGAATATGAGTGGAGGCGGTCACTTCGTTTTTATCCTAGAGACGAAAGTGTGATCAATAAACCGCTCCGTTAATTTTTTCATTGTTCAACTGTCGCTGCCAGCATTCAAGCACGCCACTCGCAATCTCAATATTCAAACGTTTAAAGGTGTTAGCGGTTTTACTCACTAAGCTGTTGTGCTGGATTTTTTATTTAAATCATCAATTTAGATAATATATCTAGTTAATATTGAGCATAAACCTGTTCCTTGTAAACACGCAATTTTGAACATTGTCCAGAATTACTTTTATCCAAGTGAGAATCTCTCCTGTTAGTAGCCGTTAATATTTTCCTAGTAGAATAATATAAGAATGTTAAAAATTCAAATTTTGCATTTTCAGAAATCTATCTATAACAGAAATACTATTTTCGTAAATAAACAACTGAAACAATAATTAAACAAATGCAATGGAATTTGAAATGAACAACCCACAAATGAAAGTAACGTATAGAATAAAAGATTACCAATATTTTAGAATAAAATATTGAGCAAAGTTTTATCTGAAAATATATTTCTTAATTTTTTTTTTTTACAATTTAAGATTGTGCATGCAAAATTTTTTTTACATTTGGAAATTATTTGTTCAGGAATTTTTTCGTGACGATATTGATTTTTGTTTGTACGTTCGATTCCTAACAGATGTGTTTTCCATTAAAACCTGCCTTAAATCGGTATTATTACAATTCGCAAAAAGCTCATATCAACTCCTTAGAAACGTCAATGTTCATACACATACTTTAAGGGTTAAAAATTATTAAAGTTAAGTTATTTTCTTCTTATTTAGTTGAACACAATTAATGAAAGCTATCAAACCTATTAGAAAATGTGCATCTACTCCCCTCTCTTGGTTGTATATCATATCATTGACCTTAAACCTATGTTCAGTAAGAAAAATTTGGCTTTTATACATTCTTACATCTTTAATTGTGGGTGCTAACTGTAATATAAAAAATAATGCTACATTTGACGACCGTTTCGACTTGTCTAGCCTTTTTCAAAACAATGTAATTTATTCATTATTTACGATCGAATTTTTACTATTAATTACATTATTTGAAGTCAAATTTATTACAAACACATCAAAAAATTATAGTTAAGGACAGAACAAAAGAGTATATAAAATATTATAACTATTCTTATTATCAAATTTCTTAGAATAATGTAGATCTAAAAAGATCAGTTTGTTCGTTTAATAATATACTCTGGCTTTTGCTGGCCTAGTAAATCTGTTAAGCCTACAAAATCAATTCAACACACTTTCTTGTCAAATGAATAACTTCCAATAGGGATGTTAATTAAATTTTTTGTATTACCTAAACTGAAACGTTTGTACATCACGAACATGGAACCAAAAAATATAAACGTTCAAAATTCTTGATTAAAACTTTGTGTTGTAAGAAAGAGATGGATAATAATGTTAAAGAGCTTACAAGTTTTTCATTTCCGAATAAATTTCAATTTAATTTAAGTTTTCTTATGGTATTGATTCTAGAAATATATTTTGTTTTACAAATAAAAAATTCAGTATCTGTCAATTACCCTATTGTAGTATAAGGGCTATAACCTGTTTTTTTTTTTTTTATGATTGACGAAGGTAGAGTCATCTGTGTTGTTTCTAGTAGATGGTAGGTGTCACTTACAAGATATTTTCTTGATTCTTGAGTGTTTCTTTTCTATTTTCCTAAGGAATAATTAAGAAATGTTATACGGTTATTAGTTGTGTATTACCACAGCTAAACCATTTAACTGTTCCCGGTTGAAACTTCCCGGGGTACAGCTGAAGAATAGTAGGTCTTCTGACAGGACACTGTCGGTTAAACTAACACCTTCATAATTTGGAAAGCTCAAACGCTCCTACTTGTAGATTGCGCCTGGTAGACGATGCAACCTCTATGCACGTCATTTGCACCTGTAGTAAGCTGTTAGATATAGAATGTACGGGTCTGAAATTCAGGATGTATCGGAGAAGCCGTGGGCTGTTTGCGATGCTATTGGTTATCTTATCTTATATGGTCATTATTAATATTGTATATCCCACAGTGAAAACACACATCTAGTAAAATTAAAAAAGTTCATATATGCCCATTTCTTGCCTACAACTATCTCAAAATCGTTCAATATTTCCCATACATACAAACATAAAACTACATTTTCCAATATTATGGATACTTAAGAAAATCTGTTACCAACAAAAACACACATTGAGAGGAGTAGCTTACTCTAGTTAGTAGTAGTAATAGTATGTACTGTAGTGTATAAAAGAAAACTTTTCACATAAAATCGAACAAAAAAAAGTACAAAAAAAGAAAACAAATCAAATTTTATTAACACATTTCTGCCAATAGTAACAACAATTATGAAAATGCACAAATCATACAATAATTTCAATACACTAAATGTATCGCTTTTACATCTATATACATAATATGTAAGAGTGTATTAAATTTAGTCTAAAATTTGTAACGCTTAAAAAATATTTACACCTCAAACAAAATCTTAGTATTCTTGTTCATAGATTCACCTAATTAGCCCATTTCCGAATGTCCACCCATCTTTGCGTTCGTCCGTCCGTCACGAACAACACAAAAACGAAGAGATAGCAAATTTTAGTGACATATTCTAGACATTTAAAGTGAGTTTAAAATTGTTAACGAGCACAATTGGTTCATTGGGTCTAATGGATCCATAACACAACTTTTAAACCATTAAAGATAGACGAAAAATTTTTTCGAAACAACATTGTTTCGTCAAATGTTTGGATTTGCCACAATTTTACCTCTAATTTAGCTTATTTATACATATTATTGCAATACATATTATTATTATATATGTAAATAATGTTATAGTTCAAATGTTGGTACTTAACAGTATTTCGAGTACTTAAACTATTAACTCTATTAGTTGTTATTTTCACTTGTTTTATTTCATTTCATTTTTTTGTTCGTTAGTTTCAAAACTATAATGAAAGAAATCATTTACCTACAATTTTTTCAATGTAAAAAAGAGATATTTATATTAGAGAGTGCCATTCAAATTTTTACTATTCACTGGATTATATTTCGTCCAAACAGAATCCTAACAAGGCATGGATATAAATAAATAACATAAAAATAATAAAAATTATTTTATCAAGAAAATTAAAATTATAAAATTCTATTTCATTTCAAAGTTTTTCTTAAAAACACATCGACCTAATAACGATCGTTTTAAGTTAAAATCAAAAGTCCTTAGTTCAAAAAGTGACTGTGATTTCCTCTGGGAGCATGAAGGTGTTTAACTTCTAATATGCTATATTAAAATTTTTGTTTTCTATTCAAAAATAAGTCGTCTAGGCTCACATAGCAAAAATAAGTCGTCTAAGTTCCAACTGGTTATCGTAGAAATTTTTTCCAAATCATTGTATACATATAATTCTTCTGTACGTGTTTCTCAGTAAACTATTAAACGACTGAATCGCCTGTGAATAAAGTTTGTCTGTATTTGAGTGGATCTCGACAGTTTTTTTTTTAAACTTTGATGAAAATGTTTACATAGGTATATTTTTATTTTTATTTTCATTTCAAAATTTATTAAGAAACAAAACGTTTTTCATATATATTTAATCATTTTTTTCGAAATCGCTTTTTTGCAGATATGAGGAAGTTGGTCTAGTATATAAACCCCTATGCATATAGCATATACACAAATGCATATTGTATAATCAAGACCGGAACTCTTTTTGGAGGCCAAATATTCCCTCACCCCTTCTTGTACCCTATGTAATCGATCGATGAAAAAGAAAGAAAAGCGAAATTGACAATTAAATATATATAATAATAGAGTATTCAATCTGATCTTTTTGTACTTCCACGTCAACGAAGCGGCGGGTACCAACTAGCCTTTTAAAAATATAATCGACTTACTCGTTAATTGACTGATCTAGGATTATTTTTTATTTTCGCAATTCCATATTTCCAGAGAAAGCCTCCAGTATGTATCAGAATAAATTAAAAATTAAAATTTTAATTAAATGAATGATTTTCGACAAAATCGACACTATTTGTAGAATCTTTCGTTAAATTCTGAAGGCGTAATAGATTGACTGATTTATCGACACATAGCTCAAACCGCTGAACGAATTGGTTTGAAATTTCGCACACATATATAAAAAAAGGTTGTGTACCTTCCTTGCGTGTTATTCTATGTAACTTTCTGAGACGTAAGGTCGTTATTTTGTTTGATGATTTTGACATCATTAAATTAATTAGTGAAGAATATTTTGTTTAGAAAAAAGTCTTGTTGATAACATTGTAATTGTATCTTAAAGTTTGACTATAAGATTAATTGAACCTAAAACTATATAGCTAATCTTAAAGACCGCAACTAAAACTTATCAAAGAAAATCAAACGAACCCGTTTTAAAGTAAAAGCTAGTTTTCAAATAAATAGTAACTTTGTAAACTTGTTTGCACAGATACGGAGAATTAAAAATCAAATATTTAGCTCAATATGATGTATAATATCAAATGTTTAGCTCATGTATATATATATATATATATATATATATATATATATATATATATATATATATATATATATATATATATATATATATATATATATATATATATATATATATATATATATATATATATATATATATATATAGATGTTAATGTAATGTATCGTTCACTACCAGATTTTTAATTTTATTATTGTTCTTGTTTAAGATTTTTCGTGTTTCTTATTTTTTATGACTAACACCAGGTTTTTCTTATTATTTCAGTCTACCTTACAATATGTTCGAACACATGATCATATAGTATTGGATCCAGCATTTTCACCCAGTGAAGCATCCGAGATATTTTTCTCAAGTGAACAACAACAGCAATCATCGATTATTGCACCGAAACGACGAGCCTCTGATAGGTAGGTTTATTGTAATTTTGATGATTAAACCATATACAACAAGATTTTCTATATTAATTACCGACGATGTCTCCGAGAGTACATAAATTGAAAAATGATCGCATAAAATTTCCATATATCTGTGCAAAACTTCTTAATTTTATGGAAAATTATTAATTTTTTGTTTTCTCAAATTAATATGATTTTCGTGTGGAATTTAAAACCTAATTGATATTCCACACTTTAAAGCCTACTTCTCAGCACTTCTATATTTCGAATTCCTTTATTAATTCATTGAAATTACTCTGAACGTAGTAAAATAATGTTTTTTTTTTGATAATAAATTCAATTTTTTTATTTTGTTTTTATCGACTATAACCAACACTAAAAAGCAAGTACGATTAATAGCTAACTTTAATAAACAAATCCTATTGAATGAATATAGTTCCGATTCATTCAGATTAAAATATTTATCAAACTTTTGAATTCGAAATAATTTCCCATACCATTTTCTATAATAAGTCTGATGTAGACGCCCATTTCGTTTTCTGGACATCGATACGGGTTTTCTCGGAAACCTACATGATTCAACATTATTTGTAAACTATACTTATTGTCAAATAAGAGAAATTTTTAGACTTGGTAATCCCAACCAATCAAACTTTAACCCATAACGATTATAAACTAAGAAGTGTAATTAAGTTAGTTTATTATACACCTTTTCTTCACTTTCACTTTGTCATTAGTTTACTATTTTATGGTTTTATCCTTAAATTTTCTAAGACCTACTATCAATATTAATAATTATAAAATAATTGTTAATATTTTGCATTTCTATTATTATATCTTTTAGTTTGTCATTTCAAATTTGGTTGAGGTCTGTACACAGTACCTACTTTGCTTATCCTTTAAAAACACACTGATAATCATATTTTGCATATTGAAAATGGTCGGTTAGATTTTTGAATATAATAATTCGCATATCATATAATATAAAAGAAAAAATACCCACACACAAATACAAAATATACAGGAATTTAGGCCAACATATGTTTTTAACATTGAAAATTAAGGAAATTCATGTATAAACTTTTGTCATGTTTTCCTTATTATATAAGAAAATTCTTTATATATAAAGATTATACATACACACAAACGTTAAAATAATGTGACATATTTTGAAAAGCATTATAATAAAAAACGGAAATTATTTTTGTGGCAATTAATTAAATTTGACGAATTATATAATATTATAGATATATAGTATATACGATATCACATATATATAAAATGTATAATGTGTTCCAAAAAAATCTGGCATACATTTTTTAATAATCAAGAAATGTATCAATTATCATATTCCAACATTAAATTAACTACTAGAGTCTATCTACATAATATAACAATAATAATTTATTGTAAGACTTCAATCAAAAGCATGCAATCGTCAATATAAGAAACCCAACATTTTACATTTACAAATAAATTTATTACTTGTCTTTTTTAAATTGGAGACAAAAAGTATTCTTGGAAGAGGGTACCCTGGATATGATGCCACTATTTAAAGAAACGTTAATATCAATATTTGTATTTTATGGCTTACCGAAAGTAATATAATTTTATTTTTTAGAATCAATATTAGATGATTTTGTTGGCACCACTTGTTCAATTCTATTAGGGTAGTGTTTGATTTTTATTTCAAGCTGTCTATAGGTCGTAGCTGTAAAAATCGTTGAAGCATCATCCGCATACATTATTATTTCACCGTTTCTGATCATTTACAGATCATTTACCTATAAAAGGAATAGAATTGGCCCGAGGTTGCCTCCTTGTGAACTCCAATTTTTATGTTATACCACCCTGATCGAATGCTATTATATTCAATAATCATTTCTCGATCTTCAAGATAAGATTTTAGTCAATCAAAGGCAATGCCTCTGATGCCCTATCTTTTTAAATTTTCGAGTAAAAAATTTTTAAGTCGTATCAAAGGCAGCTGTTAGATCAAATATAAGAAAACAAGCATATTGCTTGCATTCCATACTTTTTAGTATGTGATTGATGAGATTAGAACGGACGATACACGTAGAACGTTTTGGTCTGAAACCATGTTGACATTTACTGAGTATGTAGTAACGTGTAACGAAGCTACTCAGCCTGTTTTACATGAAGCTTTCTAGTATTTTAGAACCAACAGGTAGGAGCGAGATCGGCCGATAGTTTTGTAGTAGATTTTCATTTTTTTAAAAAAGTTGTTACAAGAGCTGGTTTTATTATTGTATCAGAGTTGTCTTCATTATTTTGGGAAATTTACTATGTTGAAAAGACAAATTGCATAAATTCGAAAAATGATGAGCAAAAACAATGATCCCAACATTTCCAGCTGAGTTAGTATTTTTCAGTTTCATTACCATAGGCATAATTTCACTATCATCAATAAGATACATAAAAATATTATGACATTCACTTGTTCGTAACGTGCAGTTATGTTCCAAGATATGTTATACTTCAGTTAATTTGGAAATAGCGGAGCTAGAAAAGTACTATCCAATTGGGTCAACAATATACGTTTTGTTGGCGGCTAAAACACCTTAGTTATTTTAAATTTCTAGGTTGCTTTCCAACTTTAGAACATTCTTGTTAAGGTTCTATTTTTCTATGCTTTTATTAGCAGAATTGTCCGTTAATCTGTGTAAATGAGCACACTTTGCCTGTTTAATATAATATTTTTGATGTGCTGATTCTTCATAGATTTATAATAATTATGCAAACCTTCACATTTTGTTAGAGGCATAAACGCATATAAATATTTAAGATTATTTCTTACACGTATAATGTCTTCAGTTATCTAGTCTATGCACCGGTTTGTTAGTGTTACTTCTTTTAATGGAAAACTTGCACAATAGCTGAATAATATAATTTCTCGGAATTTATTAAAAGCACCATCAATATTTTCTATATATGTTTCATTCCGGGTACCATTGCATAGCATCCAATACATGTTATCTAGTGCTTATTTAGTGGTACATCTCTAATTATAATTTCCTTTATTGGTTTATTGTTTTTTTAGGCTGACGAAATGACGTCGTTTGGACCAAATGATCACTCGAGTTTAAATTCAATACTAGAATATCTTTAATGGATATATTTTGATTAACTATGCAGTAGTGAATACTCGTTAATGAGTTATTGGTTACTCAAGTGGCCTAAGAGATAACATTTTGTCAATGATATGACTCAAGAATGTTCAATAACTGATCCTAAATGATATTTTGTGTATAAAATCAATATTTAGGTCACGGAAATACAGACATTATGTTTTATAGGATTAAAAAAATTAAGTATAAAAACAAAGAATATATTGAGATCGCCATAAAAAACCAAACCCAAACCCATAAATTCGTTATAGTAGTCTTGGAATCATCTTTAAGATCATTACTTATGTCAGAATAATAATTACCATTGAGCTTGCTGTTCTGCAAAATTCTACTGCATTATTCTTAATCATTTTTTTCGAAAATTTGAATTTCAACGAGAATCCGCAATTTCTGAAAGTACATCGAAACTAAATCAATGCGAACGATATAATAGGTTTCATAATAAGGTATTATCTAATATAAGGTTTTTGTCTTGCATAATAAGGTTGTTGTCTCGTATAATAATGGTTTATCCTATTCTTTATCACACATTTAGCGTATGATTAAATCGGGAAAAGGTCGAAACATTGAAATATATAACCGAAAAATATGATTTTTTATGAGACCTATCTGAAAATCGTTTTCGTTTAGGTAGAACAAAGCCATAATAATTCAAAAGCCCGCAGGCACAATGCTTAATAGTTTAACAAATCCAAGTGTGCTAAATTAATGTCAAGATGCATTCAAATATTTGATTTAAAATCATTGGATCGGATATTTGGGAATGTAACAGTCATTACAATACCAAAACTAGGAACAATATCACACATGTTAGCAATATCAAGCGTAAGACTCGAGTATTTAATCAAGACCAAGACTGTTGCATAAACAAGACTGTTTTAACAATAGCAGGCCCCTATAATATGTTTCTTAATGGTGGGAAATTTCACTCTTTCTCACTCTTTTATTTTATTGTTGACCCTAGTTTCGATTGTATGCGACGTGGTTATGCCGGTACGTAATTAGAATTCTTTAGGATCCTGTACATATCTATTTAGTGAGTACTATCCTGTGCATGTGTTATAAGGACAAACACACAGAGAGATAAATATAAGTTTTTGTATATAAACATAGTAAACACAATATTTTAGAGTGCGAGGGAATCCCCGTCTATATAGAATATGTTGTGATATAATGTACATTTCGTATAATATACTGATATACAAAGAAAGCCGATTAACGAATAAGTTTGAATAATGTTCAATAAGTTTCAAAATGCCATATTATTGCCTTGAAGACGCAAATGAAGTATTCTAGCCGTTTTAATGAATAGATTACAATCTTCTGACAACTTTTGGGAACTTGATACAGCATAATAAATTTGTGAATATTATGAATAGGTAATCATTATTTCACTACGGTATGTTTTTTTATCGTCTTCTCTGGTTCCTTAAATACTTTAACAGAACTAATAATTGTATCCAAAATGGTTTCGCTGGTTATCAAAATCACGAAGCTATGTGAAAAATTCCAAATATATAAATACGTTTTCGATAAAAAGTTGCGTTTTAGAAACTTCACTAATAAAATTCCGTTTTCTTAATGAAGAAAAATTATCTCAGTAATATTTTGCGTTTAATAGCCATAATATCATAACTTCCAAGTTAATGCATCCGTGCACGCTCTTCAACAAATTGGAAAAGAGAAAGTCTCTTTTGAAAAAGGTTTTACAGATAGTGTTAGTAGAAAGTTTAACTATTAAATATGTAACTCAAAATTTCTCAACATTAATAGATTATTAGTAAAAATTATTAATAGACTGACTATAAGAATATCATATTTTTTATAAATATGCTTCTAAAAATTTGTATATGACTTAGTTATGATTAGTATAACAAAATTCTGAAAATTGGTACATTTTATTTTTAGGAGTCCGTAAAATTCTCGATTGTCCTCACAAGCTTCAAATTCACAAATATTCATTTTTTGAAACAGGAGTATCAGAATGTTTTCTTATATGTTTGACAAAATGGTTCTTGTATTTGTTTTTTAATGATCTTCTTATAACAATGATCTTCTTAAAACAGATGTCATACATCCAGATTGTGGTGACAATCGAAAACGAGCTCCGAAAAAGAATACGACCCGCTTTTAAGAATTGTAGGGAAAAAACTAGTTTTACTGAACATAATTAAGTATTGTAAAAATTTTTATAAGTATATTAATCAATCAAAATTTAGGCATTTTTTAAATTAATCATTGCTTACATTAAACTTTTAGCTGCCGGGCAGCACATTAAATTACTTGGTTTAAATTACTTCTTAAATTACTTGGTCTATTATCTTTTTAATGCTCTCAAATGGTATCGTCATTATTTTTGATGCCAAGAAGACAACATGTGTATATGTTTCACTGAGCTTTTTTCATATTTACCATGGTTCCATCAAAAATTTCGCTAATTCAATTTTAGGATAATTCGATATATTTGACTCCAAAGTGTACATAGGGAAGTCGCAGTATTTACAGTGTAACATCTGTGTATGTACTCGTAGTGATGTGCCATCTGGTATTGTTTGGCCTTTATAATATATAATACCACTCATCTGGTAATCAGTGACTAGTCATATGTTTTCATATTATATTTTAATTACTTTGTCAATATAATTTTAATTAGTAATCAACTATTTTCTTCTCTAATGAGTATCGTATAATTTATTTATTAATGAATTAGTTAAGTGTTTAACAAAAATTTGTTTTAAATATTTTTAATCAATATTTATCATATTCTACGATTTGAACAGTGATCAATATCTCTATTTTACAATTATTTATCTATATATTTATTAAAAAAATTAAAATTGAGACTGTAAATATCTTAGTTAATATTAGTTGCAAAGGTTTGAACAAAGAGCATTTTACTATACATCGCAAAATTACTAAATTAAAAACTAATAGAGAATTAAAAAAATAAAATAAATGAAGTCAAAATTGGATATTAGTAAAAATATATAATGGAATGATTAAAAATGTCAATTTAATAAATTTCCAAGTTAAAACAATCACATCATAGTACATAATATTAGTACATTGGTACACAATATAATAGAATTAGTACATTATATTTACCATAATGAATATTTGATTCTGTATTTCTTTTATACACAAATTTAAAGCTTTTAAAATCTTTTTCCTAAATTTTTAGTATGTTTTTGATTTTAAAACATTATTGTAAACGCATTTCAAATTTACTATCCCATATAATATTATAGTATAATATTACAGTAATAATACTATATAATATTACAGTGAAGTTTTTGAAAAATCTTTACTACAATATTTATATATCACATAAGACAAATTACCCTAGACTTTTCTAAGATATAAAATTTCTACGTACAAAATTAACTGAGTGTAAATCTAATGAAAACGATAATTGATTCAAATCAATGATTCGATATTCTGATATTCGATAAACAAACAAAAAAATACAGTTTGGATTGAACACACCGATAACTTCAACATCCAATCATTAGGCTGAAACTTACAGGGAAAGCCTAAATCTGAAAGAATGCAAACCATCTGGCCAAGAATCACATGGGAAGTAATGTCAAAGAAGAAGAAAAAAGCTGGAACGAGACCACTCATTTGGCGCGGTAGAGATGAAGACAGCGATCATTTGCATCGGTTCCTTCTCCACACCCTTTGGGATTAAAGATTGATTTGATAGATTAAAATTATCATATAAAAGAAAAATCTGACATAAGATAGCGCAATATCGACGAGTTTTAGTTTGTTACATATTATTTGAATAAATGCGAAGTAAACAATATGAAAAATCTTCAATACATCCTAATAGATATATTTTCAATAGTGTCCAATACAGTAGAGAAATTGAATTTCTATAAAAGTAAATAAAAGAAAATCTTACAGTTAAAAAACATTTTGACTGTCACTGCTCATGAAAATATCAAATAATAATGCAATATGTGTTTGGTTACTATGGTAACAATCCGCGCCATAAGAAACCATTAGTCATTTTAATAAAACTACTTGAGCAGTTGGAACCAAACTCAGTACAACATTTGTGTATGACAGACACATGGGGCCTTATTTCTTCTTATTGGTATTACTTTAGCGGTATACACACATAGAAAAAGAAGTACCATCGCCTTCCATTCCATACACATATTCTACTCAATCCTTATCATAAACCATCCACCGCACTTCTACGTTCTAGAATCTAGACCATACTCAGCAAGAAGAAGACGTTGAAGATGTTCACGACGAAAAAGCGATAATAAATTATAAACATCATTCAATAAATTAATATAATTCGTCACATTTTAACTTTCAAACATAATACGAAATAAAAATGGATATCAATTTTTTACCTATATATAATGATGGACAAGAATAAAATATACTAAATACGTGCACCATATAGTTATGAAGATATGTCGAAAAAATATGCAATTTTAGCGGAAAAAATAAAAATAATAATTTTCCAAATATTATGAAACTTGGTATGCACATTCTTGTTATTAAAACGGAGTAATGTTGAACACCAATGAAATAATATACAGCTTTCTCACTCAATAGTGACTAGGCATCTTAGTAGACAATTAATGTAAAATTACATCGCTGAGACGACTGAATTTCTTTATGGCCTCCACATTTTAGACTCAAAACAAGAAATTTTGACACTCTGAATGACACCAGGCCATAATAGCTCAAACTTAATTCAATAGTATATATATATATATATATATATATATATATATATATATATATATATATATATATATATATATATATATATATATATATATATATATATATATATATATATATATATATATATCGATATAGTTCTCACCACATTAATATGGCTTTAATAGACGGTCAGCTTTTAATTTTCCACAAAATATTAACAACCAATGTCTAAAATAATATGCCGTGGCATATTTTATATATTTTAATGATGTCAATAAGTATTAATATATACCTATATATTTATACCTTGTTTGTCTGTAACGAATAGGCTCGAAAGTTAACCAGTTTGAAAAATCATTTCACCGATAGAAAGATATATTGTCGGTAACATATTCATTAATAGATATATATATATATATATATATATATATATATATATATATATATATATATATATATATATATATATATATATATATATATATATATATATATATATATATATATATATATATATATATATATATATATATATATATATATATATATTTATATATATATATATATATATGTATGTCATTTACGCATCCATGCGTGCGTGTCCCACATTTTAAAATAGTAAATTGTTGGCGATATTGTAAAACTGTAATTAAAAAAACTGTTTATTTTTTTAAAACAAACAAGTTTTGTTTGAATCATTTTTCCTTAAACCAATATTTTAGGTAGCTATAGTTTGGGTCTTTACATTTTAATCAATATATTTTGAATTGACTTAAATCAAATTTGTAAAAATTACGTATAAAATCGCATCCTTGCGTACAAATGAAGTGAAGCACTGAGGCTAATCTTTTTAGACGAAATAAAATTCTATTTTGAATTTCATCCCCTCCCTTTGGAGAAAATTGGTTTGGGTTTTTGCAATGTATATGAAATGGTAAGGGGAAATCAGTGTTATATTATTGAATGCTACTTCGCTAACTCCGAAGACCATATCGGCCATTTCGGCGAAGCCGAACACCATATTTATGATACATACGTTATATACGATAGCAAAGCAAGCGGGTTCAGCTCTCATAGTTTAACATGGTGATAATGAATTTCAAAGAAGATAGGAATATTGCCGCCTACATGAAGAGATAGAAAGTATATTTCCCTCTCACTTGTGTTCTCATAAAAGACACTAATATACATGTGCCAAATTTTAATTCACAAACCTTGAACAAAGAACAAATTTTAATTCACAGTCTCTGCCAATATACAATTTCAACATGGCAATAATATCACACACACTAAAAGGGGTATGAGTTACAGAAAAAAGTTTTAAATCACAGACTTCTAGACGCTCTAGCTCCGTTCCTTTTTAATAATTGTAAAACAAGCCTATTGGAGGCGGGCGAAGTTCGTTTGAGATTATACGAATATGTATTGTTCGAAGATGATAGTATTGTAGTCTCGCTTCACTAGTTAATCACAACGGCTTTTAAAATATTTTAATTATCGCCACTTCACCTACTTATTGTTAACTTCATCTTCGTATAACCTATCTCAAACTTCGCCTGTCTTTAGTAAGCTAAATCTTTGCATTAATGCCTGAGTATATTCATTGTATTTATTCCATCTTTCACTTTTCCTTTTAAATTTTCTCATCGGACAAATCATTAAAATTTGAGGTTAATGTATTGTATTCTAATAACTAGTTCCAATTTAATATCTATATTTGTTGTAATTGATTCTATTGAATATCCAGGGATTCAACATGTTACGTGAGGCGTACCAATTAATATTCTATATCATCTATCTTTTCGTCTCAAGACTGATATATACGTGAGCGGGATCGACATCTAGATCTTGAACGGTTTTTTTCCTATTAATTTGTTACAATTTTATTGAGAACGAAATAAAAACACGTTTGAAGTTTGGCACAACTAATGAAATATGAATGGCAAAACCACCTTTATGCAGGAAGTAAACAATAAGCAAGCGGAGTGGTGGCAATGTAAATAAAAATTATGATTAAGTCTTAAACAACAAGACTACAATACTATTATTGAAAACGAAACATTTAGTTTAATAGCTAAAAATTACAAACATTTATTTCATGTAAAATTTTGTGCTCTACAATTTTTATTTGAAAGTACTTTTTGGAACTCTTAACTTTTTTGAGATACAAGAATTTTAATATTTAAAATGCCTTTTTTAATAGACTCTGGGGGCTGGGGTAGTTTTTAACACTATTTTCGTAATCAGCAGAGCTATTTAAATAAATGAATTCAATTTATTTTTTAAACATTCTCCATTCTGTCATCTTTACGATGCCATTATATTTTCAAGTTTTCAAAATAAGTATTATGTCCAGAATTCTTAAAATTATTTCGAAATTGTGATTTATTATATCACTGTATAATTATTTACACTATATTATTAATGTATAACTTATATGCAGATATTGCACAAAGTTATTATGTATTATATGAACAACTTTTTTGGGGCCCAGCTAGTTGAGAAATATTAATAAGCACACATTTGTCGTAAACATTGAGAAATACTAATTATGTTATATGATTTATCAAGTATTCTTCATATCGTACAATGTGGACTTTCTATCAGTAAAAATATAATGAGCATTTCCCAGGAAATAAGATTTTTACGAGATAAAAACTATCATATGTTTCCTCCCAAAACTATCTAAGTGCATAGTCATTATGCGTATCCCTAAATCTCTTTTAGCATGAATGAAGACAATAGATACATTTTAAAGTATAGTAAAAATTGTAACGGCCGTGTTGCCAAATTTTTCCCATAAAACAAAAAAAAAAAAGATTTCTAAAGTAAAAAACCAAATTTGATTTCATTTATAGTAATTTTATTTTATTATTTTTGGAAAAAAAGTTTTTTAAACCCTCCCATTTTCATGTTTAGATTATACTTACCAAATTTAATTACATTTGAATACGTATTTTTTGTGCGAGAATATTGCGAAAATAATTGTATTATTTTTTTAATTCTTTTAGTTTTTAATTCCAAATTTCATTTTATTCACATTTAGATGCCAATAGTAAACTGCATACTTTAATAAATTACTTAAAAAATATTTATCTAAATGTGATCCTCTATTATGAAATTTGGTATAAGGGAAACGGTGGCAAGACGAGGTAGTGGATAAGGCAGGGTACCAATATTATATCAAAAACCAATTGACCAATCATGATTGTTTTTGCACATGACATACCGCCACCATACTAGTCATAGTTGGTAGAGTCACAGTGCAACAACACCACCTTCTTTCTGTGTAAAATTGAAAAATTACACTTTGAAACGTGATTGCTCTGTATGTAAAAAAACATTTAAAAATACAAATAAGATTATTTACATGCGTCAACAATCATACTTCAGATAAACAAAGCAGTTGTTTATTTAAGTATAAGAACAATGTGTTTAGAAAACAATTTTTAAATTCAATTGGGCATAAGAGGGCAATGCGGGTTAGGGGGAGGTGGTTGTACATCTTGTCCTTATTAAAGTAATAATTAAGTTTTTGTGATTTATAATAATAGATAATAAGAATAATATTGATAGTGGGGTTTCACCGTTTCTCAGACATACACGTCTGTAACAGGGGCCACTAGCTACATTTCTTTCAATCTTTATTTATTAAACTACTTTCGATGCATTCATGATTTGGGTGGAGGACAGACTATTGAGTAAAGACTAGGATTTGGTACGTAGTGCACATGTGTGTATTGTAATTATTATTTGGAGTCAAATGAAGACTGGAATACATATGCTGAATGCTGCAAAAGGGCTTATTGCAAGTTTGTTTGTATACCTACCTTTATGATAAGGATGAAAAATACATTGATTTTTTCAATGGAAACCCATCTTATCCGAAGAAGAGGCAAAATGGGGAGATATGACTTTTTCTACTTTTTGAGAATTTTCTACTTAATTACGTAACATATATTTCTAATTATATTAAATCATGAAATAATGATTATCAAAGATGATTATTAAATAAAATAAAAATGATAACACTGACACGAAAATGTGGGTTTTATTACGCTTCAAACGTTAAGTATCCCCATCTTGCCCTCTCTTCTACACAATCATGACATGTAAACGAAGATATTTTGCATGTCGAAGATATTTTCACAAAAAAATATTTCTAAATATAAATATCAAATTTTGATTTCAATTAATATTTCTAAATAAAAATTTGATTTTATATTTAGAAATGTTCGCGAAAAACTATTCAACACACATGTTTTCATGTGTTCATGTTTTGCGAAAAGAATATCTTTATTATAGATGTAAATTTCTAAAGAGTCTAAATATTCCCAATCCAATTTGTGATAAGTGATGATGAGATTATTTGTGATAATAGGTGCATTATTATTAGAAAATTTATTCGAATAAATAACCATTAATAGAACTAAACAGATGTGTGTATAAGCTTTGTTGCTGTGAAATACTCAGTCCAACATATTATAGTAGTACCACATAAATCGTAATTTTTTCTCGCAAATAATTCGTTAACGATGTCGTGACGATGTCGGCACATAATAATATCCAAATATATTTCTTTTCAATAGTATGATCCTTGAATACAAAAAAAAAAAAAATATTGTCGTAAATAAATCATTCATAAAAAACGTTAAAATATAGAAACGCTTACTTATTCATTTGTGCACACTGAGAAAACTCAACAAACTGTGGTACAAATAATCCATCTACAATTTTTTTTCTACACAGAAGTATTTTTTCCCAACCAATGGATTTTTATTTTTTCCATCAATCCTTCTGTTAATTTCACACGATTCATTTTCATTGCATGTTTCTTTCAATGATTTTTCTTTTCAAATTAAATTGAATAATACAGTGTGTAGCGCTAAAATGGATATAAACATTTAGTTATTTTGAAAACAAGAAATCGTTCAATCATTGTAAGAAAAGTTTAGAGTTAGAAAAATTAGAGTTTTTAACTTGGCATTAATACATAATATGTCATATATATTAAATTCGGAGGGCTCAATCTTCATAGATTCTACCATTATTTCTTTCCTTAATTTACCTTATATTCCGTTTCTTATATTACAAAATTCTGCGCTACACAAAAAATCGATTTCAATAGTGCGTATAAGAGTTTTAATAAAAAAATACCAGATAATAGACACAGAACTTCATGATGTATGAATATGCTCAGTTAAATAGCTGTTTGCCCGAATTTTCTACATCGATTAAATTGCAATTTGGATATGACGAGAATAATAAATTTTCTATATTTGAATCACATTCAATTTTCTGTAACAATTAGCCAAGTAACGAAATAACATTCATTTTTCTTTCGATTTTACATTAGCATACAATCATAAAATTCCATCCGCATCTTAACTGAATTGAGTTTTTTTAACTGTTAGACTATGAATAGATGGACAGATATTTCATAGACTGAAAGCTTATTTAATATCTGCTGTGACGCATTAGAAGACTTTCTTTTACTATTATATAATTAGTATGTGCAGTATTATATGAGTTGCAAAATATGATTAATTGAATTTTTCGCCCTTATTTGAATTTTCCCAGGGAAATGTTTCAAATGAAAATTTTAGAGCTTAAAATTTCTGTAAACATACTAAACTTGAAGAAAATCGTTGTAAATCACTTTAATAAAGTGGGTCAGCCGGTAGACCGATTTTAACAAAAAGCTTCACAGACCAACTAGAGATAATAGGAAGAGTTTGCTGAATTAAGAGAAAGCGTTCGCTGCGATAACGCTCTTACACACAAAACTACAAAAAATGGTCCAAAAATTATTGTGGAACCATCCGAACCGTCAATACTTGTGCTATTCTCTACTAAAATTTATGTACAAAAGTCGATGCTTTGATTTTGTATACTCAAGTATCTCCGGATCGTGCTCTTATTGTTAAATTGGCCACTTTATTAGAAGTAAACGACATTAACCAATAGCTTTTATGTAAAATAACAAAATTTTCTACGATGACAAAAATAACCTATAAATAATAAATATCGAAAAAATTTAGTTAATTAATGGCATATTTTCGTTTAACTAAAATATATCCTAAAAATCTATCAATAACAAGGGGTACCTTATCCATCATACCTACTTTATCTTATATATATATATATATATATATATATATATATATATATATATATATATATATATATATATATATATATATATATATATATATATATATATATATATATATATATATATATATATATTATATAATATGAACCTCAATCCATCCCATTACGCTTCTATAATCGTCAAATGTAACGTAATTTTACTGTGTTTAGATTGTATAATTTATTGAGCTTATCCTTCGTCTTACAATTTACATTTACATACACTGTATATACATATATACTTACACATAAACATAACACATATGACTATTTTCCCATCCAATTTCAATATATTTAAATTGAATTTGTACCTACTAAAAATTATACATACCTACATAATACTTTATTAAAAATTTATTAGTCATTTCTTTTTAATTATAAAATAATATTATGGTCATTTATATTCAGGTTATTCGATTAGAAAATAATTTAAATAGGTAAACAAGTAATTTATTTTGAATGTCTACATCTGAATACAGAAATCTTATTAGTTTTGAATGATCGAAAATTGAAGTTGCGTGAGTTAGCTGACATCGTAAAGATATCAAAAGAACGTGTTGGCTTTATATTGCATGAGCATTTGACTATGAGAAAGCTCTGTTCAAAGTGGGTGCTGCGTTTGCTCACTGTTGACCAAAAACTAGAACGTGTTGAGCAAACAGTATTTGGCCATGTTTAAACGTAACAAACCGGAATTTTTCGGTCGATATGTGACAATGGATGAAACATGAATCCATCACTTCACTCCGGAATCAAAACGATCGTCATCTGAGTGGACAGCAACTGGTTGAGGCCTATTTTGAGGCAAAAGGTAAATCGTTCTACAAAAGTGGTATTGAAATGTTAGAGCGGCGCTAGAATGATTGCATTGCTCTTGATGGAGATTACATTAATGAATAAAGCTAATTTTGAACCAAAAAAACTGTGTTTTCTTTGTTAGGCCCGGGACTTTTCAGTCCATGTGTTACCTATAAGTATTATATGAGGGTATTCCAAAGTGACCACACACTAACAATATTGTAATGTAGAAGATTAAATTCTAAGAAAAAATTGTTTTAATCTAGTACATCCACTTACTACATCTAAAATAACCCCTAGACGCTCAATATAAATATCACATTGAAAGATTGTTGAATATAATTACTCTATCAAAAAAAGATTGATGATATAATACGGGTTCGATTTTTGACAGTACATATTGATAAAACATGTTCATTGGGTTAATTGAACTGTAAATTTATTTAATATCTTTAAAATAATTCGGGCAACGAATACTCAAAAAAAGGTATAGAGGGAAATGTTTGAAACATAATTTTTGTCTTCGCAGCTTTTTTGGACATAAATGAAATTTTTTTATTTTTTTGTGTATTCACAATTTATATAAAGTAATTAAAAAATTTACAAAATGTAACGATCGACCGAAGGTCTTACAAAATGTAAGAGTTTGCTAAAAAACATGTGAAATTTTGGCATCATTATGTGGACGATAATCTATTATGCTTTCACGGCACTTGTAGGCAATTAAAAACCTTAGTGGAATTTGTTAATTCTAGACACCCAAAAATTCAACTTACTTTGGAGAATGAAACTGACAACGGTATATACTACCTAGACTTGTATATAAAAAAAATATCAAATAAACTAAATATACAACAATACAACAATCAATACCTGTTGACTCACTTCACCCTTGGAATCAAAAAACTGATAACATATAGCTTCATTAATCGTGCTTTAAAGATTCCATTGCCCAAATGAACATCTTAATGAAGGACTGAACACCATAAAAAAAATAGCAATTAACAATAGCTTCTCAGAAAACTGGACGTCTTATTTTAATTCGTAAAAAACAACATACTTTGGATCTGAAAGTATTATATCCCGAAACTACGAACTCCAAAGAAACCTACAGTAGCATAACGTACTTTGGGGAAGTCTCGAAAAAATTGGCAAAATTCTAAAAAATGAAGGAATAAATATTGCATACAAGCTACCGGTGAAGTTAGCAAGTATAATATTGAATCATAAAGAAAAATTGAAGAAAAAAAATCCGAATTATATAAGTAAAAATGTGGTGACCGTCCAGCAATTTTCATAGGCCAAACGGGTCAAAGTTTTGAAGTCAGAAGAACAAAACATCTTCGATCCCTAAAATTGAAAAATCTGACTCATCATATTCCAATTACTTGTTAGAAACAGGTGGTTTATGAATAACAACTTTGAACTTTTGCACACCGAAAAGAAAGGACAAAACAAAACTGCCGGGAAGCACTTGAAATAATCAAATAAAAGAATAGATCAGATTTACTGCTGACTAACATAAATATTTTATACAACATTTTCCAATATTGAAAAAACCAAAAAAAATTGTATAATATAAAACCTAACTATTAGACCCTTAGCGAAAGTCAATGACCGGTTTTTTACTTACTCGCGCCCTTATAAGGGCTCCCTAATTCTTAATTCAATTAATGTTTAATGAGTGTACTACAGTGCCCAATTTCCGAAAATTTCCTTGGATGGCACTATTTTAGGAACGCAAAAATTTTGAAATATTAAATTTTTAGAAATCACAAATGCCAAGATAAATTGAAATTTAAAGTTTTTTTGTAAATATAAGCATATTTCACATATATTTATTTCATTATTAATTAAAAATAAGTAATCGAATTTTAACACGAAAAGATTCATCATAATTTTTACCGAATACCGCAGGTATAACTTATATATACATATATATATATATATATATATATATATATATATATATATATATATATATATATATATATATATATATATATATATATATATATATATATATATATATATATATATATATATATATATATACAAATATAACTTATGTATACTAAATTGAAATTTAAAGTTTTTTGTAAATATAAGCATATTTCACATATATTTCATTATTAATTAAAAATAAATAATCAAATTTTAACACGAAAAGATTCATCATTTCTAATTCGGTAAAAATTATGATGAATCTTTTCGTGTTAAATTTCGATTACTTATTTTTAATTAATAATGAAATAAATATATGTGATATATGCTTATATTTACAAAAAAACTTTAAATTTCAATTTAGTATATATAAGTTATACATCCAGTAATACACTTATCAATACAAAAGTATTTGGCAAGCATCCGGTCATCCAAATAACAACGTGACATCAGGTGATGTTCAACACTACAAATTTTAGCAAAACTAGCAGAATTGCACTTTTTAACTATATAAACTTGCGTTATTTGTAATGAATTGTATTCTATTTTTATTACTTAAGGAAGTACGAGCGGCAGGCATGGTGGGGATAGGCTACTCTGAGCACGCGGTGAAGGGGTGATGATGATCACGTGATCGCGGCAATACGTATGGCAACACTGCGATTACTATGATTATTATTTTTGTTGTTATTTTAGTGGAGCGCCTGGGGGTTTTGACCTCGGAAAATTGCTACAGTGAATGGATTTTTTTGGTTGAGGTGGCATTTTCTTTCTTATATTTTATCTTGCAAAGTTTACCAAAAATTTTTTTGTGCTTTCAATTTTTTCACTTTTTAATTGAAAAAAGATAAAAAATTAATATTCCAGCATATAATTTAATTTCAG